>OY856336.1:8760000-8761498 GCA_963693445.1 Agonopterix heracliana | reverse complement strand
TAACCTAACCTAACCTAACCTAACCTAACCTAACCTAACCTAACCTAACCTAACCTAACCTAACCTAACCTAACCTAACCTAACCTAACCTAACCTAACCTAACCTAACCTAACCTAACCTAACCTAACCTAACCTAACCTAACCTAACCTAACCTAACCTAACCTAACCTAACCTAACCTAACCTAACCTAACCTAACCTAACCTAACCTAACCTAACCTAACCTAACCTAACCTAACCTAACCTAACCTAACCTAACCTAACCTAACCTAACCTAACCTAACCTAACCTAACCTAACCTAACCTAACCTAACCTAACCTAACCTAACCTAACCTAACCTAACCTAACCTAACCTAACCTAACCTAACCTAACCTAACCTAACCTAACCTAACCTAACCTAACCTAACCTAACCTAACCTAACCTAACCTAACCTAACCTAACCTAACCTAACCTAACCTAACCTAACCTAACCTAACCTAACCTAACCTAACCTAACCTAACCTAACCTAACCTAACCTAACCTAACCTAACCTAACCTAACCTAACCTAACCTAACCTAACCTAACCTAACCTAACCTAACCTAACCTAACCTAACCTAACCTAACCTAACCTAACCTAACCTAACCTAACCTAACCTAACCTAACCTAACCTAACCTAACCTAACCTAACCTAACCTAACCTAACCTAACCTAACCTAACCTAACCTAACCTAACCTAACCTAACCTAACCTAACCTAACCTAACCTAACCTAACCTAACCTAACCTAACCTAACCTAACCTAACCTAACCTAACCTAACCTAACCTAACCTAACCTAACCTAACCTAACCTAACCTAACCTAACCTAACCTAACCTAACCTAACCTAACCTAACCTAACCTAACCTAACCTAACCTAACCTAACCTAACCTAACCTAACCTAACCTAACCTAACCTAACCTAACCTAACCTAACCTAACCTAACCTAACCTAACCTAACCTAACCTAACCTAACCTAACCTAACCTAACCTAACCTAACCTAACCTAACCTAACCTAACCTAACCTAACCTAACCTAACCTAACCTAACCTAACCTAACCTAACCTAACCTAACCTAACCTAACCTAACCTAACCTAACCTAACCTAACCTAACCTAACCTAACCTAACCTAACCTAACCTAACCTAACCTAACCTAACCTAACCTAACCTAACCTAACCTAACCTAACCTAACCTAACCTAACCTAACCTAACCTAACCTAACCTAACCTAACCTAACCTAACCTAACCTAACCTAACCTAACCTAACCTAACCTAACCTAACCTAACCTAACCTAACCTAACCTAACCTAACCTAACCTAACCTAACCTAACCTAACCTAACCTAACCTAACCTAACCTAACCTAACCTAACCTAACCTAACCTAACCTAACCTAACCTAACCTAACCTAACCTAACCTAACCTAACCTAACCTAACCTAACCTAACCTAACCTAACCTAACCTAACCTAA
>OY856336.1:8407500-8747500 GCA_963693445.1 Agonopterix heracliana | reverse complement strand
GGACGGATTGACGATGTGATACAGACAGTGACTTTTGCAACTCCGCATTTACGTGCGTGCGCGCGTGCACACTTTGGATGCAGTGAGACACTTTTGGATGCAGTGACTTTTTAGATGTAGTGATTACATAGTGACTATACACAAACTTCAGCTGTTCGTACTGTGATTTTGTTTCATTACCTCCACCATGGACTTCGAGGACTATCTGGTGTTCCAGGACGACTCGGAGTTGGATGAGGACGAACATACCGAATCATACCTGCTTCAGAACATCATCAGCTTGGCTTCTTCTATTGAGCTAACTCTCACGATGGACAAAAGTGTGAAAAGAACAAGTAAGGATTTTATTATTAAAAATGCTGCGAAAATCATTGACAGTGTTAACGACTTAATTAACTTTCCCAAGTGTGTAAAGTGCATCGTCGCCACAAAGCCCCAGTCCTCAGAGGTGAAGAAGGTTGAAGTGGCTACTGAAACTGAAGACAACTATGTGCCCCCCCCCCTCTCTCGACCCACACACAGTGCTAGCCATCCAACAAACCATAAAGCAGGAACTGAAGAGGTCCGCAACCGAGCGGCCCCCTCTTACTCCTCCCCCTACTGGACCTCAAGTTTCGCCTCCACCCCCACCAACAAACCCTATTGTGCAACCTAAAATCTCCTATGCGGACTCTCTAAGAGCAAGCCTACCCAAACACAAACCTGCAATGATTGTCACGGTACAGGCCTCTGAATCTAGCGAAGACACACTGGCCAAATTCAAAAAGGCAGTCTCCTTTAGAGACAAAAATTTTGCTCCTGCTAAGATTTTACCCATCTCCGGTAATAAACTGAGAGTGGAATTCGACAATAGCCAACAGCGCGACGAGACCCTCGCCACTGTTTCTAAGGATGACGGTGTTCAGGCCGAGGCTGCAAGATCCTCAAACCCTATGGTCATTCTTAAAGGGATATCCAAGGATACCCCCTCAGAAGAGCTAGTCGATATTATCCTCAGCCAAAACCCAACGATCTGTGAATCTGAACCAAGCAAAGATGTTCTCAAGCTAGCCTTTTTAAAGACAAACCGCAACCCAGAACTGTACTACAATGCCGTTTTTACTATGTCTCCTGCCGTTTGGCAACGTGCTACCAAATTCGAGCGCCTCAACGTGGACCATCAACGCGTGCATCTTGAAAATTTCTCCTCCTTCAGGCAGTGCCACAACTGTCTCCAGTTCGGCCACACACAATCCCGCTGCAAGCTTGAAGACAAACTATGCTCCCACTGCTCCGGAATAAACCATCAGGCTAAGGACTGTCCAGTCAAGGGTGATCCCACCGCTGTACAATGTTATAACTGTATCATGCGCAATAAAAAACACAAACTGAACCATGATACCAATCATAGTGCCAACTCAGCAATCTGTCCCACCATCCGGGCTGTCAAGGCGAGAATTATTATGCGCACTGCTTACGAGTGATGTGGCCACTTAACATTATAAGGTATCAATGCCCTCTAGGCACCTGTATTATATTGTATTCTTTCTGCTCTAATTCTAAGTACTTCCTTTTGTTATTTTTATTTTATTACTTGTTAGCTTCTTTCATATCGTCAGTTGTAGCGACTGGCTGGCGGCTGGTCGTCAACTTGGAGACGCGTTGACGATTGGGCGCCTGTACGCTGCCCAACTGGCTTCATGTGGCAGCACGTCGGCAACATGTCGTCGGCAAGTCGATGACTGTAAACTGGTTGTCAACTTGTTGACGGCTGTTGCTGACCGGTTGTCAACAAACCTTCGAAATCTGCAAATTCCTCACTATTTGTATAGCGTCTAATAACTATTAAGATTTTGTACTAAAAAGCGTCTATTGCCTATTGTTTATACATAGATTTTAAGTGAAACTTAGACTAAGTGTTTAAATCTCTAACTTATGTGCCTTATTTAACTACTTGTTGTATATATCTAATGTAAATTGTTGAGCCATTACTAATTTAGAGCCTAACTTCCTTGTACTATGTCTAATATTATTGTGATTATTTCTAATTCTTAAACATACATTGCTCCTTAGTGAATTGTCTAAAGTGTATCACTTGTCTGCAAATGGTCACATCAGAGTTGTATCAAATAGCATTCTGATGTGGCCCAAGACATAAAAATGCTTCACTAGACATGCACTAGATTGCAGTCTACTGTAGCGGTCTTGCATCTTGCGGGCAAAATTTATAGTATCTAAGTGATTATATTGTATATTGTGTCAAAAAAACAGATATGTATCAAATAGCATTCTGTTAAATAACTGTGTAAAACCTAAAAATTTTGAATCAACAAAGTTTAATAAAAAAAAAAAAAAAAAAAAAAAACCTAACCTAACCTAACCTAACCTAACCTAACCTAACCTAACCTAACCTAACCTAACCTAACCTAACCTAACCAGTCTCCCTCCGACCGCGGGCGCGTGCGGAAGCAATTCTGCTTTCTGTCAACTTGTCGTCCAATTCTGGACGACCGCGCTTCGTGTCGCCGTTCTGGCAACTTGTCGTCGACTTGTTGACCATCGGTGGTCCAATTGTCGTCAGGTGGTTGCTGGCAACTGTCGTCAACTTTTGGACGGCTTGTCGTCAACTTTTGGACGACTTTTCGTCAACACCATCGCCACGTCGTTCGAGCCACATTCACAACTCTGGCTTCTTCGGAGACTCCAACAACCTCGGCGACTTCTACAACCTTGGCGATGGGCTGCGGTGACTACAGCAGGCTGCGGGAGCCCCCACTTGGCTGTTGGCGGGCTGCATGTGGGCGACAGTGGACTGCGATGGCTGCGGCGGTCTGCGGGCGCCCCCATTGGGCGGCTTGCGGGCTGCGTGCGGGCGACGGTGGGCTGCGGTGGCCGCAGCAGGCTGCGGACGCCCCCATTTGGCTGCTTGCGGGCTGCGTGCGGGTTCCATGCATGCAGGCATAAACAGTGACAAAGTGACTTGGTGATATCCTCAAGTTTAATAAATGCAAACCATAATTTCTTCTATGTGACCCAAAATTCGTTAACTCACCTACTCCATCATCATTTTGTGCTACCAAAATCATCAAGACTCTCAAGCTCAGCAAATCATCATTTCCCCGTGCGACTCAAACTATCTAACTGGAAACCATCATCTTTTCTTTTCGTGCGACTCTAACTTCTGTGACTCAGACTATGTGCTAAAAGTGACTATACGTGATTGTTTTTCTATGTGCCTTGTATAACTATGTGTTTGTTTTTCCAATGTGTCTTGTATATCAATGTGTGCAGTGTAAGCTGTGTCGTGCCATTGTGGTCGTACAGTCCCACTGCACATAGTGTTTTCCTATGTGTCTTGTGTAACTATGTGTTTGTTTTTCCAATGTGTCTTGTATATCAATGTGTGCAGTGTAAGCTGTGTCGTGCCATTGTGGTCGTACAGTCCCACTGCACATAGTGTTTTCCTATGTGTCTTGTGTAACTATGTGTTTGTTTTTCCAATGTGTCTTGTATATCAATGTGTGCAGTGTAAGCTGTGTCGTGCCATTGCGGTCGTGCAGTCCCACTGCACATAGTGTTTTCCTATGTGTCTTGTATAACTATGTGTTTGTTTTTCCAATGTGTCTTGTATATCAATGTGTGCAGTGTAAGCTGTGTCGTGCCATTGCGGTCGTACAGTCCCACTGCACATAGTGTTTTCCTATGTGTCTTATATAACTATGTGTTTGTTTTTCCAATGTGTCTTGTATATCAATGTGTGCAGTGTAAGCTGTGTCGTGCCATTGCGGTCGTACAGTCCCACTGCACATAGTGTTTTCCTATGTGTCTTGTATAACTATGTGTTTTTGTTTCTCCAAAGTGTCTTTTATATCAATGTGTACAGCGTAAGCTGTGTCGTGCCATTGCGGTCGTACAGTATCGCTGTACATAGCATAACTAGTATATGCAGTGCAAGTTACTAGTGCCAATGCGGTCGTTTTCTTGCACTGTACGTTTATCACTACTAATTGTTTTGTATATCAAATGTGAATTGCTGAATAATTTTACTAAGTGCTAAATCTTCAACTAATGTGTCTTATATAACTTGTAATTTATATCAAACGTGAACTATTGAGCCATTTAGCAATTAATTAAGTGCCTTTATATACCTATTGTAACTCAGACTGTCTAAAGTGTATCACATGTCTGCAAAGGGTCACATCAGAGTTGTATCAAATAGCATTCTGATGTGGCCCTAGACATAAAAATGCTTCAGGAGACATGCACTAGACTGCAGTCTTCTGTAGCGGTCTTACGTTTTGCGTTTTGCGGGCAAAACTTATTGTAATTTAGTGATTATATTGTATACTGTGAATCAATAAATAACTTTAAAAAAAAAAAAAAACCTAACCTAACCTAACCTAACCTAACCTAACCTAACCTAACCTAACCTAACCTAACCTAACCTAACCTAACCTAACCTAACCTAACCTAACCTAACCTAACCTAACCTAACCTAACCTAACCTAACCTAACCTAACCTAACCTAACCTAACCTAACCTAACCTAACCTAACCTAACCTAACCTAACCTAACCTAACCTAACCTAACCTAACCTAACCTAACCTAACCTAACCTAACCTAACCTAACCTAACCTAACCTAACCTAACCTAACCTAACCTAACCTAACCTAACCTAACCTAACCTAACCTAACCTAACCTAACCTAACCTAACCTAACCTAACCTAACCTAACCTAACCTAACCTAACCTAACCTAACCTAACCTAACCTAACCTAACCTAACCTAACCTAACCTAACCTAACCTAACCTAACCTAACCTAACCTAACCTAACCTAACCTAACCTAACCTAACCTAACCTAACCTAACCTAACCTAACCTAACCTAACCTAACCTAACCTAACCTAACCTAACCTAACCTAACCTAACCTAACCTAACCTAACCTAACCTAACCTAACCTAACCTAACCTAACCTAACCTAACCTAACCTAACCTAACCTAACCTAACCTAACCTAACCTAACCTAACCTAACCTAACCTAACCTAACCTAACCTAACCTAACCTAACCTAACCTAACCTAACCTAACCTAACCTAACCTAACCTAACCTAACCTAACCTAACCTAACCTAACCTAACCTAACCTAACCTAACCTAACCTAACCTAACCTAACCTAACCTAACCTAACCTAACCTAACCTAACCTAACCAGCGGAAACGTTCTTTCCGGAAGACCTTACAGATAGCGACAACACCCACCACCAACACACCAGAGAGGAAGCTGAAAAGGTCAACGAAGTTGACCAGGATGGCCTCTGTGACCCCCCGTTCACAGCAGCTGAACTCAGACAAGCGAGTATGTCTTTCAACCCAAAAAAGGCCCCAGGAGCCGACGGTTTTACAGCCGACATATGCTGCCAAGCCATCGGAAGCAACCCCGAGCTCTTCCTGACTTTCTTCAACAAATGCCTTGAACAGCATCACTTTCCCGAAGCTTGGAAGAAGGCAACGGTCATCGTGCTGAGAAAGCCGGGAAAGGCAAATTACACCACACCGAAATCGTACCGACCAATTGGACTCTTGTCGATATTAGGAAAGATCTACGAGAAAATGCTGGTGGCCCGTCTCAAGTTCCACCTATTGCCAAAGATAAGTACTCGCCAGTACGGATTCATGCCACAAAGGAGTACCGAGGACTCCCTCTATGACTTAATGCAGCTCATTAAAAACAAGCTGGATCAAAAGAAGATCATAACTTTAGTATCATTGGACATAGAGGGAGCCTTCGACAGTGCCTGGTGGCCAGCTATAAGAGTTCGACTGGCTGAAGAAAAGTGTCCACTTAACTTGAGAAGGGTCATGGACAGCTACCTCAGGGACAGAAGGGTCACCGTCAGGTACGCCGGGGAAGAATACGAGAAGGGCACAAACAAGGGATGCGTCCAGGGTTCCATTGGAGGCCCAATTCTCTGGAACCTCTTGCTAGACCCTCTGCTTAAAAGTCTAGAGGACAGGGGAGATTACGCCCAGGCGTTCGCGGACGACGTCATCATAGTCTTCGACGGCGAGACAGCTGGGGAGATACAAACACGTGCCGATGCCACTCTCGCACATGTTTTGGCGTGGGGTGTCGACAAGAAGCTCAAATTTGCTCCGCACAAGATGAATGCGATGGTCATCACCAGAAAGCTGAAATACGACACACCACGCCTGAGCATGGGGGGGGTCGACATCGGCATGTCAAAGGAAATAAAATTATTAGGCGTCACCATAGATGACAAACTGACGTTTAACACCCATGTCTCAAACGTATGCAGGAAGGCTATCGGCGTTCACAAGCAACTGTGCAGAGCGGCAAAAGTTAGTTGGGGGCTTCACCCCGAAGTGATTAGGATCATTTACATGGCGACAGTAGAGCCCATAATCTTATATGCCGCTAGTGTTTGGGCACCGGCTGCAAAAAAGCTGGGAGTAATAAAACAGCTCGCAGTAGTCCAGCGCGGAATCGCGCAGAAAATGTGCAGAGCCTACCGCACGGTCTCCCTGAACTCAGCACTTATTCTGACTGGATTGCTCCCCCTCGACCTCCGAGTCCGTGAGGCGGCTTCATTATACGAAGCCAGGCGAGGAGTACCTCAGCCAGCGCTGGGGGACAGGGAGATCGAGCTGATGGCTCCAGCAATGGAGGCCCCACACCCTGCCGAGCGTATCGACCTGGAGTTCGTGAGCCTGGTGAACCAAGAGCAAGTGGATCAACATAGCAATCTTGACGTCCGCATCTTCACCGATGGGAGCAAGATAGGAGGCAAAGTCGGTGCCGCATTATCCGAATGGAGTAGCGAAACCGAGATCAAAGCCCGAAAACTTGCTCTAGCAAACTATTGCACGGTTTACCAGGCTGAGCTACTGGCGATATGCAAGGCAACTAGGGCAGTCCTTGAGCACCGAGCGACTTCCTTTGGAATTTTCAGCGACTCAATGGCAGCTCTCCAAACGGTCAAGAACCCCAGTTGCCTTCACCCCTTAGCCGTAGAAGCCAGAGATAACATTAAAGCTATATTTCTCCAGGGCAAAATGATAACTTTGTTCTGGATAAAGGCCCACGCAGGGCTGGAGGGAAACGAGAGAGCCGACCAACTCGCCAAAGAGGCCGCTGAGAATTCCAAACGAAAACCGGACTACGATCAGTGCCCGGTTTCGTTCGTCAAGCGAAGCATACGTATGGCAACGCTTGACGAATGGAATCGGAGATACGGGACGGAAGAAACCGCGGCAATCACAAAGATTTTCTTTCCGGATGCCGTGACGGCTTACCGGATCGTAAGGAAATTAGAAATAAGCAGCGAAAGGACACAGATAATGACAGGGCACGGTGGGTTCTCACAATACTTGAATCGCTTCAAGTGTAAGGAGAGCCCATCGTGCATCTGTGAACCTGACGCCGAAGAATCGGTCCCGCACGTGCTGTTCGAATGCCCCGTGCATGCAGCAGCGCGCTCAAACATGGAGCAAGAAATTGATTTTAAAATATGCCGCGAAAACGTGATGGAAATAATGAAAAGCAAAAGTAGAGAGCTGTTTATGGAATACTGCGAAAAAATAGCAAAAATTGTAATAAAAAGAAATAAAACTGTGTAAAAAAATATGCTGTCATAATATAGTGTAGTATATTAAAGACTAGCATATGAAATGAAAGATGAAAAATGTTTAAATGTAAGCAGTAGTCTGTAAGAAAAATATTATAAGAAACTATGCTGTCGTAATATAATGTTAATATATTAGCGAGAAGCATAGACCAAAAAGAATGTAAACTTTAGTTTTAAAAGTAAATATTGTGTAAAGATGTATTAATTGTAAGAAATAAAGCAAGAATGTAGGCATAAGGCTCTAAGAAAAATGTAAAAATAAAGACGATGTGTTATGTGTTTTTTATTGAAATAAAGACGGAAAAAAAAAAAAAAAAAAAAAAAAAAAAAAATAAAGAAATAAAACCAAAAATAGAAAGAGTAGCATAGATAGAGATAGAGGGATATCCCACCCTGAAAGATACAGAAAGAAGATGTAAAGAAGAAAGACACAGTATGTAGAATAGAAGTACGAGAAGCATAAATGATAGAACTGGAATGAAAGATTAAATAGCAAGAACAGGCTCCAATTTATTTGGAGGTAGACGAAATCAAAAAAAAAAAAAAAAAAAAAAAAAAAAAAAAAAACCTAACCTAACCTAACCTAACCTAACCTAACCTAACCTAACCTAACCTAACCTAACCTAACCTAACCTAACCTAACCTAACCTAACCTAACCTAACCTAACCTAACCTAACCTAACCTAACCTAACCTAACCTTTTTTTTTTTTTTTTTTTTTTATACGCTGGGAAAAAATGCTTTACGCATCCCCTCCCGTTGGGGGACAGGAGGGGTATGTGGGACTCCCCGGTGCGTGTCACCGGTATACCCACTAAAATAACCCAGCGGCACTCCCGCTTCGCCTGGATGGCAGGGAACTGGGAGACCGGCAGAGCCTTTTCATCCAGTCCCCCACCGGCGATCGCCTGCCTTTCGGCCGGCCCACCGAAGAATGTCTTCCCGCAAGGGTGGTGAGTAGTGCAATGCAGGCGGAGGCGCCCCCGCACCTATCGCCCGCTACTCACCACTGGTAGGCTGAAGGCAGCCGCTGTTAAGCAGCCGCGGACCGCCACCGCCGGTTTTAACGACTTCACTGTCGGGTGTTATTGACTTTTCCTTGTCTCAGCCCGGCCAATGAAGGCACGGCCCTCGGTCGACTGGAAACAGTCCAGACGATAACGATATACCGCTTGGCGGTGGCGGGGAAGGAACTCCTTCGCGGCCTGCTCTGCGGTAGTGTGAGTACGCGCAGAGCCCGCCCCTGCTCCTCCACTATACCCTCTGCCAAGCAGAGGGACACGTGGAGAAACGAACCGCGGCCGGGTCAAGCTGACCCGCCGCCCTCCTGTGGTCACATCTCAGAAGAGATGCGACCACCCCGCATAGGGTTGGTTCACGCCGGCAAGCCGGTACCCCCCATTTCTAGAGGGCATTCCCCTATCCACCACCCGGGGACGCGCCCGATAGCAGACCCAACCTGCCACGGGAACCTAACCTAACCTAACCTAACCTAACCTAACCTAACCTAACCTAACCTAACCTAACCTAACCTCAGCCAGCGCTGGGGGACAGGGAGATCGAGCTGATGGCTCCAGCAATGGAGGCCCCACACCCTGCCGAGCGTATCGACCTGGAGTTCGTGAGCCTGGTGAACCAAGAGCAAGTGGATCAACATAGCAATCTTGACGTCCGCATCTTCACCGATGGGAGCAAGATAGGAGGCAAAGTCGGTGCCGCACTATCCGAATGGAGTAGCGAAACCGAGATCAAAGCCCGAAAACTTGCTCTAGCAAACTATTGCACGGTTTACCAGGCTGAGCTACTGGCGATATGCAAGGCAACTAGGGCAGTCCTTGAGCACCGAGCGACTTCCTTTGGAATTTTCAGCGACTCAATGGCAGCTCTCCAAACGGTCAAGAACCCCAGTTGCCTTCACCCCTTAGCCGTAGAAGCCAGAGATAACATTAAAGCTATATTTCTCCAGGGCAAAATGATAACTTTGTTCTGGATAAAGGCCCACGCAGGGCTGGAGGGAAACGAGAGAGCCGACCAACTCGCCAAAGAGGCCGCTGAGAATTCCAAACGAAAACCGGACTACGATCAGTGCCCGGTTTCGTTCGTCAAGCGAAGCATACGTATGGCAACGCTTGACGAATGGAATCGGAGATACGGGACGGAAGAAACCGCGGCAATCACAAAGATTTTCTTTCCGGATGCCGTGACGGCTTACCGGATCGTAAGGAAATTAGAAATAAGCAGCGAAAGGACACAGATAATGACAGGGCACGGTGGGTTCTCACAATACTTGAATCGCTTCAAGTGTAAGGAGAGCCCATCGTGCATCTGTGAACCTGACGCCGAAGAATCGGTCCCGCACGTGCTGTTCGAATGCCCCGTGCATGCAGCAGCGCGCTCAAACATGGAGCAAGAAATTGATTTTAAAATATGCCGCGAAAACGTGATGGAAATAATGAAAAGCAAAAGTAGAGAGCTGTTTATGGAATACTGCGAAAAAATAGCAAAAATTGTAATAAAAAGAAATAAAACTGTGTAAAAAAATATGCTGTCATAATATAGTGTAGTATATTAAAGACTAGCATATGAAATGAAAGATGAAAAATGTTTAAATGTAAGCAGTAGTCTGTAAGAAAAATATTATAAGAAACTATGCTGTCGTAATATAATGTTAATATATTAGCGAGAAGCATAGACCAAAAAGAATGTAAACTTTAGTTTTAAAAGTAAATATTGTGTAAAGATGTATTAATTGTAAGAAATAAAGCAAGAATGTAGGCATAAGGCTCTAAGAAAAATGTAAAAATAAAGACGATGTGTTATGTGTTTTTTATTGAAATAAAGACGGAAAAAATAAAGAAATAAAAACAAAAATAGAAAGAGTAGCATAGATAGAGATAGAGGGATATCCCACCCTGAAAGATACAGAAAGAAGATGTAAAGAAGAAAGACACAGTATGTAGAATAGAAGTACGAGAAGCATAAATGATAGAACTGGAATGAAAGATTAAATAGCAAGAACAGGCTCCAATTTATTTGGAGGTAGACGAAATTTAAAAAAAAAAAAAAAAAAAAAAAAAAAAAAAACCTAACCTAACCTAACCTAACCTAAACATAACAAAGACCAAGTTTCTAACAGTCTTAATCAAAGACCGATCGTTAGTCAAATGAATAACACTCTAAATAGGCACAAAAGTGCTGGTAACTCGCGTTACAGCAAATGGACATGGTGTTTTGAGCCACTTATGTTCTTTTCTCTCCTCCGCACGGAAAGCGTCAATTGTCGTCCCGCTGCGTTAAACGAAGTTGTCGCTTTCCATCTCCGTCGAGGAGAAAAATAGTATACTAACCTCGGACAGTAAATAAGAAAGCCTCAGATCACATGTTGTCTGAGAGCTTTCTTACTTTCCTGCCCTCGGTGTGTCTACTATAAAAGTGCATCCAAAACAGCCCCCGGCCCACTGTCCGGACTATTGTAATGAATGGAAGGAAATATATCTGTTCTAGACTATTGGGTTAGGGTATGACGCCTGTCTGACCAATTTATAAACATGGGAAAAAACGTACGACTTATTGTAATTTTTCATAATTGTGTTGTTTTCGTGTTGCATGCTTCTATGGAGTCAAATTTTTAATGACAGAATTAATTTAAGATTTGTATGGCAATCTTTAACGAAAATCTGACTCTATGTACAAACATAGATTTTTCTGAAATTGAAATGCAATGAAATCGCGATAAAAATGGTTAGGTTAGGTTAGGTTAGGTTTTTTTTTTTTTTTTTTTTTTTTTTTTTTTTTTTTTTTTCTTTTCCGGAAGGTGGGGGTGAATCCTCATGGATACCGTGAGCTTGTATTCAGCACGGACTGAATACAAGCCCACGGTTATGTCCGACTCCACTGGGTGTATAAAGCCCAGTGAATAAAAGCCAGTTTTGTAAATATATTTGTTTTATATTTTACAAGATGACCGCGGTTAACTTCCTACCGCCTTAGAATCTTCCCGACACACGCTTGGCCGTGTTTTTAGCCTATGTTCATCACGGATAATGTAGCATTCTAATGGTGAAATTATTTTGCAGATCGGTCCAGTAGTTTCGGAGCCTATTCAATACAAACAAACAAACAAATACTCCTATTTTTCCTCTATATTGGTATAGATATAGATACATATGCAACATGTTAATAAATAAACGCAAAACTAGAAAGCAGTTTGTTAAGAATCGAGAGGAGAATCGAATTATCAAGGATTCAACATGGTTCCATTTTTAAATACTTTTTAAAATAGGTAGGTAATTTGTTTTAAATGAGGTTTCAATCCACTTACTTTGTTAAAAAATAGTTAGGGTGTATGAGATTTTGCGCTTATTCATATTAACACGATGTAGATAAGTATAGGTTGTTATGATTTATACAGGTGTAATATAAACGAGTTACATACCAAACCTGCTGCTTTAGAGCATCAAACTAAACAACTTTCACTATGGAACCAACATCGAAATCGCGAAACAAAAAACAGCTGTTCTATAAAAAATTTCAATGGCTACTCGACCAAAACATATGAAATTTATTCCGCTATTTCAATGTTTGTCACATAGGAAAAGTTCTTCATACCATGTAACGCATTTAATTTCACATCCTGTGTATGTTTCAAAATACCAACCACAGTTCCAACAACTTCAAATATGCAAGAAATCATAATGAGTTGACTAAACACGGTTGTGGTGAGAGGTCCGAAGCGGATGTACGTGTCTATATTCTGTAAAGTGAAGTGTGTTACAATCAAACAACAATCAAAGTCAATAATATAATTTTGACAATAAGAAACCTCTGAATCTCTGATTAAGAATTTATCAATATTGATTGCTGTACCACAGACTAATTATACCATCTTATGTAACGTGTGCAATCAACAATGAATAAATGAATTATTATCAAAATAAAAATATAAAAATTAAAACACTAACATAATTTTAAGTACCTAAACATTGTTATTAATCAACCTACTAACAAAATTATGGATTTTTTATCTGAAATAAATGAGTATTAAATTTATTTTAATTTTAAAAATATTTTATTTCAGACATAGTCCATAGATTGTTAGAATATACTTAAAAACTATGTTAGTACAGTATAATACAACAATAGTTCTATATTTGTACATAGCCTATTTTCTGATAGAGGGGGCAGCGGAGAGGTGTAGTTCCGTCCAGTGCCTCCAGAATGGACAATGTGGCCGGTTTGAAATGGTGGTCAGGAGACTGTTGGTGCTACTTTGGACACGACGCATCAGGGAGGCGACTCTATTGCGAATTAGGGCGTGAAAGGAAGTCACACTTGCCGCCGCGAACATCCCTGACGCGTTACAGAACCTCGGGAGCCCCATCAGCATCCTGAACCCATTGTACTGGATGCGCAGAGCATTGTAGGCTCTCTGCGTATAGCTGACCCACAGGCTGCACGTGTACATCGACTGGCAAAAAGCTCTGAACAGTGTACGCTTTACCTCTTCAGTGCATCGTTCAAACCTGCGCGCCATTGTAATTATTTTGAGCGATATACAACACCAAACATTTCTTTAATGAATTGAAATATTTGTTGGTTGTCTTTCATTTTATTAATGGCTAAATGATAAATAAATCATCAAGAATGTTATGTAACTACTTACACCTTGCGAGCACTCCAGAAGCAGTAAACAACAGCTGAACAATTGAAACATATAGCTGACAGCTAACATGAATCCAAAAATATCGGTTAATTTATCTGTAAAACTGATTATCATTCTGTGATGGTCGACAAATTCAGAAAATTTCTTGTGAATGTATTTATTCTCTCCAGCATCGTATACTTCATACACAAATGAATACACTTGTCTCTTTTCTCTGTATACACCTTCAAGTATGATTCGTTTTTTAGGCTTAGGTATATTTCGAAGGTTATTTCGTAATATCTGTATGTGACCAATTATTTGGAATATCATTAAAGACAGGAGTAGGTCATTAGCGACAAGTAAAACTGAACAGAAATGTGTGGGTATGATGTTAAACAAGGTCATGGATAAAAACCAATCGGTAGAAACAAAACCAGGGAACGCAAAATATACAACATATTCGAGTGTAGAATTCTGGACTCTGCTTCCGGAGAAGGCGCCTTTTTGGTAGTTTTGGAACGCTGTCGATGAGTGGAAAAACATTTGTCCAATTATCATTAGCGCCACCGTATACATCGTGTAGTAATGTGATACTTTGTTGATGAGAGTATATATCTGCAAGAATTAGTAAACGTTTTAAAGGTAAAGATATATATTTCTATGAATATTAAGAATAATAAAACCTTAATACAATAAGAATAACTGTAAGACCCGAGTGCTCCCGGGAAAAGTCCCCGATCCTCGTCTCCGTCTTCCCTCTGCTGGCCGTTTTGGGGGCCCATTTATTTTGAGTTAAGTTTAGTTGTGAATACATAATATAATTGATTGATTGATTGGTTGACGAGTCACCGTCTGCCGTTTTTTCTTAGATTCTTTATAATATTGTACACGAAAACAACACAATTATGAAAAATTACAATAAGTCGTACGTTTTTTCCCATGTTTATAAATTGGTCAGACAGGCGTCATACCCTAACCCAATAGTCTAGAACAGATATATTTCCTTCCATTCATTACAATAGTCCGGACAGTGGGCCGGGGGCTGTTTTGGATGCACTTTTATAGTAGACACACCGAGGGCAGGAAAGTAAGAAAGCTCTCAGACAACATGTGATCTGAGGCTTTCTTATTTACTGTCCGAGGTTAGTATACTATTTTTCTCCTCGACGGAGATGGAAAGCGACAACTTCGTTTAACGCAGCGGGACGACAATTGACGCTTTCCGTGCGGAGGAGAGAAAAGAACATAAGTGGCTCAAAACACCATGTCCATTTGCTGTAACGCGAGTTACCAGCACTTTTGTGCCTATTTAGAGTGTTATTCATTTGACTAACGATCGGTCTTTGATTAAGACTGTTAGAAACTTGGTCTTTGTTATGTTTGTACACTGCTCTTGTTTGAAACTCGATTAGATTGTAAAATATTGAATGCAATGCGACTCTGAATTAACGCGAGTTACCATAAACAGACTCTTTTACGTTTTGTTTTTAAGCTTCGAAGCGAGTTTATAATAATAAGTGATAACATTGCTTACTTTGTTGTAGTATATTATGTCGTCGGTAGATTTGTAGTGCAACAGATGAAACGACATCAAGAACTCTTCCAGTAACATTTTGTATGTTTTGAGATTTGTCAAGATTACTCTCACCTGAAAGAAAAAAAAGTTTCAATTTTCGAAGTAACCAACATTACTAACTTGTTCTGACCTAGCTAGCAACTGGGTGGATCGAATTCGAAGTCGTTTTTTGAAATAGAATAAAAAGTTTAGCTAAATTGTTAAAATAGCTGCTTTTGTTTCCTCGAAGTCGGTTTAGCGGGTCTCGTGTTAAATGCAAGAAAAACAAAAGTTCTTCATGTTCACTAAACCTACTCTAAAAATCATACATCTGCTCCCAATAGCACACACAAACAAATGCTTTCATTATTCCAAAAGTATGGCTACTGGAGTCTGGAGTAGGTATGCAGCTGTTTGCCATTGCAGAAAGTGCAAGCCCGTGTGTGACGAAATGCGAGCTGTTATGGCAAAACTATGTATATATCATCAAGGATCGAGTACTATACAACATTAAGCTAATCATGTAAGTATTACATCCCTGGTTGAATCCATCATGTCATATGGGACAGTAGTTACGAATGCACTTTTATAATATTAAGGCCTCACAAAATTAACTGATACTATTTTAAGAGACTACCTCCTTCTTTAACCATGAAATTGGGTAACTTTGTAGCCATTTTATTCATTAACTGTGGCACTTTTTGAGCTGAAAAATAAATTGAACCCTCTATGTGCGAGTACACACCTCGCTCTTGGCCAGTTATTTACTTTGCAATTCTACAGTTCGTAAGGGCTCTCAAGGAACATACAATTTCAAATAGTGAAATACTTACCAATGACACAAAAGCCATAAACATAGAAATGTAACAAAATCCCAATGTGAAGAAATCTACCTCTTTATAATATCTGTACACATAATACGTTATTGCAGGAGTGTTTACAAATGTATTTGTTAAGACAAATATTCTAAGGCATCGGTTCACAAAATGCATCTTTTCGCCAAATACTTCTCCAGGCCACGCCCCGATCGACCATAGACATAATCGTAACATTTTCACATATTGTAAGGATAGAGGATTTCGTTCCCTGAGAAAATAAAATGGGGGTGTTTATATTTTTGTTATATTTTATTTAATTGTGTTCAATATCCAAACATACAGCATCAAAAACACAGGAAAAAAAATGTTAGTCACTAGTGTTAGCGGTGTGTTAACAAGTAGAAAATATTTTTTTAAGTTTGATCCACTATGTTTGATGTACATACCTACTATATTACACATTTATAATATTTTTCGATAGAATACTATACAAGGTGTTTCATAAGTAAAAGTAAATATTTAAAACTCGCCCCACTTGCGTCAACCTAGCGGTTACCAGTTAACTCCGGGTAAAATAGCTCTCTCAATTGTTTTTCTATACAATAAATCATGGGTTACCAACTTAACCTGGAGTTTATTGCTAGCCCATGTTGACGCAAGTGGGGCTTAAGTGGGTTGTTTAGCCCGTCAAACTGAACAATTTTCTCTATGGAACCAACGTCAAAATCGCGAAAAAAAGAACGAAATCCCATCCCAGCTCTAGTCTATTTGTAAAGTATGGAACATCATTTTTTTCGCGATTTCGATATTGGTCCCATAGTGAAAGTTGTTCAGATTGAAGGCCTCCGCTGATTGCAGCGATTTTATTGAGCGATAATATCGCTGCGATTTTGCGATAATTGTACTCAGTACATTTTGTATCGGGACGCGCGCGATCCCACACACTGCCGCGATATTATCGCAACTCTTTCGACTACATTCAGTGGTGGGGCGCATGCGTGACGCGAATCGCGGAATCGCTGCAGTGTGTAAGGTGTCGCGATATCGCTTTCGATAATATCGCTCGATAAAATCGCTACAATGTGCGGAGGCCTTTATATAACAAGTTCCTTTACCGAGCCTCGCAGAAAAAAAAAACATAAATTTCGTAGAGGGATGTCAATGTCAATCTGTTGAGGTTATGTTCGGACAGACTCGCGAACTACCTAATAAACATTTTTTATATGAAACGTGCACTGACGCCTTTAAATTCCTTTGAACGTTAGCACACGTTTCAAACATTCTGGATATCTTTTTAGTATGGAAGTCCCGACTCTTATAACGTGTAGTGTAGTGATTACATTCTCTTTGGCTACTGACAGAAGTGACTGATAGAGTTTTTTTTTTTTTTTTTTATGAGGTGTGGCGAGGTCACTTTAACTCGATACATTGACATTTGTTAGGTAGTAGTAACGAGTTACGTTTAGCAATAAAAAAGGGAAAAGGAACATGGGGTCAGAAATCCTGTATCGCCCATTTTTGGTTACTTTTTGGTTTTTATTAAATATCTCTAATTTTAGTGAATAAAAAAATCGGAAAAAAATGTAGCGTGTTCAGGAAGACCCAATCTCTAAATAGTCGCAACATTATTGTGTTTAATAATTTTAATGACAAAATTAAATTAATTATTTAAACTATTGACTAAACTTTAACTAAATCTACCTTAATTAGTTTGTAATGTAAAAAGTATATACAGAATATTGAGACTAAAAAGAAATTATGTACAAATTTACAATCCTAAAAGTAGGTAAGTATAATATTTACAGGGGGCCGCCGCACAGTCGAATGCATTTTCTATCCATCTTACGATAGATAGAAAATGCAGTCGAGATCGCTATCATGCGGGAGCGTGCCCAGGACGCTGGCGGCGTTACCTCGCTGTATGGCAATGCTGATACGTTGCCCGAGGTAAGCGCCAGCCCTGTTGTCCCCCGAGACCTCTACCAGGCGAGATGACAACTCCTTAAACAGTTGTCGTGCTTCCGGGCCCCAGGGTCCCAGGGTCTCCACCCCGAATGGTGCAAATATGTAGCCCTCGCCCAGGGCTGCATATAGGCGCCTCTTTTTGCTTTCCGCAGAGGCAGCCGCCGCACCTGCTCTTAGAGAGGTGGCAGGGAGATGTGAGGGCGCCACAGTATCCACACATGTGGCGTCCCACACCAGCGGTCTGCCACGTTTCCAAGGAATAAGCGACATTCCGTCGGGTCTCTTGCCATCGCCACGCAGGATACCTTTCGGCTCGAGGATGGATGGCACGTTGGCGCTGGCAAGGGCCCGGTGGATGACGTCATTCAGGCAGGCGTGGCGGGAGTTGCGACCGGCACTAAACAGGCAGGAGAGGCCGTGGTGACCGAGGCTGTCCACTCCCACTCCACACTTGCAGCGGTGTGGCTCGTTTGTCCTGGCCCCAAGTCTCAGACAGACGGCCATAGACAGAGTTGTCCTGTCCAGTAGGGTGCCAATGTTCGGAGAGGGCACCGCATGTAGCCAGTAGCCAGACTCGTGTTCGACAGCAGCGAGGAGACGAGCACGATCTGCGGGGTTTACTGCGGAGGCAATGAGGTGCTTTTGTACTTTGATGCAGATAGGCTCGTCCCAATGCTTTTGAGAATTTGGGTTGGGAGGAAAATTTTGGCTCGGACAGGCTTGTGACCACGCGACCTTGGCTTCAGGTAAGTGTGTGACCTCTACATCACCGAGTGACGGGTTAATTATTTTACCGAAGAGGTCACGGGTACTGTAGCTGGAGGACAAGATTGTTATGATTAATAATTTGAAATGTTGTCAATTATAAGTTTATTATGTAAATGAGTTCACGATCGATACGCGTCGCGTGCACTCACTGGCACAGTCATACATAATATATCATTGTAATCAAGTAGACAGGTATCAGCAATAAATCGCATTGTTTCTCTACTATCATCAAGCATAATTATACACCACTAGCTTTTAATTAGTAACGTGAATCTGAACAACTTTCCCTAAGGAACATGGGTCGAAAAACGAGAAAAATTTTTGGACCTCCCCCATACAAAAGTGCGGATCGGGCGATTGATTTTCTATGGGAGGTCCAAAAAAAATCTCGTTTTTCGACCCATGTTTCTTAGAGAAAGTTGTTCATATTCACGGTCTGAATACACCCTCTAAGTTTCGTTACTAATTAAAAATTAGTGGTGTAGAGTGAATTGGGAGACAGACAGCAGCAGCCTGTACAACTACCTTCAGACTTCATAATCAGATCAGCTCCTAGACTCTAGATACCATAATATTGTTTTCTCAAACATGCTTGGAAAGAGCATTATTTTGACTACCTTCTTCGAGATAAATCGAAATTGCTGTACAGTAGGTCAAATACATGCGAGCAGCGGCCGGCAAAAGTTGTATCAAAATCCATATCTGTTTAGCGGCCAAATAATTCCGTCATGGCGGATAGATTCAGATTCCGCCCACCATTAAAAACTAATTAAAAATTTGTGGTGAATAATTTATGGCAAGATATTTTACATTGCGTATCGATCCAGCATATTTATGATTCATTATAACAATTTAGAGTAGTCAAAAAAAGGTGCAGTTCCTTAAGCGGATAGGTGGGCTGAAATGCTAATTTGGAGAGTAGGTAAATTTTTCAACTGTATACATATTTTCACGATCCGCCCCACCCATACGGAGTGTATGAGTGGACCGACTAGAGTGCGAAAGAGACAACTGCAGCTCGGACCGATTTTATCTGCATAAAATCGACTAAATCAGCATTTCAGCATTTCGTATTTCCCTGTTTCCTCCTCCAAAACTAAACCGATTTTAATAATTCTTTCAAGAATAATATGAGAAAGACTTCTATTCTATTCTATTATTATAAAATGGCGTTTCCTTGTTAGATTTTGCCAGTTTCAAGTGATGATTGTATGTATATTAATTAGATATTGTACGGTAATAGGATTTTATGGCGATATCAAAGCCCCGTTTTTAAACAAAAACACACACTCGAAACCGCCATAAAAAGGCGGAGCCACGTGGCCAATCAAATCGCAAGCCGACAACACGTCTACTTGTTACCCCCTTAGCCACGCGACTCCTGAGAAAGTCTTTGGCTATGTCTGCATGTTTTGCTTTTTTTTGTTTATATTTGTCAAATTTGTTTGCTGGGTGTCTGAAAACGGGCGGTAAAATTGGTCATTTTCGAAGGTAATTAATAAAAAAGCAAAACATAGGGACATTGCAGAGGTAACATAGATTGTACTATGACAAACAATTGTTTGCTCCAGTGTCATTATCCAGGGAGGAAACAGGGGAATACGTTTGTATGGAGAAAACGGTACTCGCCTATCCTCTTAAGGCTGCATAACTCAACAAGATCAACAAGACCAGAGATAATGCTAACACACTTGCCTTACTGACGAAACTGTGATCATTCTATGTTGGAATGCCAGCTTCTCCTGGCCTACGCAATTATTAATGAAAAATTGAAAAGAACGTCTATCACTGCGTAGGTAATGAATACAAATGTGAACCAAGTAAATAAAGATCTGATGTAACTAAAGCTGTTAGTAATTATTTCCATTAATCGAGTAGTTATCCACGAGCATTAAGAATGCATAAATTATTTAAATTTCATTCTAGAGCTCAACAATTATTATTGCACAATTAGTATACCTACACTGCAGGAAAAATTTCATATTTTGGAGGCAAACTCAAACTTGTAAATTGTAAATTTTGTACATGTATAGAACTCAAACCCAAAAATTATTTATTCAATATAGAAATGAAATGAAAAAAACTTTATTGTCACAGTTTACATTTTGCATGGAAATCTAAGGAGACTAACAAAAATTAGAAGGAACTTAATGCTAAAATGTGACAAAAGGGCCAGACTCAGTATAGTGCTGACCGATTTGGTCAGCGCTGTTTTTTAATTTGGCCCCCTACATAGGGAGGTGGTCAACCAGAGCGGCCATGAATGATGCTGTGAGCCATTTTGTCTGCAAGGAACAATTTTATTTAAAGAATATAAACCTTTTTTTTTTATTATAAAAAAGCTGGCTTTTCGGTGAAGGAAAACATCGTGAGGAATCCTGCATGATTCAATTTCGAGGCATGTATTGTACAGTACCTACTGTCCATTATAAGTGGCGACGGGCTCACCCCCTGTCACACTGGACAGAGTTTGGTACTACTGGTGAAACGTGGATGTTCTGAGGTTTCAGAAGATCTCTGACTACCCCCTCGGGGAATATAGTCGTGAGCATATGCTATGCTATAAAATAATATTCACTTAGTTACTGAGGATATAGGACACAGCTGGATATAGGAGGATATAGCTGATGAACCACACTTATTAAACGTCAATTCTTTTTACCCGACTGCGACAGAAGGAGGGTTATGTTTTTCGAGCATATGTATGTATGTAATATTATGTTCGTATGTCTATTTCTTTGGCACGCCCTACAGCTTAAACGGCTTGATGGATTTTAAAGTATGAGGTGTCGTTAGATTCATAAAAACCGTGAGAGTGTCATAGAGTACATTATTTTAATATGGCGTCTGCGAATTAAAAAATAGAGGGGGAGAATCATTTTTTTCTCGTAAAAAATTACAATATGGGTATCAAATGAAAGCTGGTGAAGAGTAGATTACATATATATATAAATATATATTATAGTACTTTTATGCTACCATTTTGACACAAGACTAAAAAGTATGAAATAAACAAAATTATTAAGAAAAACAAAAAACCCGACTGCTTAAAGATATTAAGATAAGATATAAGATACCGCATTATTTTTTGCTTTTTAAATGTTCGTTTTTGTTTACTTATAATTTAAATATGTGTTTTATTAATTTTAGTCGTAGAATTAAATTTTCTCTAATTTACTTTTTATTTGAATCATCATCGGTTGCTCCCAAACGGGTGGTCCGATTTCGATGCGGATTTTTTTATTTCTGCGAAAGTGTTCGTAGCTTTGTTTCATGAAAATCGGTTCAGCAGTTTTCATGTAATACAAAAAGTTATGAAATAACATCTAATTAAAAATTTTAAAAACCCGTAACGCCAAAAACAAACATTTAAAACCGGCCAAGGGCGTGTCGGACTCGCCCATGATAGGGTTCCGTAGCCATTGCATAAGTAGAACAAGAAAAAGTTTAGTTATTTTGATTTTCTTAGCATATGCTCACGACTATATTCCCCGAGGGGGTAGTCAGAGATATTCTGAAATCTCAGAACATCCACTATTCACCAGTAGTACCGAAACTCTGTCCAGTGTGACGGGGATGAGCCTGTCGCCACTTATAATGGACAGTGGGTACAATACATGCCTCGAAATTGAAGCATGCAGGTTTCCTCACGATGTTTTCCTTCACCGAAAAGCCAGTAGTGTTACAAATCGTACATACATTCCGAAAAACTTATTGGTAAGAGTCGGCATGGACGGGGATCGAACCATCGCCTCCTGCACGCAGGCAAGGTTACTCGCCACTGGAACACCACTGCTGTTCGTCACGCATTATGTCGATTTAGTTTCTTTGGTAGTTTTGTTCCATTAGCAAGGACCTATCCAACGACACGTCACTCGATTTATTAAAATAAACTAACTTTTTCAGACTCCTCTTTCGTTGTTCCATCCAACACATTTTAGCCAAATATGTCGTTAGTTACTTTTGTCATGTTGTTAGTAATTAGAGAAAGCATGTTTTTGAGTGTCCATTTTAAGTAACACTATTATTTTGTGACCTTAATATTCCTAAAAGTTATTCAGAATAACTTTAAATGTTTGTTTTCTTATGTCGTGTATTCATAATGATCCTTTTTGAACGATTACAGATTCATCTCCACCACATCACAAGAAAACCACTAACAGAAAGGGCCCTACTCTCATAAACACAAAATTTTCCACTAAACAAGAAAACAATGGGTACTTGTATTGGTAATTTGTAACCTTAATAATCCGCTCAATGGGATGTTGCCCCATTGTCGCACTTTGTGCGTGCGGCCGTTTTATGGGGCCCACTCGACGAGTCGGCGAGTCACCGCCTGCCCTATTTACAATTTTGAGACTAGTTGTCATGGCAGGCGTCCGTTAGTCTCCTCCCATAGCCCAGTATTATTATGTGTGTTACTTGTGCAAATAAATGATTTATCTATCTATCCATCCATCCAACTTTCACCTCCATAGCCCGAGACCTTATTTTTCCATCGCGGCCATAGCGCCGGACCCCAATAGTCTTTGCTCCTGGCGGGGACCATCCCCCTGCTGTATCAAGTTGTGCGCTCGGAGATGGTACCCACCATCCCTTACATTTAGATTAATTTCTTCGTCTTTTGAACGGGCCTCTACAAGGTGTTTCGTAAGTAACAATAAATTTTTAACACTCTTAAGGGGGTTGTTTAGACCGTCAAACTGAACAACTTTCTCTATGGGACCAACATCGAAATCGCGAAAAAAAAAAAATTGATATCCCATACATATTTTAGCTCTAGTCGATTTGTAGAGTATGGAACATCAATTTTTTTTTGCTATTTCGATGTTGGTCCCATAGTGAAAGTTGTTCAGTTTTATGGTCTACACCACCCCCTTAAAGGTTTATTTGTATTTTTGTAACACCTTGTACAATGTGCGGAAGCCTTAAATAAGACGATGTCGCTTGGACACTATTACAGTCTGCAATTTATATTTCAGTACATTATATTTAGTATTAAATAATATTTGAACAATTGTTTCAAAAATGTACAGGAATATTTAAAAGATTTAAATAATAAGATTAAAACAATGCTCGCTCAAAATAATTTATGACATTCAAATATTTGCAGTACAATACAAAATGTAACGTAGATACTTGAGTGTATTTACTAAAACGAAACAAAAGTTTTTGATGTCACCTCTATTTTTAGGTGCGTATTTTATTATACAGGGTAAATTTTTTATCACTGCGGACAACTTCAGCATGTATTCTACTCATCAAACTGAACAACTTTACTACGGAGCCAACATCGAAATGGCGAAAAAAATACAGCTGTCCCATCATACATGGTCGACCAGAATCATACAATTTTATCGTTTTGTCTTGACTTTACATGACATGTGCGCAGATTTTGATATCATTGTGCTAACAGTGTGCAGAATAAAACATAGAACACCAATGCAACATTTACCGGGCTATACTTCTATACACAAATATTAACCCCATGCAAAATGATGGAGTTGTCGTATTTATTAAGGAAAAGCTAAATTTTACGTTTAAGGAGGTTGAAATCTTTGGTGCGAACTGTCTACAAGTTGACATGTATTGTGCCACAATAGATATTTGATTTTAATAGGTGATATTAATGTGGATATTTCTGGTAGCGGTCACCGTCAAGTCGAGGACTATATTAATCTTTTAACTGACTATCGATTGAGGGTAGGTGTTGATAAGCCAACACATGACCTAAGTTGTAATAGAGGGGAATCAGTAAAGATAAAATGCTTGGTTTATGACGTGCCTGTTACTGATCACAGCGTCATTATTATGTAAAATTGAAAGTAGTAACGGGACATCATTGACAATTAACCTTCTTTTCAACATAAAACAATTGACTTCACAAAACTTACACACGATCTGTATAGGAAGTCTGTGCACACGACATTGTTAGTGAATCTCGGACTGCGGTTCTAGATTCGACCGATGTTGATGTAGCTTTGAACACATTTATTGGCACACTTTCTGGCATTATTGACAATAATACAAGCATGAAGAATGTTAGACCACATAAGAAAAAGCTTCTAAAACCTTGGATTACTCCAAATTTGCTCAACTGTATCAAGGAATAGGCAACATAAAATTAACAAAAAGTATTCTGAAGATCCTTTGGCAAAAGAGAATTAGATTATATTTAGAAGGGTTTGTAATTTAAATATTAAAAAAGCAAAAACAAAATATTATAAGTTAAAGTTTCTAGAAACACAAGGTAATCCTTAAACTACGTGGTCCTTGATTAATGAAATAACTGGTAGGAAAAGGTAAAAATAATAAAGACATTAGACAAATTGAGGTCCAAGGTAATACTTTGGATGTTGAACAAAACACACATCGCTCTCGGAATTTTCCACCAATGTGAACTGTACATACATACATACATACATAAGCTCACGCCATTGTCCCATGGGGGTAGGCAGAGACCACGGACCGCCACACGCTACGACTCTGACTGTGACCTGTACTAGTAGCTAACCCTGATATAGGCCTCGGTCTTTTTGGGTTGTTACTGCAACACCTGCATTATATTGGAGACGCTTACTTTAGTCTATTTTAAGGTGTATTATTGTGTCTTGTATTTTGTGTCTTACAAATAAATAAATAAAACACACACCACTACAAATTGACAATTACTTAGCCCGGCTTGCACAAACAAATATTTAGGCTTAAGGGTATATTACCGTTGGCGCGCTCCATACAAACGTACTATGGTGATATTTTCAATACTAACCAATTAAAGTCAATAAAATTTTTCAGAAACAATCTAGAAACAAATCTCTATGCTTGTATGGAGTCCGATTTTCGTTAAAATGTATAGTTTTAAAGTTACAGTGCCTCAAAGGTTTCCATACAAATCTTAAATTAATTCTAGAATTAAAACTATATATTTTAACGAAAATCTGTCTTCATAAAAGCATTCAATTCAATTCAAATCATTTATTGTGTTTGGAATTCAGGTACATTTATGCTGTTCACATTGCAATACAAAGTAATACGGCTCACCAAACCCTGTCTTTCCAGACTTGCACAAACAAACAAAAAAAACATAAAAACATTGAAATACAGACATACAGCGACAATAATTAAAAACACAAAATTGGTAGTTCACATAATTATATAACAATTAAGCATAGAGATTCGTTTCTAGATTGTTTCTGAAAAATTTCATTGACTTTAATTTGTTAATTTTGAAAATATCACCATAGTACGTTTGTATGCAGCGCACATTTTTGCTCTCGGAATAAACTTCTCTTAAACGTATTTAGTGATTGTTCTGTCTTTCACACTGTTCATACAAATGAAAGTGACAGCATCATATTTAAACATGTTTAAGGCTAAATACTTTTTGGTGCAAGCCAGCCTTAGTATGTGGCCACATAGTAACTGAAGATAATTTTACACTGGTGGAGTTTTTTTGTGCATACAAGAAAAACTATGCAAGTTAGTGCCAGCCTGATAATTTTCCCGCCGTCTACACATTATTTCTGATGTTCATGATTTTCTTTCAGTTTTTATACGGCTATATTTATACGGCTATATTTTTGATATCAGGGACAGCAATTTCTGGGATTGAATTGAAAATTACGTTAAACAGTCTTAATTAAAATAATGAAAAATACATTTTTAGACTTGTATTTTCATAAGCTTTCAACTGATCTGATCTGATTGATCTGATTTCAACCCAAATCCTGGGGGGCAGGGGCACCCAATATAAAGATTAAGCTTTTTTTACTTCATTTAAGATATTGGGCCAGTAATTGTAACACCACTGGCTATTCTGTGAAGGAAAACATCGTGAGGACACCTGCATGCTTCAATTTCGAGGCAAGTATTGTACCCACTGTCCATTGGGTACTGTCCATGGGATGAAACATTTAAAATGGCGTCGGAGGGACTTGAGACGGTGTCGGTATGGCTAAGAGCTAATCTTCTGACACTAAACATGCAAAAAACCAAATATCTTGCCTTCTCAATCACTCGTAGCTTGCAGCCACCCCCAAATCTGTCTATCACTGTCCACTCTTGTGACAAGGGATTGAGTTCTTGCTCGTGTGCAGCCCTTGAGAGAACCGAAACCATTAAATATCTTGGCGTAACATTAGACTCCTTACTGAACTGGAAGGCACAAATTGTTGCGCTTACATCGCGCACTAGAAAACTGATCTGGATTTTTAAAAACCTGCGTCAAGCCGCCAGTTCACAGCTCGTTAGGACCGTGTATTTATGTCTTTGTCAATCGGTTCTGACTTACTGTATAACAGTCTGGGGGGACACGTATAGGACCCACCAGAGATCTGTTCTTAAGGTCATGAACTTTAAGCCGTATCGATACCCCACAACGGCACTTTACTCCGAGTGCAGTCTGCTGACAGTCCGTCAACTGTTTGTGCTCACTACGATAGTGCGGCACCATACTACTATGACCTATGACCATAAAGCATACACTTCCACGCGAAGAGGCCACGCCATTTCTCCGTCTAATACGTACAGAACTACTTTTGCAACCCAACAACACTGCTACCTCGCCCCCTTTCTTTATAATAAAATAAATAAAACTTTGAACATATATCCAATGACTCGATGGAGCTGTAAATCTGCTGTTAAGAATTGGGTACAAACAAACAATTTCGATTATGACTATACAGAATCGTTTCTGTGTACCGGTCTATAGGGTTTTTCACTAATATAATTGATGATTTTCAATTTCGATTTAGTTTTATAATTTTTCTCTTAATTGTTTTTAATTATTTTATATTGATTATTGATTGTAATTATTGATTCTAATTTAATTTTAATTAAAGTAAGTTTTAATTTAATTTCGGTTATAAATGATATTTTAAGTGTTAATTTCAATGCATTCCATTTCAAAATTGTTGTTGTTGTTAATATACCTACTATCGAACTTACTATATTGTTCATGCAATTAAGATTATTATTTATTGTATTAATTTATTATACTTAGTTAACCGTTGTGTGTCGCTGCAACCAATATAAATTGTAATTACGATAATGTAAATAAAAGTCAAGAGGAGAGTGTTTGGTATCAGTATGACGGACACAACCTGCGTGTTGTGCCTAGAGCTGTGCCCAACACTATCACTCATACCGCATGTATCCGAACCGAATTTATTGAATAAATATATTTGTATTTGTATTAACAACATAATAATCGATCGTCGTACTATATAAAACACTCATAATTATACGTAGGTCGTATTGTATTTGTATTATATAAGTGGCGACGGGCTCACCCCCCGTCACACTGTAGTGCGATTTTTGAACATCATACGAGCGGTTCGGCAGTAGAAAGATGCATAATCTCCATAGTAATTTTGACATTTTCTATTGCCGAACCGCTCGTATGATGTTCAAAAATCGCACTACTGGACAGAGTTTCGGTACTACTGGCGAAACGTGGATGTTCTGACGTTTCAGAATATCTCTGACTACCACCTCGAGGAATATAGTCGTGAGCCTATGCATGACGGTGCCTGGCGCCATCTCTCAAGTTAAAACAGAACCAGATCGCACACTCATGACGGTGCCTTGTACAGCGCCTCCTGGTGTCGGTCTAGCGGAACGTCGGGTCTCAGTAAAGGTGGTTGACAGCGATGTCAAGAGGAATTCAGTTGAAGATTAGAATCAAGGAATATACTACTCTCTGATTCGAATAAAAATGGCTGGACCACCGCATAACTCGACGAATCGATAGTTCTGTAAATTTGGAGTATTTATTCGGAGCTGCCTGATCAGTTGATCACCTATTCCATTGTGTGTTTGCGACGAAGGCCCTCCTGCGCTTATATGCATATTATTATGCTTCTGGTCCACCTATACTTCAGTTTTAGCCCAGTCACTTTACGGTTTGAATTGATATTTTTTCGGTCTATCATTTAAAGTAGCACATTCACAGTAGTCCTACATGACTACGCAGGACTACGAGCCCATACACTATCCTGCGAGTACGACTGCCCATACATAATGCTCAAGGTCGTCGGACGCCTTGCAAGACTACAACACCATTCACGATCCAATATTGCTGTAGGACTGCAAGACGGAATTTGGGAGTAGAAATATAGAAAATAAATTAAAAAATAACGTCAGCCCCAAATTTAAAATTTTGCGTTTATCTCGTCCTAAAAAAGCTGACGGTAATTTTTTTTATATTTTTAAGTCTTTACTTACCATTACACACCCTTCGAACACGGAGTAAATATTTTTGTCTACAGAAAGTTTTGAATCACCCCATAAATTAATGCAACTGTTTAACCCTAACACCCTGTATTTAATAATGTAAGTACTTATGCGGTTTTGTTTTCGACAATTGTATAAACATCTTTAATGAGCACATGTGATGTGCGAGGTATATAAGAGTGGTTCATACGGAGGTTTGCGTCATTATAACTCAGACGGAACCTTCGTGCAACAACATGAAATTCCTATACCTCTTCTTCTTTTTGTTGGTAAGTAAGAAAAATATTTTTTTTTAATGAAACCAGCCATGTTCAGCCGTGGTCTCTGTGCTGTGGTGGTCCAGTGGCGAGTAGCCTTGCCTGCCGTGCAGGAGGCGATGGTTCGATCCCCGTCCAGAAGTGCGATTTTTGAACATCATACGATCAACTCGGCATAGTATTTTCATCTTTCTCTCTCTTTTTTATCTTTAAGTTCTTTTTTCTATAAACTTGTTGTTTTCATTTCTTCTGTATTATTACTCTGATTAAACGAATTTACTCGGCATAGTAAGATGCATATATATTCACATAAGTTCCAGAATCTAGCCTGTACTTGTATTATGATGACTAGACAACGATATAGAATACATTTATATAGATACAAACATCCATGACTCGGGTACAAATATTCATTTCATCGTCATACAAATATTTGTACCCACGACCCTCGGCACAGCAGGCAGGTTCACTACAGACTGTGCTGTCGGGTCCTCAAAGGTTCGTGTCGTAATGATTTGATGCATTGGAATCGATATATTTGCAAAAACTAAATTATTAAAATAATAACAGACAAATATTATATCGACCATGGTGGACGATGGAAAAAAAATTTTCAAATTAAAATTGTAGACAGTGTTATATTCTACGAGTTTTGATCAAACTATGTTCACGATTTTATGTATGGGAAACGAGATTTGCAAAACGAATTAAAGAGCAAATTAGTCAAGAATATAACTGTCGCAAATAAAATTATCTACAAATTGTGTAATGACCTAATAATGACTTTGTTCGCCATTTCATACGTAGCGTAGAAATCAAGATATTCGCAAAAAACTAATGACAAAATTTAAATCTTTTTGAAAGAGGTTAATACTGATTTCAGTAAAACTTCCACGAGTTTAAAATTCTTCAAATGTAGATAGGTACAGATTTTTTAAAGTTCAAAGGAAACAAAGGAAAAATAGGATACCTAAACGAGAATGAGAGACGATGAACTCTAGGACTATTACGAGTAAAATATAAGTGGCGACGACGACGGGCTCACTTCCCGTCACAATGGACAGAGTTTAGGTACTACTGGTGAAACGTGGATGTTCTGAGGTTTCTGAATATCTCTGACTACCTCCTCGGGAATATAGTTGTGAGCATTATGCTTATGCTTATAAAAACATGATAAATCTATAATTTTATCCATTTCATCCAGTTTGATGGGTAGAGTATGTGGTTTCTGACCACCCTGCAAGGGAATATAGTCGTGAGTTTATGATAATTTGTGATACTGCGATAAAATACTGAATACTATTAGTATAAGAGATATAAGAGGAATTTTGGTAACCATCAGCTGCAAAGCTGATTGAGTGTACATATAGCATCACAGATATTAGCCTTGCAGCTGTTCGTTCATTTTTTACAGACCTTTGAATGGCTGTAACTCCTGTCGTGATTCGTGATATTTTATTACTAAATCTTTATTTTGTACTAGCAACACGTTTAATATTCTATCACATTCAAATTAACTGAAAAATAACCAGCGAATGGCTCAAAGGGACTTGTATCCAGAGCCGTTAAATATATGATTAAGGTGGCAATATCGACTTTTGTGATTGGCTGTGGCTGGACCAAACGAACGTCAGGTGCGTAAGGTTGGTACAGTGCACTGAAAAAAGTAGGGATGACGATGGAAGTGGTGAAAAGGGTATCGAACAGCCTGTTCTCGGCGGACACTCGAAGTGACTAGTTGTATTATAAAGTAATTCTAGAATAATTTTAATTATATTCAGTGAAATTGTAAAAAGTAAAATTAATAAAATTACAAAAGTATTCTAAAGTCTTTCGGAGTTTAATATCATCACACTCCTAAACCAACTGGAGTTATGCAGGAAGGTCTGGTTTACCCCATCACAGAGATGCTCTACTCGCTATGAATACAGAATCAGCCTTGCAGCTGATGGTTACCAAAGTTCCTCTTACTATATGTTATGTAGGTATGTACTAATGTGCTCCATATAATTGGAAAATTTTTTTGTACAGGTCGCTATCGCAGCAGTGTTAGCCGCTCCGACACCAGACGAAGGTAAGAATTTTCTAAAATACACAGTATTTAATTATCACTGAAAGGCATACGAACTAATATTGAAAGGGGAGACTCAAACTGAACAACTGTCACTGTGCGTAGCTCTTTAGTAATCTGTGACTACCTGCGCAGACAAAAAAAAGGCAACTGTTCCTTACAAAATTGCATTAGGCTGCGTTTCCACCAGATATGTGCGAGGTAGCGAGGAGACAATCCGCCAATAGCGCACTCGATCACGTCATTGGCGAATTGAAGCACTCCCATTGGCCTATTTTTTCCTCGCTCACCGCCTCGCTGCCTCGCATATCTCTGGTGGAAAAGCAGCTTCAAGTACTAACCTACCATATGGACTCAAATGTAAATAATACTCACAGACTTAGGTATTATTACAGTAATACAGAATAAAAAGTGCGGGAGCCGTGGTGGTCCAGTGGCGAGTAACCTTGCCTGCCGTGCAGGAGGCGATGGTTCGATCCCCGTCCAAGCCGACTCGTACCAATGAGTTTTTCGGATTTATGTACGATTTGTTACACCACTGGCTTTTCGGTGAAGGAAAACATCGTGAGGAAACCTGCATGCTTCAATTGCGAGGCATGTATTGTACCCACTGTCTGGTGAAACGTGGATGTTCTGAGGTTTCAGAATATCTCTGACTACCCCCTCGGGAAATAAAGTCGTGAGCATAATGCTTATGCTTATGCTAATACAGAATCAAAAGTGATAATAATTAAAAAGTTTTCGATTTTCATTTATTTTTAATAAATTGTAGTTATTTGTTTTCTACGTATCGGAACGTGTTCTCGAAAGAAGGACGACCACTTCCCATACATTCGTAAACCTGTCAAACTACTTTTTATTTAGTGGATGAGTTAATTTTGATATAGAAAAACTGTCGGTTGATTCCATTTTCATCGGTTGTAATTTAATTTAATTTGACGTAGAGGGAAAAAAGTTATTAGGTATCGAAGAAAATAATTTGAGGTTATTTGTCAAAATGCACTTTTCCTGGCTAGAACGCATGCATTTTCGTAGAAAAAAGATATATCAGCTGTATTAACTTAAAAGGTGACTATGTTGAAAAATAAAACAACTTGTAATAAAAGAGAACCGCACCTTTGTCCTTCTCACTTTTTATCAAACACTACTTTACCTTTTCTGTTACACTCTGTATCTTCGTTTAAAGTGTTCATCCTGTACTTATTACAGGGGTGGCGAACCAATGGCACGCGTGCCAACGGTGGCACGCGACAAAATAATTCGGGCACGCCTATAACTAACGAATCTTTAGTTTCAGACTTAGGTATTTAGATGTCTGAAGAAAATTATTTTTGCTAACATAACATTATTTTCATATACAACATGCTTGTGAGTTTATTTTCTAAAATAGGTAAAATTAAAAACTTACATCGAAAAAGTTTGTCAGATGACTCCAGTTCAGCTTGCATTCTGCTTAAAATAACAAAGTATGAGCCTAATATAGCACCTAATTTGCAACACCAGAAATCACATAAACTTTATAAAAAACATTACGTAATTAAAACAGTACAAATTTCGAGTTCAAAATAAAAAGTTTTAAGAATAATAGTTCTATTTTTTGTAAATTCAATCACTGTGTCAACATTTATGTCGTCGCATTGGGTGTATACCCGTCATGATAACATTAATTGAGCCTGTAATCTGTATAAAAGCCTCCGTTCATTGCAGCGATATTATCGCTGCGATTTTGCGATAATTGTTCTCAGTACATTTTGTATGGGGACGCGCTCGATCCTACACACTGCCGCGATATTATCGAGCGATAATATCGCTGCGATTTTGCGATAATTGTTCTCAGTACATTTTGTATGGGGACGCGCTCGATCCCACACACTGCCGCGATATTATCGCAACCTGACGCAATCTCTTTCTACTACATTCAGTGGTGTGCGCATGCGTGACGCGAATCGCGGAATCGCTGCAGTGTGTAAGGTGTCGCGATATCGCTGTCGATAATATCGCTCGATAATATCGCTGCAATGTGCGGAAGCCTTAAATAAATAAATAAAATAAAAATAATAAAATTTTGACGGCACACCATGGCCACTGGCCACATAATTTTGTTATAATGAAAATGGCACATTAATCAATAAAGGTTTGACACCCCTGCTGTATTACATTCAAATTATGTATTATAATGTTTTCTTAAGTATAATTTTTTCACACAGCTGCTTCTTGGCCGGTGGAGCTAAAACTAGCGTACGAGCAGGACCCAGGTAATAACAACGCTTACCTATACAGGGTGTCCCAAAAAATAGTGTCAAGCAGAAGTCCATGGACAGGGTTGCCCAAAAGTCATGGATCAAACGAAATGAGGTGATAGCTGAGCTCATTTCCATCAAAAAAGGTCAAGTAAGTTGGGGTCCCATTGTTGATTGTGCAAAAGTTATGATAGTTTTTTGTATTTTTTCATAATATCGCATAGTGCTTAAAGCAAAATGTAATTAAACAAAAAACTGTCAATGCTACTCTTCGCCCACTAATTTATTTTATGAGGAGCATTCAATAAGTTCTAGGGTCGGGGCACAACAGGGTGACCCGCTGGGGCCATTGATATTAAGCCTAGAAATACAAAAAATTATCGCAGGCTTAGAGTCTCCTCTAAACGTCTGGTGCCTAGATGATGGCACAATTGCAGGTAGCCCAGGTAGCAGGTGGCGCGTGACCTGCAGCAGCTTTTCGATCGCTTAAAGGAGGTTGGACTGGAATCGAATACCAGTAAGTGTGAGTTTTTCCCTTGCTGTAAAGAGGTCGCTGCCTGTTTCGGGCGCTTTGAATCTCTTGTTCCTGGAATAAAAGCACTGAATAAAGATACTTTCACACTTCTGGGTTCACCAATTTTTCCAGACGCCATACCGGCTACTCTGGATACGAAAAAGAAGGTGCTGCTCAATATTTCTGGGCACCTCAAACAACTATCCACACATGTGGCTCTAACGCTTGTGCGTCAGTGTTTTTCAACACCGAGGTTAACCTACCTGGTCAGGACGGCTCCTACATGGCTCTACCCGACTGATGTGAACCCGTGGTGTGGTGTGTACCCTTCTGGACTTGGCGTTGAAGGATATTCTGGAGAGCATCCTGAATGTCACCTTGTCTGAGGAACAGTGGACTCAAGCTTCTCTGCCAATTCGTTTTGGGGGTCTGGGTGTCCGCAGGGTGAAAGATGTTAGTTTGGCAGCCTTTCTGGCGTCTTCGCACGGGGCGGCAAATCTCGTCACTCGTATACTTAACATGAATGTATGTGAGACTTAGCTAGGTTGCGCGCTGTCTCAGAAAAGGAGTCGGGTGCTTGGTTACATGCGATGCCGTCGCCACACATGGGTACGTATTCAACCGAATGTTCGGCACGGAACGTTCCGCAGGTGTGTCCCTACACTTAAACTACCGGACCCATTTTGATAAAACTTTGTGTCTGAAAGCTGACAGATACCTGGCATCAAGCACTAAATGGCGACATTAATTTCAGCGACTTATATAGTCAAACAAGAGAGGGGCCCACTGGAAATTAAAAACTTAAAAATGCAATAACTTTTAAACCAAACCAGCTAGATCAAATCTTTTGATACAGTTTTAATAGGAATTCAGAGCACTAAATATTGATGTAACACTTTAATCATTTTCGTCCATAATAAAGGAGGGCCCCGCTGGGCGGACGCTAGCTTAGACTGGATATAACTCCATTATCTTTGAAGCACTCAATATAAGCCATACGTCATATTCAGAGAGCACTAAATGATCAGCTAGGTTTCAAAGCCCTAGGAACGAGGGCCCCGCTGGGCATACGGACATTTTTTTATTTGACTTGATATTTCATAAAAATAAGCGATTTTTTTAACAATATCATTTTATTATTTACTAGTGTTTACCCGCGACTTCGTCCGCACAAATTATATACCAGATTTTAAGTCAGATCATAAGCTATCAAACAAACAAAGTTTCATCAAAATCGGTTTAGTAGTTTTTGCGTGATGCGCAAACAAACAAACAAACAGACCGACAAAATTTCTAAAAAAGGTTGATTTCGAGTCAGGGATACCTAAAAACCATATCGTAATCTTTTTTTGTAAATATCTTCAATGTACAGATACACTTCAGTTACAGTTTTATAATAGTTAAGATAGATTTGTTAATAGTTCTCAAATAATTTGACAGGTACAAAGTGGACATCCTTCTTTAAATTCGGGCGGTACCTACCTAAATAAAATTCTCTGCTTCAAAAATTTTACTACGGAGCTTGTAAATCAAGACTTGCAAGGAACATTGGGGTTCATGTTCCGTCATACTTATTTTTCAGTCGCTCGTTGGTATGCTGAGTTTATAGACGAAGATCTTCCACCAACAAAATTAAAAAAAGTTGAAAAAATTGTTTTGTCGGGATAAATAGTTTTTAACTAAGGGAATTTTAAGTCTAGAAAAAAGATATATCAGCTGTATTAACTTTAAAGGTGACTATGTTGAAAAATAAAACAACTTGTAATAAAAGAGAACCGCACCTTTGTCCTTCTCACTTTTTATCAAACACTACTTTACCTTTTCTGTTACACTCTGTATCTTCGTTTTAAGTGTTCATCCTGTACTTATTACAGGGGTGGAGAACCAATGGCACGCGTGCCAGCGGTGGCACGCGACAAAATAATTCGGGCACGCCTATAACTAACGAATCTTTAGTTTCAGACTTAGGTATTTAGATGTCTGAAGAAAATTATTTTTGCTATCACAACATTATTTGAAAAAGTTTGTCAGATGACTCCAGTTCAGCTTGCATTCTGCTTAAAATAACAAAGTATGAGCCTAATATAGTTAGCACTTAATTTGGAACACCAGAAATCACACAAAATTAATAAAAAACATTTCGTAATTAAAACAGTACAAATTTCGAGTTCCAAATAAAAAGTTTTAAGCATAATAGTTCTATTTTTTGTAAATGCAATCACTGTGTCAACATTTATGTCGTCGCATTGGGTGTATACCCGTCATGATAACATTAATTGTGCCTGTCTTCTTCTTCTTCTCGTGTGGAATTGTCACGTCTTCTTCAAATCGTCAATCTCCAGTATCTTGCCACCTCTGTCGCACTGGCTGATGCACTCATTAGATCCCCCTCTCCACACTGTGGTCCACCTGTACAGACTGTTAGGTGCGGGGTGGTTTGTTGTAGTCCGCAATTGTGCCTGTAATCTGTATAAAGGCCTCCGCTCATTGCAGTGATATTATCGAGCGATATTATCGCTGCGATTTTGCGATAATTGTTCTCAGTACATTTTGTATGTGGACGCGCTCGATCCTACACACTGCCGCGATATTATCGAGCGATAATATCGCTGCGATTTTGCGATAATTGTTCTCAGTACATTTTGTATGGGGACGCGCTCGATCCCACACACTGCCGCGATATTATCGCAACCTGACGCAATCTCTTTCTACTACATTCAGCGGTGTGCGCATGCGTGACGCGAATCGCGGAATCGCTGCAGTGTGTAAGGTGTCGCGATATCGCTGTCGATAATATCGCTGCATTGTGGGGACGCCTTAAATAAATAAATAAATAAAATAAAAAATAATAAAAATTTTGATGGCACACCATGGCCGCATAATTTTGTTATAATGAAAATGGCGGGTCTATATTAGAATCCATAATTGAAAATGCCTATATTGAAAACCCTTAACACTTAAAACACATAATCATTAAAATCCATAATGTTGAAATGTATAGATTTAAAAAGTATATCTAAATATATAAAAGAAGAAAGTAACTGACTGACTGAATGAATGACTGACTGACTGACATATCAACGCACAGCCCAAACCGCTAGGTCTAGAGATTCCAAATTTGGCACGTAGGTTCCTTATGAGGTCAAGGGGTGCACTAAGAAAGGATTTTTCAAAATTCACCCCTTAAGGGGTTGAAACGGGGGTCCAAAGTTTGTATGGGGAAACAAGATTAGTTGGACTATTTTATTCGAAACTTCACAGGAGTACTCCCATTGATAAATGAGTAAACACGACGTGTTTCAGGTTTTTTCAGAATTCAACCCCTGAAAGGGAGAAATGGGGTGTCAAGGTCTGAAAATCAAGATGGGTATCGTTTGTATGGTTTATCGGGTCGCTGATTACGAATACAACATTGATTTTAAAATCCAACGTGGCAGATGTGAAATACCATCATCCACTGTTGGGGTGCAACTCGAACAACTTGGTTAACTCGGACAACTTGGTCGACTTCAACAACGTGAACAACTCGAACAATTCGGTCAACTCGAACTTGGTCAACTCAGACAACTTGGTCAATTCGGACACCATGTAGTGACTAAGTTGTTCAAGTTGACCAAGTTGTCTGGGTTTTTCCAGTTGTTTATGTTGAGACTTTCGAGTTGTTCATGTTGACCAAGTTGTCTGAGTCGTTCATGTTGACCAAGTTGTCCGACTTGACCAAATTGTTCGAGTTGACCAAGTTGTCTGAGTTGTAAGAGTTTAGGGGTGAGTAGGGGATGCGTAGGGTGAGTTTTTGGTACGTAGGGGATGAGTAGGGTGTGTAGGTGTACGAAAGGCGAGCGAAGGGGTGAGTAGGTGGTGCATATGTTGTGAACTTGTGAGTAGGGGGTGAATAGGGGGTGTTCTTTCAGAAGTCACAAAAACAAGTCAGTGCCACAAAAAAAACCATAAACAAGTCAAAGTCCACGCGTACGAAGTCGCGGGCAACAGCTAGTCTTTAATATGAATAGCGTAAATATGCATAACGTTAAAAAAACTTAAAATGAATACACATCATTTAACAATAATAAATTGGTATTGGTATGTAAGTAAGTATGCCCATTTCTTTGACACGCTCTGCAGCCTATAAATGGATTTTAATGTTTGGTGTGTCGTTAGTTTTGGTAAAAATATTGACAGTGGCTTAGGGTATATTATTTGAATACCTATGGCGTCTGCGAATCTACGGGGGGTGAGAGCGAGGTGAGATTTTTTTTCGCGTGGACTTGGTATACAGTAGCGATTCGGTTCTGGCACTCGCCGGCCACTGCCGCGGCGCGCTCGCTGCGCTCGCTCGGCTCGTGCGCTGTGGTCGCAAGAAACCTAACATGCTCGTCACTTCGCTCCTCGCTAACCTAATCGACTGAGGTCTAAAAACGCGTTTTTCAAAGTTATGGATTTTCATGTATAGTTTTTCAAATTATGGATTTTCATTACTATGGCAAATAATGCTATATATTTTCATATTAAACATTTTAATTGCTATACCAATTAACGTTATGTCAAGTCTGTTATGGATTTTCAAAATATGACTTTTAAATGTATGGATCCTAAGGGACACCCGAAAACGGCACATTAATCAATAAAGGTTTGACACCCCTGCTGTATTACATTCTAATTATGTATTATAATGTTTTCTTAAGTATAATTTTTTCACACAGCTCAGCTTCTGCCGGAGGAGAGAGAAGAACTGAAAATGTACTACCCAGGTAATAATAACGCTTACCTATACAGGGTGTCCCAAAAAATAGTGTCAAGCAGAAGTCAATGGACAGGGTTGCCCAAAAGTCATGGATCAAACGAAATGAGGTGATAGCTGAGCTCATTTCCAACAAAAAAGGTCAAGTAAGTTGGGGTCCCATTGTTGATTGTGCAAAAGTTATGATAGTTTTTTGTATTTTTTCATAATATCGCATAGTGCTTAAAGCAAAATGTAATTAAACAAAAAACTATCAATGATACTCTTCGCCCACTAATTTATTTTATGAGAAGCATTCAATAAGTTCTAGGGTCGGGGCACAACAGGGTGACCCGCTGGGGCCATTGATATTAAGCATAGAAATACAAAAAATTATCGCAGGCTTAGAGTCTCCTCTAAACGTCTGGTACCTAGATGATGGCACAATTGCAGGTAGCCCAGGTAGCAGGTGGCGCGTGACCTGCAGCAGCTTTTCGATCGCTTAAACGAGGTTGGACTGGAATCGAATACCAGTTACTGGTATTCGATTCCAGTCCAACCTCGTTTTAAGTGCGAGTTTTTCCCTTGCTGTCAAGAGGTCGCTGCCTGTTTCGGGCGCTTTGAATCTCTTGTTCCTGGAATAAAAACTACAAAAAGTTGACCACTTATTTAAAAAAGTTGCCTATTTCATACAGATTCTTTTGAGATATGAATCACTTGGTTATTCGTATAATTCGCTTGAAATTTTTGCTTGACCTAACCCTTTGTACTTTGTACCATTTATTATTTGACCCGTGTGTGCTCGCTGAACAAAAGTACGTATTCCAGGAAAGGCAAATCTTCCTTTAACCTCCTGATAACAAAGGAAGCCGATAACCTTGATAGTTTTTTTGTTTAATTACATTTTGCTTTAAGCACTATGCGATATCATGAAAAAAACAAAAAGCTATCATAACTTTTGAACTATCAACAATGGGACCCCACTTACTTGACCTTTTTGGTTGGAAATGAGCTCAGCCATATCACCTCATTTCATTTGGTCCATGACTTTTGGGCCACCTTTTGTATACAATGTTCTTGTTGGTCCCATAGATAATTGTTTTTTTTTATAAGATGGGCTTGCTCTCAAAGAAATTTAAACTTATTACTGTAGAGAGGACATCGCGAACCAAATTGTAATCCATGACTTGTTACCTCGAGGTAACAAGTCGTTCTAGTTTGACACGTCCCACTGACATGATGCATTCAATATTGCAAAACAACGGGATGAATATTTTAGTATGAAAACCTGTCCAATGTCCTCTCTATAAGTAGTAATAATTAAATCTCTTTGCTTGCTCTTGACTCGGAAACACTGACGCAGGCAGGGCATTCCACTCCTTGGCTGTGCGCATTATAAAATATTATGAAATGCGCTTAGTGCGAATATGTGGGATATCAACCAAGTAGGGGTGATATATATAGAGGAACTGAGGTGGAAGGTTCCTCCATAGAAAAGGGAAGTACTTCCGCCAGGCTAGGTGTGATGCCTGGGGACCGGCCGTGGTCCTAATGATGTTTGTCGGAACCTTGTATATATACTGAGTCTGTGTGATAATTCTCCTTGCGCGATTTGTGTCTTGCCAGCGATTGTGAACCTTAGTGCAGCAGCTTACGGGTTTCCAATGTGCCATCGTCAATTGTCTTATGTCGTACTTTTTGCTAGGGGACTGCTAGCGCCATCTGTTGGCAAGTTGCTATTACTGTAGCCCCGGGACTTTATAATTACCAAAAAAAGTAGGAATATAGCAACGTTAGACTGTCATACTATTATGTATGGGTATAGAACTAAGGTGAAGAACATGACAGTATAGAAAAATATCAGTAACGTCGAAATTAAAAAAAATTCCGACCTTTTTTTTATACTTTGCGGGTTCTCTGACGTGGGTTTTTAATTAGAAATTTTGTATCTTACAGCAATTTCTATACGGCAATTGGTAATATTTTGGGTAATTAAAAAGTCCTTTGGCTACACTATTATAGTAGAGGAATAGAGGAACATACAGCTGAGAGAGCGAGATGTACCTAGCGGCACCACTGTATAATAGAAAGAGATACGTGACGCGAAGCAATAGGACCGTTTTTTAGTCACTAATCAATTTTTACAATTCGGTTTTCGTGAATAATTGGGAATCTAAAGTGAAATCGTAGATAATTTTGTGAAATATACTGACACTACTGTTAGAGAGTAAATTTCCTTTTAATTGTCTATGTTTTGTGGTTGACATTAGAATAGAAGAAAAAGCATCTGTCTTGGAAAAACTATAATGTTGTAAAAACGTAATTTGTTTGCAATATAGTTTACAGAAATCTACTCGAAGTATCATTGCTTTTGAATATCAAATCCAATAGGTTATGGCCCAGAAAATCGAGGAAATATAATTTCCACTGTATTACTCGAGTAAGAGCAGAAATAGAAAAGAAGAAATTCACGGGCTTTCGGCAACTGGGAATCCAAAATGGAGGTTGCAAGTTCGATGAAAATTGAGAAGTTTGACGGCAGAAATTTTCGTCAATGGAAATTCCAAATCAAGTGCGCTTTGAGAGCAAAAGGATTGGACATAAATACGCCGAAACCGGAAGATAAAGAAGATGTGGCGAAATGGCAAAAGGATGATGGTATGGCCATGTTTATTTTAACATCTTCGATGGATTTGAATCAAATTTCTTTGATTGAAAATTGTGATTCAGCGAAAGAAATTATGAGTAAGATGGAGGCGATTTATGAACAGAAGTCGGAGTTTAACAAAATGATGGTGCACGAAAAGTTTTACCAGTATTCATATTGTTCAGGCGATAGCATAGCGCAGCATGTGTCGAAGGTGGAAAGCTTGGCAAAACAGCTGAAAGAATGTGGCGAGGAACTGAGTGATACGGCAATTATGACTAAAATATTGAGTACTCTTCCCGCATCGTACCGTTCTTTGCGTCAAGCCTGGTTGTCACTCGACTCATCTCACCAGACTATTCAGAACCTTACATCACGCTTGATTGATGAGGAAGCAAGCCTAGGAAATGAAACCAGTAGTGAAAATGCATTGTTAACTTCGAAAAGAAATCTCAAGCAAGGAAAGCAAAATGATAATAATGCTAGTTCCAGCAGTTACCAGGGTCATCGATTTCAGTGCTATAATTGTAATAAAAGGGGGCACTTTGCTAGAGATTGCAAAGCTCCAAAGAAATCTGGTCGTGACAACCAAGAGCAGCACAGTAATATGTTGGCATTTAGCGCTGAAAATTGTTTGTATTCCGAGAGTGAGGAAGATGTATGGATCCTGGACAGTGGAGCTTCAATGCACATGACATATAGACGTGAGTTTTTCGAAGAACTGCAAGAGTTTAAGAAGTCTAATGAAATTAGAACTGTGAAATTGGGAAACAAAGAGAATATCGAAGTGCATGGACGTGGCTCCATAGCAATACATAGATGTGTTGAAGGACAGTGGGAGAGAAGTATTCTACAGGATGTACTTTATGTTCCGAAATTGCGTAGAAACTTGTTTTCTGAGGGTGCAGCATCGAGAAAAGGATATAGTATTGTGAAGAAGGATAGACACGCCATCATCATAAAGGATAATGATGTGGTGATGTGTGCTCAACTGAAAGAGAATAATCTTTATGAGCTGAATATAAGAGCAGTAGTACAAGAAAACTGTAATATGGCACAAACTGATATAAGAACATGGCATGAGAGGCTAGGACACCTGAATATTAAAGAACTGCAAATTATGAGCAAGAATGGTGCACTCCCAGTTACATTGAGTGGAAGTAATAATTTTATTTGTGAAGCATGTCAGTATGGCAAGCAAGCTAGATTGTCATTCAAGAAATCAGGCAGAGGTCCATTGCAACCAGGTGATGTTGTCTACAGCGATGTGTGTGGTCCGATAGAGGAGCCCTCAGTGTCAGGTATGCGATATTTTGTTTTATTTAAAGATGGTGCGACAAGCTACCGCCATGTTTATTTTATGAAGCATAAGAATGAAATGCTGGAGTATTTCAAGAAGTACATTGCTATAGTCAATAATAGATTCCAACATGACGTCCGTACGCTACACACGGATAATGGAGGAGAGTATGTGAACAAGGAGTTCAAAGAGTTCTTTGAGAGTAGAGGAATAAGTCACGAATGCACAACTCCCTACACTCCACAACAAAACGGCAGAGCGGAGAGAGAGTTACGCACGATTATGGAAAGTGCACGTTCGATGTTGTATGCAAAAGATATACCTCACCTTCTATGGGCAGAGGCTGTTAACTGTGCTGTGTACTTATTAAATAGGAGCTCGTCTAGTCAAACTGTCGATGTATCTCCCTATGAACTGTGGTGTGGATATAAACCAAATCTACAGCATATAAGAATTTTTGGATCGGAGGGATATGTTCACGTTCCGAAAGAGAAAAGGAGAAAGTTAGACAAGAAAAGTGTGAAAATGATTCTTGTTGGATATGAGAATGAGAACTACAGAATGTATGATTTTACTACGAAGAATATAACTGTGTCTAGAGATGTGAGATTTGATGAGAATAGTACAACAGTAAATAGAAAGAATTTTACGCAGATAAATATAAATGAAAAGCAGGATGAAGAGCCTCAGCAGAATGTCAATAATAATATACATGATGAGAATACTGTTCCAGAAGAGTCATCAGATGACAGTATGCAAAGTGTAGAAGATAATGATGAGACATATCATCCTCCACGAGTAATAAGAGGTGGTGTAGAAAGGAGCAATATGAATTGGAGGCCTAGACCCAACAGACACGCAGAATTCAACTTTGCTGCGATGAGCAGTCCAGTAACATACGAAGAAGCGGTAAATGGAGCAAATTGTGTAAAGTTGAAACAGAACGATAAGAATAAGAAAGGACGTCTACGTGGCTTTACACAGATAAAAGATTGCAAGGAAACCTTCTCACAGGACTGGGGTTGCGTAACTATGAACGCAGATAATCAAAGTGAAAGAAAACTTATTCATGACCCAGTATTTCTCGAAACAAGAAAAAAAGAAGAAAGTAGATATAAGATTTCATTTCAATAGAAAGAAGATTGAGTTCATATCGGTGTCATTCTACAAGTTTTAGTCTTATTGAAGATAAGTGGATGAGATATGCTGATGTGAACAATGTAAAAGGGGGTGAAATTTAAGTGGGAGTGTTAGAGAGTAAATTTCCTTTTAATTGTCTATGTTTTGTGGTTGACATTAGAATAGAAGAAAAAGCATCTGTCTTGGAAAAACTATAATGTTGTAAAAACGTAATTTGTTTGCAATATAGTTTACAGAAATCTACTCGAAGTATCATTGCTTTTGAATATCAAATCCAATAACTACTTCATTAATTTATCCACGATTTTACGTTAGACTCAGAATTATAGACAGTATTAGAATTTTTGCCTGCGAATAGTCTCCAAAAAACATCCAAAAACTGTTTCGTTTGACAACTCATGTCACTGCCTCTATTCCTGTAAGGTATAATAACTTTATGATTATAATACTTAGCTTAGGTTGATTTGACACTAACATGGTTTTTATGCACCCAAAAAACGACCACCAGTGTTAAATGATATTCAGTTACTATGTGACTTCTAAGTGTCAATTTATAGTGGTTGTCATCAACGCCCCATGTTAACTGGTTGTATTTACGGAACACTAATTACCCGAGTCCCGACTCGCACTTGGCCGTTTTTTTTCCTTCTGATGCACTTACCCAGCTACCAAATAATAAGTATATTTTTCTCTTTTTTCAGATGAAGAGTTCAAATTCAACTAAACACCTTCATGCCCTCTCATAAACGACTGCAAGTAAAATGTATTAGGTTTTGATGAAATGTCTTATTAATTTTAACACAATGAGGTAATTTATAAATTATTACTATAAAACACAATTTTGTTTGTAACTAAAGTAACTACGTTTTTGGAAAAGAAAAGTGACATTTTACTTTGTAATCAATGCTGTTAATCTTCCTAAGAATAATTAAATAAAAAAGCAAAATTAAAAATTTTGAAAAAACCCGCGACAGTAATCGAAAAAGGATTAAATAATTTTTTTGCAAATCCCTCGACTAAAAGAAAATAGGTAAGTAACGAAAGATAATAAACCAAACCCTAGAAAATCCGTCGGGGCTGCCATTTCATGCCTATTTCATTTTTGATTTGATTCATGAACTAAATTTTTTCAGTTTTATGACTATAAGCATATTATGCTCACGACTACATTCCCCGAGGGGGTAGTCAGAGATATTCTGACACCTAAGAACATCCACGTTTCACCAGTAGTAACGTAAATCAGTTTTATGAGTTTGTGTCTAATTGAAATTGGGAACCGATGGCAATGGCAGCCCTCGACGGATTTTCTAGGGTTTGTTTTATTATCTTTCGTTACTTACCTATTTTCTTTTAGTCGAGGGATTTGCAAAAAAATTATTTAATCCTTTTTCGATTACTGTCGCGGGTTTTTTCAAAATTTTTAATTTTGCTTTTTATTTTAAACTTTTTAGATAATTCCTACATAACCGTCTGCAAACACACAAACAAACAACCTCTCACTCTAAACGCATATAATTTCTCCATCCAGTCGTGGTTAAAAAAGAGCCTAAATATGGTTTACCTGCTTACTACGTGCCTCCACATAGTTTCCGACGATGTTCTTCTGGTCCATCGTCAGACCATCAGCAGTTTATGTTCAGAAGCTACTCACCAAATGCTATCAAACGAGCCCAAATACGGTCTCCTAGCTATTCGCCTTCACAGAGTTCTCCACGATGTTGTTCTGCTGCATCACACTCTCAGAACTTTATGTACAGAAGCTACTCACTAAACGCTATTAAAAGAGCCCAAACATGGTCTACTAGCTGTGTGCCTTCGCAGAGTTCCCCAAAATGTTGTTCTGCTGCATCACCAGACTCTAAGACGTTCATGTACTGAAGCTACTCACCAAACTGTATCAAAACAGCCCAAATACTGTATACTAGCTATGTGCCTTCACAGAGTTCCCCACGTTGTTCTTCTGCTACATCATAAGACCCTCTGACATTTACGTCCAGAAGCTACTCACCAAACGCTATCAAAAGACATCAAACACGGTCTCCTAGTGATGTGCCTTCACAGAGTTCCCCACGTTGTTATTCTGCTACATCATCAGACCCTGAGATGTTCATGTACAGAAGCTACTCACCAAACGCTATCAAAAGACCCCAAACACAGTCTCTTAGCTATGTGCCTTCACAGAGTTCCCCACGATGCTTTTCTGCTCCATCATCAGACCCTCAGCAGTTCATGTACAGAAGCTTCTCACCAAACGCTATCAAAAGAGCCCAAACACGCTCTACTAGCTACGTGCCTTCACAGAGTTCCCATCAAAGTTGTCCTGCTACTATCATCAGACCCTCAGACCCTCAGACCTTCATGTACAGAAGCTACTCACCAAACGCTATTAAAAGAGCCCAAACACGGTCTACTAGCATGCACTTGATAAAAAACCGGATCAGCGCCCCCTGGTGGTTTGTCACAATCAAACCTATCTAAGAATAATTGCAAATATACCTCAAGCACTTTAAAAAAAACGCATCTAAATCGGTTAAGCCGTTTCGGCGTAAATGCGCAAAAACTCATTTTGACGTTAGAAAAATGGTTACTGCAGCGACCCCTGGCGAGTTAATATCGTATCACCTATCTAAGAACCATCGCTAATTAATTACGAACCCTTTACAGAAAACCGTATCTAAATCGGTCTAGCCGTTTTGGAGATAAATGGGAACATTGGATTTGCACAAACAAACTCACAAACAAACAAACAAACAAACAACCTCTCACCCTAAACGCATACACGTTCTCCGTTCCGTCGCGGGTAAAAACCACCGTAAAAACGCATATTCTGCAATGATATTCTGTGAAAATTTCAACTGTCTAGCTATTACGGTTCAAAAGTTACAGCCCTAAATAGGTAGGACGGACGAACGGACGGACAACGTAGGCTTAGTAATAGGGTCCCGTTTTCACACTTTGGGTACGAAATCCTAAAAACAGAATTCTGATTAAGATGAATTAAGAACATCCTTTATTGAAGTTGGTTAAAGGTAAGTATATTTATTCTCTAAGGCCCGTCACAGCCACGCGCTATAATATGTTGCTGTACTCTTCTTACGCACGCAAAATTACATAAGCACGTCTCTTTCCCGCGTGCGAGTGAGAGGAAGCGATTAGCAACTTGCATGCGTTAGAAGAGTACAGCAACATATTATAGCGGCCGCGGCCGTGTGTTGCGCGCTTAAGGGTATATTATTCGAAGCGCGCTTCATACAAACGTACTATGGTGATATTTTCAATACTAACCAATTAAAGTCAATGAAATTTTGCAGAAACAATATAGAAACAAATTTCTATGCTTGTATGGAGTCAGATTTTCGTTAAAATTTATAGTTTTCAAGTTACAGTGCCTCAAAGATTTCGATACAAATCTTAAATTAATCCTAGCATTGAAACTGTATATTTTAACGACAATCTGACTCTATAGAAGCATAGAAATTTGTTTCTAGGTTATTTCTGCAAAATTTCATTGACTTTAATTGGTTAGTATAGAAAAAATCACCATAATACGTTTGTATGCAGCGCGCATTTTCGCTCTCGGAATAATATTCTCTTAAGAGTACATCATGTTAATGATCCAGGTGATGTGTGTGTCGACCCGCGTGAAGACGCTCGGGTAGCCGGAAGCGCAGCCCTCGACGCTCGTCATAGAACCGATGCCGATCTGCGAACACATCATCATCATCATCAGGGCTAGCATGCCACGACGAAGCGACAAAACCGTCATGCGCACTCGCAAAGTAAAGACAGAGGCACGGATTGATCCGAGTTCTTGACAAACGCTTTTCCTATAATTCGAGATTCTACACAAGACGTCTAGATTATTGTCTTTTCACCCCTCCGGAAGGAAAGCGTCGATTGTCGTCCCGCTGCGATGAACGAAATTGCCGCTTTCCACCTCCGTCGAGGAGAAAAATAGTGTATTAACCTAGGACAGTAAATAAGAAACAAAAAGATTGAAAAATTTGTCACTGCCCACTGTCCAGAGAACGAAATTTTCAATCTGTTACGTGCGCGAAAATTTCGTTCTCTGGACAGTGGGCTCGGTGGTGTAATTGGTCAGCACGTTTCCCCGGTTTGGAAGAGTGTGGGTTCCAGTCCCGCCCGAGACAAATTTTTCAATCTTTAATTTGATTCGAAATAACACAACATGGCTGTAACATGTTTATAATCAATAATAGTTGTAAAAGTAAATAAGAAAGCCTCATGTTTGCTATTGATTACATGAGATCTGAGACCTTTCTTACTTTCCTGTCCTCGGTGTGTAATCTACTATTTTCTCGTGGGTGACATGCTAGGCTCGCAGTTTATACAAGGTGTAACAAACACCCTAGTAATATGTATTTAAAGGGGTGGTAAACCAATGAAAGTTAACAAAACTTATAGAATATTTTATAGAAAAATTGCTACCCAGCATTTCATTGGAGTCAGTCGGTACTGCAGTCTTGTATGAACCAGCAGATTATTTTCATTTTTTCTAGATGTTGTCTCCATAGTGAAAGTTGTTCCGTTTGTTGGTCTTGTGTTTTGTTACCCTGTATAGGTCCCAGTGCTGGACCAGCGTCCCTTCTTCTTCTTAACGTGTGGGCAAGCCCTGGTGTCAGAGTTTATTCAAACCGCCTCACGGCCTCTGGTTCGTGGTTTTATGTAACGACTACTACCAGAGATAGTAGCCGGGACCAACGGCTTAACCTGCCATCCGAAGCAGCGTCCCTTAAGAGATGTTTATTCCGAGGGCGCAAATGTTTTCTCTATACAAACGAAGTCTGGTGATATTTTCAATACTAACCAATTAAAGTCAATGAAATTTTGCAGAAATAATCTAGATACAAAACTCTATGCTTGTATATTGTCAGGTATTTGTTAAAATCAAGACGTTTAGAATTTATGATTTAAATTCATTGTTAAAATATTATACAGTTTCAATGCTAGGCTTAATTTAAGATTTGTATGGAAATCTTTGAGGCACTGTTACTTTAACTATTAATTTTATCGATCGACGACGACGTTTCTAGATTGTTTCTGATATTGAATGTCAATGACTTTAATTGGGGAGTCGCGTTGTGGATCTGCTATTGGGTAGTCGCGTCACTCGTCGATTGTTGGTTGCCCCCTCCCAGGTCTACAGCGGGGCTCCAATGGTGGCTCAAGATACTATTCTTTTCGAAAAACAATCCTTGAAGTCACCAAATACATAAATTGCCGTACAACGTCAAGCGCTTTTGCTACAAAAACTAGACATTGGCAAAATCATCAAAATATACCCAAGATGGCAGCCATTTTTTTAAAAGTAGAATAGAATAGACTTTAATTGGTTAGTATTGATAATATAACCAGACGGGTATATTACGGCGTGCTCCATACAAACGAAGTTAGATAATAATTTAGATATCATATTTTAATTTAAGTCAATTAATTTTTAGGGTTCCGAAGTCAACAAGGAACCCTTATAGTTTCGCCATGTCCGTCCGTCCGTCTGTCCGCGGCTTAGCTCAGAGACGCTTAGTACTAGAAAGCTGTAATTTGGCATGGGTACACATATAAATCACGCCAAAAAAGTGGAAAAATAATTTTTTTTTAAATTTTTTTAGGGTCCCCAAAAAAAATTGCCCCCGTGAAGTGGGGATGCAATTTTTTTTTCTCGTCTATCCCATGGTGTGGGGTATCGTTGGATAGGTCGTTTAAAAATACGGTGGGTGTGGGAAAAACATTTTTCGATTTAGGGATCCGTTAGCGAAATATTAAGCTTTAAGGTGCAAATTTTTGTTAGAGTCAAGTGTCCCTCCCTCTGCCAGCTAAACGGTTGTTTCTGGATATGTGATAAAATTCATGGCAGTAGTGTATATAATGAAATTAAAAGGAAACCTATCACCGCTAAGTAAGCTTTACAAGTTAACGAGTAATAGTCAATCAACTTAAAAAATGTACTTTTTAGATTTTATTAGCCGTTAAACCGTAGTATAAAACACAAAGCCCCCTTCTAAGTTCGTATATTGTGACGGGCAACTACGGAACTCTACCCTGCGCGTGGCCCGACACGCACTTAGCCAGTTTTTTTACATACTATCTTGAAATCAGTATCTGTACTTTAATTTTGTCAGATTCCCGTTCAAATAATAGACAGTTGCAAAGTTATCGTGCCTCAGTTTTCCATACAAATCTTAAATTAATCCCAGCATTGAAACTATACTACGACAAATGAAAGGCACAGATACGAGTATTGGTTTCTAAATAGTCTTTAAAAATTTCATTGACTTTAATTGGTTAATATTGAAAATATAACCATACTTCGTTTGTATGCAGCGCGCCTTTCTGTATACTTCAAAACTTCTCAAATACGAACCATCACTTGTCGACCCCCACTGAGTATCATCAGCGGACCCCCCGTGTCCCCACTACAGATGCCCTTCCCCCCGGCTCCACTCACGCACAGGTGTTGACTGGTCACTCTGGTGCCGTAGACATTCTGACAGAGTGACAGTGAGGTCACTTTGAGGTCAACTTGGTGGAGGGTCTGCTCGGGGTCTATTATTGAAACTGAAAGATAAAAAAAAGGATTTTAGAAAATAAAGGGCTTACTCAAGGCCTCATTAAAGTCTGAAACTCACGCATAAGGCAATGGACAGGGCTATGCTCGGAGTTTCCCTATGAGATCAAATCAGAAATGAAGATCCGCAGAAGAAGAGTAGCAGACATAGCCCAAAGAATTTCTAAAGTGGCAGTGGAACCGATGGCCGATGTTGTTGAAGTGTTCTCGAGTGGCGACCGCGAGCCGGAAAGCGCAGCACGGGTAGGCCCCCTACAACCGAAGACCTGGTGAAGGCGTCGGGAAGCCGTTGGATGAGGGCAGTGCAGGACCGCGAGTTGTGACGATCCTTTGGGGAGGCCTATGTCCATTTTTTTTCTGTTCTTAGCTACGTTTCATGTAAATCGGTTATCAAGATAATCTGATTTTTTGAAACATCTAGTTTGAGCTCAAATGTCTGGTAGCATTGCAGGGGTTCCATATCTTCAGAGTCTGATGATGACTAGCTCCATGATAATAGTTGCGAAGATATCTTTTAGTCAATATCACGACTAGATACATCGAGTGTCGGGCTCGAATATTTAGTAGCTTATCTAATATACAGGGTCCAACTTAATATGCTGACACTTTTTTAAGAGGATGTTCAGATCGTCAAACTGAACAACTTTCACTATGGGACCAACATCGAAATCGCAAAAAAAAAAATCGACTCTTCCATACAAAACTGCAAACCTACTCGAGCCAAATGTATGGGACAGCTGATTTTTTTTTCGCGATTTCGAAGTTGGTCCCATAGAGAAAGTTGTTCAGTTTGATGGTCTGATCATCCCCTAAAAAAAGTGTCAGCATATTATTAAGAAGGACCCTATATTATCCTAAATTTTTAGGCTGCGTGCGATTGAGTGCGTGCGATTTTTGAATATCATTTGCTGAATTCAGCAGTTAAAAATGTCAAAATTACTATGGAGATATGGAGATACGCATCTTTCTACTGCTGATTTAACTTTTAAAAATTGCACTCATGAAATATGATTTTTGAGAGTCAAATCAGCAGAAGAAAGATTCTTATCTCCGTAGTTATTTAGACATTTTCAACTGCTGAGCTCACCGAATGAGATTCAAAAATCGCACTGCTGATCTTCTTATCGTGTGGCAGTCAGCCCTGGTGTCAGAGTTTATTCAGACCGCCTTATGGCCTCTGACGTGGTTTTTAAGTAACCACTACTACCACCAGAGATAGTATCCGGGACTAACGGCTTAACCTGCCATCCGAAGCACGGAATCATCCTTAGACAATAAGGTGATTCAGTCTGCAATGTCCTAACCAATTGGAGAAGAACGCACAAAGTGACATAATTCCGTAGAGCCCAATGCGCTTAACCAATAGACCACCGAGGCAGTTCTGATGATGACCAGATCAAATAAGATGGTTCCAAATAAATAAATATTTTTCTTGACAAGTGCATTTTATTATCTTCTTCTTATCGTGTCGACTTCAAACTTTGAACAAAGTCGCTAAATAGTACCTTGCCAGAAGTGGGCAACCGATACTGCACCGTCGCACATTTTATTATTATATACTAGTGTTTTCCCGCGACTTCGTCCGCACAAATTATATACCAGATTTTAAGTCAGATCATAAGCTATCAAACAAAAAAAGTCTCATCAAAATCGGTTCAGTAGTTTTTGCGTGATGTGCGAACAAACAAACAAACTAACAATTTTGTCAATAGATGGCGCTGCACGTCATTTAAATCGCACTATCGAGTGTTATTTTATTTTATATGAAGTAAACCGTAACTTTTTTGTTCCTCATGATTTTACGGTTTTAAAATAGTTAAGACTCGTACATTACTACCATCCCTTACCATCATCGAGCATGCCCCAGCCGGCAGCAGTAGCCGTAGTGTCGACGAAATCTTGATTCAGCAACGAACCAGTCGGCAGTGATATAGCTTTTATATCATCTGAAATTTGACACAATTATATAACTTTGTTAATGATAACCGATGGGGGGTCAGAGTTCTAGAGTGGAGACCGCGAACTGGTAGGCGTAGTGGGGGAAGCTCTGCTGCCCGCTGGACAGACGACCTAAAAAAAGTTGCGGGGAGCGACTGGATGAGGAAGGCCAAGGACAGAGTTTTGTGGCGCGCCTTGGGAGAGGCCTATGTTCAGCAGTGGACGATGATAGGCTGATGATGATGATGAACTTTGTTAATCAATCAAAGCAACATCGTAAAGAAACCTGCATGCATATTGATAAGAATTACAAAAAAACTGTTTATCTCTCTTTTTTTTAATGCTGCAAATAAAAATAAAAATAGGTACTATTATCTAGTGGAGCCGTGGTGGTTCAGTGGCGAGTAACCTTGCCTGCCATGCAGGAGGCGATGGTTCGATCCCCGTCCAAGCCGACTCGTACCAATGAGTTTTTCGGAATTTATGTACGATTTGTAACACCACTGGCTTTTCGGTGAAGGATAACATCGTGAGGAAACCTGCATGCTTCAATTTCGAGGCGTGTATTGTACCCACTGTCCATTATAAGTGGCGACGGGCTCACCCCCCGTCACACTGGACAGAGTTTCGGTACTACTGGTGAAACGTGGATGTTCAGAGGTTTCGGAATATCTCTGACTACCCCCTCGGGGAATATAGTCGTGAGCATAAATGCTTATGTTTATGCCATAATCTATGTCACTCCGTCAATTAAGACGAATATAAAGATACCCCAAATCTTAAAATCAATCATGTCGTCTGGCTGCAGGGGTCCCAAAGAATGAGACATCCATAATACATCAGAAAAACACCACCTCCTTCTGAAGCAGTCGTAAAAACTGCGCGCCTAAGTTCTTTCAATTTCAAATAATATTATTGACTAGTGTTTACCCGCGACTTCGTCCGCACAGATTATTTACCAGCCCTCGTAGTATGCTACACGTGATACGGCTGTATCACGTCTTTTATCTCGTTCGTTCGCACGCAAATAGAAATAGAGCGAAGTTGTGATAGCGCTGTATCACTGCGGCATGCTAGCTATGCAGATTTTAAGCTAGATCATAAGCTATAAACAAAAAAAGTTTCATCAAATCGGTTCAGTAGTTTTATAGCGTGATGCGAATCAAAAATGACGTCAGAAAGTTATCTATGTGAAATTATTTTGAATAAAAATGTTGAGTTGAGTTGAGTTGAGTTGCGCGAACAAACAAACAAACAAACAGACAGACAAAATTACTAAAAAGGGTTGATATCGAGTCAGGGATACCTAAAAACCATATCGTACTCTTTTTTTGTAAATATCTTCAATGTACAGAAAGACACACTTCAGTTACAATTTTATAATATTTTATATTATAAACATATAACAGCCATGTTGTGCTATTTCGAATCAAATTAAAGATTGAAAAATTAATTCTCGGGCGGGACTTGAACCCGTACTCTTCCAAACCGGGGAATTGCGTTTTCCTATTTTCGCCACCGAGCCCACAACCCAGAGAACGTTATTTTCAATCTATTGAGTCTTAAGAGACGTGGCGCCATCTACTGGCAGTTACTACAAACTAACCAACTCGTAAGTCCGGTATTGCAACTGGAATTCTGTTTTTTCTGAATGAAACACTCACCATTGAAAGTGACGGCAACGATGGTTATGATGGCGATATCGTCGGCGTCTGTGCTCGGGTTGTAGTTCTGGTGAGTCCGCACCTGGCTGGTCACGACCCTCGTGCCGCCCTGGAACAGAGTCAGCGAGCCGAGGACCACCTGCACGCCGGGGAAGTTCAAAGAGATCAGTTGCATGAACTAGCTCCTGGGAACTGGTGGAAAGATTAGCCTGTCAGCAATGGTCATACTAAGGCTGACTCATGCTGTCTTAGTACAAACTAAGTGGAATGCTGATAGACAGCTTTCGACATCTATCGGTGACATTTGGAAGCAATATGGTGTTCGTATCTTAACTGGAGCGATAGCGCGCTACACTTTACTGCTGCTGCGCTGTAGTAGATTAATCACTGTTTTCTTGGTCTAGCTAGTGGTCTAGACAACCGGCTCACGATTCGGATGTTTATGGTCCATGCTGTCGGTCGACTGTTTTTGTCAATTTATTATATGTGGCTGCCCGTTCTGCTAATAAGCGGCAACGACAACAATTAAGACGTCCTAAATTCCCAGGCGACTTACCTATCTATAACAATAGTTATTTGTTATGCTAGGCTGCAAAGTTGTTTTTTGGCGCGAGTACTTGTATTGAAACCTGAGCAAGCGAAGGATTCTAAGATTCAAATTAAAATAATAGAATCCTGAGCGCTTAGCGAAGGTTTCAAAGGTACGAGACGCAGAATAACTTTGCAGCCGAGCGAAGCACACAACTTTTCACCTCACAACAGCGAGGAAAGAATGTGAATTGCTAAAGAGAACAACACTTTAAAAACTTTTTTTTTCGTGGTGGCTAGTGACATGAAATAGTTATTAATGCATTTTCAGTGGACTGGCGGTAAAATATTGAATAGACAGATTCCCATTATCCGACAGGACGTAAATTTTGAATGAGTGATCATACGATGCAGCTCATGCTGGCACGAAAAGAAGAAAAAGAGACTTTTGGCTGCTATAAAGTTCTCTGACAGAAAGTGGGTTAACACGCGATGACGCACTGACGGAGCGGCAGATGTCAGTCCATAGAACCACATCCAGTGCGTCAATGCATCACCGTGTGTGCTTCTACGTGCGGTTTCATACAACTCCTTGTTTCACAAATGACGGACTGACGTCTGCCGCTACGTCAATGCGTCATCGTGTGTGAACGTATAGCATGCATGCTTGTCACTCCCTTTGACCATTATTCGTATTTGCATCGAACTAGAGGCAAAAACGAAACTATTTGTACACGTAAAAAAAATTTTCGGGAAAAAATGGATTGAATTGATTAACTTTTATAAAGGAACATAGCTCTTGTTGACGATAGTCATCATAGGCCTTTTCATCTATAATAGATGATTTAAACAGCGTCTTGGCGGCACTTACGCTCGTGGCTCGTGGCTGGCTGATACCTAATAGCCGATGAAGCCAAAGAGTTATAGTGGAGTCCACGTAGTACCGGAAGGCGCAGCTTGGTTGGTGGACTGACGACTTGAAGGCGGGAACACATTGGATGAGGCTATTGCAGAATCCGACAGGGTCCTACTGACTATGCTGATGGATTATCGCAATTTCGACGTTGGTCCCATAGAGGAAGTTGTTGAGTAAGATGGTCTGGTCATGCTTTTAAAAAACCATCAGAATGAAAAGAAGGATTCTGTATATCCAGCAGTAGGTAGGATGTCTTTCTGCTGACATGATTATGTTAGATTCAGTGACCGTAGATTCGAACCTCAAACTCCTTCGCCAGGTTCCTGCCGTCGTACCAGCAGTGGGCCGCTGTAATCAACTTCGTAGCGGAGATGAGAGTGGAGCCGCAGGCCGCTTTAAAGCCTGTCTGGAGAGTGATGAGCAGGCCGCCCTGAGGAGTTCAAAGGTATACAAGGTGTTACAAAAATACAAATAAACATTTAAGGGGGTGGTTACATACATACATACATAAGCTCACGCCATTGTCCCATGGGGGTAGGCAGAGACCACGGACCGCCACACGCTACGACTCTGACACACCTGTGACACACCTCCTGGTTTAGACCATCAAACTGAACAACTTTCACTATGGGACCAATATCGAAATTGCGAAAAAAAAATGATGTTCTATACTCTACAAATCGACTAGAGCTAAAATATGTATGGGATATCAGATTTTTTTTTTGCGATTTCGATGTTAGTCCCATAGAGAAAGTTGTTCAGTTTGACGGTCTGAACACCCCTCTTATGAGTTTTAAAAATTTATTCTTACTTATGAAACACCCTGTATAAAACAGAGTGTAAAAAACCCTGTTGCAGCATTTAGAGAGTGCTTCAGACCATCAAACTGACTCTTACCTATGGATCCAACTTAGAAATCGAGAAAAAAAATTAGCTCCATACATTGTGGAGTTGGTATTGCAGTTTTGTATGAAACTGGTGTTTTTTTCGAGATTTCCTCGTTGGCTCCACTGTGAAAGTTTTTCTGTTTGATAGTCTGTTTGATACCTCCCAACAGGGTTTTTTCACAACATGTAGGTTTCATCATCATTATATCAGCCGATAAACGTCCACTGCTGGACATAGGCCTCCCCAAAAATGGGGGGATTTGCCATAATCGTCACGCTTGGCAGGCGGGTTGGCGATCGCAGTTGGATTGAATGTGTGTACTCAGAGGATGCTGCTGCCCATCCTCCGGTAGATCCCTTAGTCACCTTTTACGACACCCACGGGAGGAAATGGGATGGTGCTACTCTTAGCCGACACCACACGGACAGCCGACACCACACGGACATGTAGGTTTAGAGGTGGAAATACTGAGTAGCGACGCTGGACCGAAAACCAGCACTGAGAATGTTGTTAACTCATGAGCTCAATAACAAAACTAAGATATGGAACAAGCGAAGCAAGCTCCATATTTCACAGCACGAGGAGACGGCTGTGGCCAGAGCTGTATATCCACATAGCTGCTTCAGCTGCGTACCGGAAGGTTAAATAGTTTGAATTATATTAAACAGTACTAGAATAAGCGAACTCGAGATTTAATAACCTTGCGACTTTTTAACTATGGCAATAAAGGGTGTAAAAACACTCCTAGTAATACTTAAGGGGATGCTCCAGTCCATCAAACTGAACAACTTTCACTATGGAGCCAACATCCAAATCGCTAAAAATAAATCAGCTGTTCCATATAAAACTACTACAACCACGACGACTAAAATTTCGAAGTTGGCTCTATAATCAAAGTTGTTCAATTTGATGGTCTGAAATACCTAGGGTATTTTGTTACACACTGTAGATTATCAAATGCATACAATTCGATTAATTATTTTTGTACAATTAATGAAATGAAATTTTGTCCCATCATCATCATCATCATCATCATCAGCATCAGAAATGATCATGATGATATAACATCTCAAACGTACCACAGAAGGGAATTGTCCAAGGGTCGCCTCGGAGCCACCAGCCACCCTCGACCCCCTCGCCCCGGACTCTTCAGCGACCCTGATGCTGGTTGCCAGGGGAATCCCGACCTTCTCCAAGTAGTTGTACGCTCCATTGTTGACTGCAGGGACTGCTAGTGCGCCTCCCAGGAGGCAGGTCAAGAGGAGTAGTCGCATGGTTTAATATCTGGAAGAGGTAACGACTGTGTTAAAGAAATATCATCATCATCACCCTATACAAGGTGTAACAAGACAGACTGGTAATATTTAAAAAGTTGATTAGATTACAGGTTGAAATTAATATCATTAGCACCCTTTTAAACTAAGAGTCTACCCAACAAATTGAACAACTTTTATCAGCTGTTCCATACTTAACTTCTCTTCTTATCGAGCTGCAAGCCCTGGTGTCAGAGTTTATTCAAACCGCCTTACGGCCTCTGACGTGGTTTTTATGTAACGACTACTACCACCAGTGATAGTAGCCGGGACCGACAGATTAACGTGCCATCCGAAGCACGGAATCATCTTTTCAGACAATCAGGTGACTCAGCCTGCAATGTCCAACCAACTGGAGAAAAACGCACAAAGTGACATTTCACTAGGTGCCCCCCGTGGGAATCGAACCCACGACCTCCGTGTCAAGAGCCCAATGCTCTTAACCATTAGACCACGCGGAGGCATACTTAACTGAAATGCCTACTCGACTCAAATGTATGCAACATTTTTTTGCTCCGTTGCCGAACATGTTGCGATCGTCACGTGTTGCGCGTCAATTGTTGCCTTGTGGATACAAAGCTTTCAGGGCGTAGGTGTTTTTACTTCAACAAATATTTTTCAATTTAACTCACCTACACGTCGTCGATGTGTTGACAATAATAATCCATTAATTAGTAACATTTTATATTATATTGTATAATCTTATCTAAATATAATTTTGATGATTATCTCTGATAAGTGATTAGGGAGATAGCGGGGAAACACCTCGTTAAAAAACAGTTTTTAAGGACTGACGTATTACATGAAAATGCAATAAAGATTGTAATTAATTGCATACTAATATTTATTACAATCGCAAAAGGTTTTCGTAATATATCCACATGGGCGTAGCTAGAGGGGAGGGAAGGGGGGCAAAGATAGGCGATGCCCAGCTCATAAAGCCCGTTGCCCCCCTTAGAAGGAAAACATTGCTAGAAAACCTGCATAATTATGCTGAAGAAGAAATTTTGATGCGTATGTGAAGTCTAGCAATCGCCATTGTACACACGGCGTCTGCTCAGGCTACCCTGTTTGGACGTTGAACGCTGCGAATCGTGTGAGAGGGTGCGGTATGTTGTTGTTGTTTCGTCTCACGGCACGCTGCGCCCGCGCCGGCAGCCGCGTCTATTCAGGCTCTCTACCGCACTATGCCGTGTTTTGTACGTAGCGTGGTTATGGGTATATAGGGTGCGTAACCTGATGTGTCGCCGTGTGTACACGCGTGGAGCGTAGACTAATGCCCATACACCCTGTCTGAGGGTAGGCCCGTGCCTTGCAGTAGTACGTATTTGGTTTGTAATTATGGGACAGGCTTCAGAGTTGTAGCCTTATTTTCATGACATTTCCACTGGTATTATGTATCATTGCCTAAACATATGGGTGTACAAAATTTGCAGTGGTAGGGGGTTGGAGAAGATGTGATTAAGAGGTATCCCTGACCGAACGACCTTGACCCTTTCAGAGCCGCCTCACCTCTAATAAAACACATAATTTTTTACTGATTTTTCCTTCATTATGTCACTGTGGTGCCGTCTAATCCAAGGAAATCTAATTAAAAAATCATAAAACATCACACCAAATTTAGAATGTAATGTTAACAATTTTTTTTTCATATAATTATTAGATCTAATAATATAATATTGTTTACACAATGGTGTATGTCGCAAGTAAAACTGACTTTAGCTTATCTTCTTCTTATCGTGTCGACTTCAAATTTTGAACAAAGTCGCTAAATAGTACCTTGCCAGAAGTGGGCAACCGATACTGCACCGTCGCTAGCGGTCATGAGCTCCTCCTGCGTACAGGTGTTAGGGCACGCAGGGCACGATGTGAGATGGGCCATCGTTTGTGGAGCTCCACACAAGCAACTCACTTTACTCTCCTTTTTACACTCACTTTAGCTTATGAAGTAGATGCACATAAATACAGATTTTTTCCAATGCTTTCCTTTGAACACAGATTTCATAATGTAGTATTTTATAGAAAAATAATAAATTCACTTCATATGCTATATTTTTCATTAATTTGTATGGCTTACTAACTAACAAAATAAAGGGAGACTGTTAAAGAGAACCAACAATCTTAAACGAATAATTTATTTGTATCCAAAAATGCTACCACTTAAAGCTACTTGTTCTGTATAACTGATGGGAAAAACGTCGGTCTACGCACGCAAGAAGTACTTTCGTTGGTACTTTTATGAAACGAATTAACGTTTTCAAACTTTTATCTGAGTCAAGTATAAACTATAATGTGATTATCACTTCGATCAACAATATCCAACTAGATAACGCGTCAGCGCTCAAAACATGTCCCGGCAAATAACGCCTCACTATTGGAGTGAGGTCTTATTTTGAATTAATTGCGTTCGAACAAAGCCAACGTAAGCACGTCTCGCAATGCCGCAGTGTTCCTTTTTTAAATGACTAGGAATTATGGTTGCTTTGAGGTCGAAATTATAATGTATTCGGACTGTTTTCTCGGTTCGTTAACAAAAAATGTTGTAAATTCACGAGGACAGAATTTCTCTTTGATTTTGTATGCGACCCGTTATCTAGTTGTATATTGTTGATCGAAGGATTATCATGACTATATTCTCGTTACAATATTCGAACTTGATTCGGACCTAATGTTCACTGTAAATCAGGAATCTCGCCAAAAGAAGTATCTTGCGGTCCTCGACAAATTCATTATTGTTCTGATTTCTATGGCATTGATAGCTCATTTGACAGTCATGATACTGATGAACCTTAGCGAATAATGTATCAAACACACAAAAAAGAATAGTTTTCTATTTCTATTTCTAACATTGTAAGAAAATTATACTTCTTTTGGCGAGATTCCTGATTTACAGTGAACATTAGGTCCGAATATTATATTTCGGACAACGTTTTTTATAAAAGTGACAGCTCTCCAACCACCGTAAAACATACATTTGCTTACATAAAAAATAATAGGTTACCGAATTATTTATAACTTTTCAAATGTTTGTTTTTGGCGTTGTGTTGGGGGTTTAGTAATATAATTTCCTCGGTGTCGAAGTTCCTTCACGAGTAGATCCTCTCGTTGATCCAGGCTATGTACGAGGAGACCCTGGTGAAGCCGGTCGGGTAGCCCAGGGAGCAGCTGTCCTGGTGCCGGAACGAGCCCACTCCGATCTGAACATGTTATCATAATGGGTTAGAAAATTGCGGTGGCCTAGAAAGTGGTATAAGAGTAATTTTATCCCCAACGGACGGAAAGCGTCAATTGTCGTCCCGCTGCACTAAACGAAATTGTCTTTTTTCCACCTATGTCGAGGAGAAAAATAGTATAGTATTTGATGCTATTAGCTTTGGTTACTCTACTTTACTTGAGGTTCGCAATTCTATTACCTTTACTCAACTGGAATAACTTCACTCTACTGTACCTACTTCAGTCCAATAAACTAACAACTAACTCCACTTCAATCAACTAAGTCCACTCCACTCCACTCCACTCCACTCCACTCCACTCCACTCCACTCCATTCCACTCCACTCCACTCCACTCCACTCCACTCCACTCCCTCCACTCACCAGCACGTCCCTCCCCCCGCTAGTAACAACGAGCGGTCCCCCGCTGTCCCCGCTGCACGTGCTCCTGCCCCCGGCCGCGCTCACACACAGCGTGTCGTCGGAGGCGACGACGCCGAACACACTGCGGCACAGCGCCGTGGTGACCACCTGCAGGCTGACGTGGTGCAGGATCTGTCCCGGCCCTATGATGCCGGCTGTAGAGTGAAATTGTTTTATGTTTCTTAGATAGTACAAAAATAATCAGATGTAATAGGTGTAGGCAGACCTAATAAATAAATAAATAAATAATTATCGTGAGACTTATGATTGAGCACTCGAAAAAGGTTGTGGTCTTGGCTACTCGAAAATCTGCCAAAGGCAAGACGGGCTGCGGACTCGCTCACGATCGATAGTATCGATCTGATTCGATATAATCGAGTTTGTTTGTGAATGCAGTTCATTTGTTGGCGAATGCAGTTCAGTTTAAAGGTGAAATACCACTTACATTATCTTCATCGAAAGACATGCACGATCCGACCAGGGTTGCTTAAAGGCTTCCGCACATTGCAGCGATATTATCGAGGGATTTTATCGAGCGATATTATCGACAGCGATATTGCGACACCTTACACACTGCAGCGATTCCGCGATTCGCGTTACGCATGCGCCCTTCACTGAATGTAGTAGAAAGAGATAGCGCCAGGTTGCGATAATATCGCGGCAGTGTGTAGGATCGAGCGCGTCCCCATACAAAATGTACCTCAGTACATTTTGTATGGGGACGCGCTCGATCCCACACAACAATAATCCCGAGAACAATTATCGCAAAATCGCAGCGATATTATCGCTCGATAAAATCGCAGCGATATTATCGCTCGATAATATCGCGGCAGTGTGTAGGATCGCGCGCGACCCCATAAAAAAAGTGCAGAGAACAATTATCGCAAAATCGCAGTGATATTATCGCTCGATAATATCGCGGCAGTGTGTAGGATCGCGCGCGTCCCCATACAAAATGTACTGAGAACAATTATCGCAAAATCGCAGCGATATTATCGCTCGATAATATCGCTGCAATGTGCGGAAGCCTTAACTTCGCTACTTGTACTTACTATCACTCTGGAGTCCCCAACCGGCCGCTCGGGCCGTAGTGCCGACGAACGTGTTGCTCAGAAGCGAACCCGTGGGCAGAGCTATGTTTTGAACTACATCTGCAAAAATATTACTCAAATTATTTGTATAATTCGGTATGTCAAGTTTTTTTTGGTCTTCATTTTTATATTTTTTACGGTTAGAAGACATAATTTTAAGATAGGTACCTATTTCATTTTTATTGCGATTCATCGAGTTTATCAATATAAATTTAATTTTTAAATTATTTTGATCTGTAATCTCAAAGTGCAAAAATGGCGGAGAAAAAATAATTCGAACTCCATGGACATGGTGTCCTATCCCATACAAATAAAATTTTTGTTAAAAAAATGACAATATATGGCGTTAGGGTATCGATTTGTAATTAATGTTTACGTAAAGGTGTAAATTGTTACTAAAAATACATGATCTGACTACAAAAAAATCTCATGAGCCTCGGAAAATCAAGCAATTTACTTTGCCCGAAGACTGCCCGCGTTACGGCAGTCGCGTTCCATTGTTTGACGTTGGGCATCTGTACTGTATAGTATTATATAATCTGTGTCCATGGAGAAAAACGACCTACTGCTATATTAAAAAAAATGAAAACCTGCCTCCTCTTTCTAACTCTATGCTGGAAACAGATACGGCATCATCAAATGTCAAATTCTGACATTGTGAATGTATTTTTTTTTCTTAATTGCCGGTTATTTTAAGTTGATTTTATGTTTACCAAGGAGTTTGCAGGGGCAGCGAGTGACGTCACTCGTGGACCGAAAAACGACGTTATTTTATTAAAAATATCTGTAATCCTTTCATTTTAAAATCTCTGACTTAGAAAATAATTATTCAGACAATTACCTCGAAATCGTTTTCGATTCATCCCCCAAAAAAAACTTGACATACCGAATTGTTTGACAGATGACACTCGTCTGGGTCAGTGCTAACTAATATTCAGGAAGTTGGAATAGGTATTCTAAGCGATTTCACACACGATGACGCATTGACGGAGCGGCAGACGTCAGTCCGTCATTTGTAAAGCAAGGCATAAGCATATGCTCACGACTATATTCCCCGAGGGGGTAGTCAGAGATATTCTGAAACCTCAGAACAAAAAAGCAAAAAAAAAAAACCAAAGCAAGGAGAAGTATGAAACAGCACGTAGAAGCACACACGGTGCGTCAATCTGTCACCGACAATGTATGGGACTTGTAGGGGATGTATCGTGTGTGGCTGGGTATGGAAGGCTTAGGGGTCGCGATTTGAAATAAAAACACTGGCTTTGGATACAAAAATGTGCAGTGAGGGCTGCGGGTGCGCTCCGTTGCACAGAGTGCTCGCGACTGACGGTGCTTTAGAAAAAGCCTAAGAAAAAAGTAAATTTGCACACATTGACAAATTGGTATACGCACATACACTCCTCACATACATCGATCTTTATTATATAATAAAGTAACCGCTAAACCGCATCAGTGCGTAGGTACATTGCTTAGCGTCTCCGTAGTTATATCTAGGTATCTATAATAAGGTATTTAACAATAGTTTAGGCTGCGTCGCCTACAATCCACCCCCTTAGTGCAGACTAGTCGGCACTACCATCAACTGGTGTGAGTAAGGCGACGCGTGTGACCGGCCGTCGCAGTAAACCTGTGCGTGTACGAATATCTACTATGCGAACGCGCCCATCGCTCCCCGCGTGTGCCGCGCTCACTACACCGTGCCGCCACGAGCCTCGTTCCAGGTTCGGTTCCGCGATGACAACATAGTCTCCCACCTGTAATGATCTTTCCTCTCTAGTCCACTTCTGCCTAGGTAGCAGTGTCGGTAAATATTCTTTGGTCCAACGTAACCAAAACATATCAGCCAAACGCTGAGCTACACGCCACTGCTTTCGGAGTTCAAGTTTTTCAAATACTCCAAACTGTGGGCCAGTGGAGGACGTTCCGATCAAAAAATGATTAGGAGTTAACGCCTCAGGATAATTGGGATCAGATGAGACGTGTGTTATCGGTCGACTGTTGACAATAGCTTCAACTTCAGTCATTAATGTGGACAGCGTCTCAGGGTGTGGAGCACGCTCTTTCAGTGCGACTTTCAGTGCCGTTTTTACAGTGCGTATCATTCGTTCCCAGGCACCACCCATCTCTGGTGCGCCGGGAGGTATGAAGCGCCACTCAACACCCCTGACTGAGCCATCCTCATTAAGCTTATCAGCATTGAGTTCTGCAATGCTTCTTTTCAGCTCTGTGTCAGCACCTCTCAAATTGGTACCGTTATCGGAGTAGATAACATTCGGTAACCCTCTTCGAGCTGACATTCTTCGGAGAGCCATAATAGCAGAATCGGTTGTTAAATTTTCAGTCAATTCTATATGAATTGCACGAATGGTCAAACAAGTGAACAACATTCCATATCTGCGTTGCCTTCTTCGACCGACTGTAACCTCTAAGGGCCCAAAAAAATCAAGGCCACAGAAAGAGAAAGGACGACGGTTATGCTGTAGACGTGCAGCTGGTAAGTCTGCCATGCGCTGAGGTTTAGGCACGGCGCGTCGATAGCGACAAAATAGACATTGAGCTGCTACAGCACGTACTGTAGGTCGTAGGTTAACAATCCAATATTTTTGGCGCAATTCGTTTACTACCATCTCATTTGCACCGTGTAATGCATCACGGTGATAGAACTCAACCAAGAGGCGGGTGATCCTGTGCTGTCCGTCGAGGATCGATGGTCGCGATGTAGACTGATCTATCCCAGCAGTCTTATCTATGCGACCCCCGACGCGCAGGATTCCATCCTCATCGAGGTATGGTGTTAAACGTAATAAACGACTGTTTGACTTAATTAAGTCGTTATTTTTGATACATGTAATCTCAGCTGAGAAGGAATCATGTTGACATTTTTTTATCAACAAATTTTCAGCATCCTGCATTAGCTGTCGACCATTCATATTTAAATGTTTGCGCTGACATATTTTGATGAAACATAAAACCAATGCAGTGCTACGCAGGAGTCGCATCCAGGAAGAAATATTATTTTCATTTGGTGTACAGGATTCTATAGCCTGTGATGTCAACATATTGATGCTCCTTAATTCACAAGTGAGCTCTTCAGTGGATTTAATAGTGGATTTTATGTCTTTTGGCCAATTGACTTCCGATTGACGCAAAAAATCCGGTCCTCGAAACCAAACATCAGTGAAATTGAGTGGAGGCGAGTCATCTTTCGTGCCCACATCAGCTATATTTAGCCTAGAAGGGACATGACGCCACTCGGTCACAGATGTCAACTCATCAATTTCACCTAGACGAAAGGCGACATATGATTTAAATGTCCGGGGGTCACTTCTGATCCACTGAAGGACGGTACTGGAGTCAGTCCAAAAATAACGTTTACTTGGCTTTATGTCCTTGTGTTCCTTCTGTACAGTGTCTGCTAAACGTGCGCCCAGAAGCGCTCCCTGGAGTTCAAGCCTCGGCACTGATACAGGAGAAAGTTTTGTTACTCGACTTTTACTAGCAACAAAACAAATATTTACGTAACCATCAGAACGTATAAAGCGCCAGTAAATTACAGCTGCGTACGCCTTAATAGACGCATCACAAAAGATATGCATCTGTGTATCTATAACAGAGCTGTTCTTATCACATGCGTTATCAGTAGGCATGTTCGATGAGTCACGCGCACACGGCTGCGGGAGGACGGGGGAACACGGTGTCCATGCGCCGGCGTTGCAGTACCATCGTGGAATGCGTAGTGATTCTATTAATTTTAATTCATGGAGCCACTTAATCCAATTAATGTGATCTCCCTCTTTTATTTGACTTTTCCAGTCAATTCCACTTCGATGGACGTCTTGAAGTATCATTTTACTTTTAATCATAAATGGCGACAAAAATCCATGCATATCATACACAGACATAATAATGCTAAGCATCTTAGCCTTTGTCGGTCGCTCTTTACCGCTTAAAATCGGTTCGGGAATACGTTCCAAAGATATCTGGAAACCAAACGTGTCATCGATGGGATTCCATAATAAACCAAGCGTTCGCTGCACGTGATAACCTTGATGCGTGCCATCTTTGAAATGAATGGCGGTCTGAGCGAGGTCGTCAGCTGGTATGTTATCTAAAACCTGTTTACAGTTGCTGGACCACCCCCTAATGTGAAATCCACCACGTTTGTGTATTTCACTGATTTCCGACACCAGTTTCACGGCTTTATCAGCTGATTGTGTCGAATGGACACAATCATCCATATAATGGTCATTAATTATGACATTAACGGACTCAGGAAAATCATTTTCGAATTTTAGTGCATTTTTATTCTTTATATATTGGGCTATAAACGGTGAGCACGTAGCGCCAAATATCAAACTCTGCATCGCAAAGGTTTTAGGTGGGATAGTAGGGTTGTCACTCCACAAAAAACGCAATATGTTTTGATCGTCTGGACGGATCTTAATACGTAAGAACATATCCTTAATATCACCAGTGATCGCTATAGGATTTTCCCTAAATCGGAACATTATTCCTAATAAAGAATTATACAAGTCCGGCCCTGTTAAAAGATAGTCATTAAGGCAGTGACCTTTGACCTGTGCTGCTGCATCAAACACCAAACGAAGTTTTCCAGGCTTATTGGGGTTTTGCACCCCAAAATGGGGAAGGTACCATACGCGGTCATGTTTAACAGAACATTCAGCTTTCGAAAGTTCGCGTGCGTAACCCTGACTTAACAAATTGTTAATCTCCACGCTGTACCTAGCAGCATAGCTGCTATCTTTTTCAAATTTTCTTAACAAAGAATTCTGTCTAGATAACGCATATTCATACGAATTAGGCATTATAAAAACATCTGATTTGAATGGGATACCTACTTCCCACCCGTTGCCGATATGCCTTGACGTATCGTCCAAAATCTGAAGCGCTCTCAAATGTGCCGTATTCTCACGACGGACGGTCGATATTCCTATAGCATCGAATTCAAAAGAATGTTTAATTAAATCATTAAGTTCTGAGAGTTCGCAAGTGTTATCATTAAGTTTGACCTGACAGAGATGAAAAATGCCTTTACTTACGTGAGTGTTATGTGAGTGAGCGCGACCGCAGTAGCCATGTATAGACCATCCCAGTCGGCACCGTGTTGCATACGGCGCGTTCCTGCTACCGTGAATCATCTCGAGCGGTGCCATTAGATAATAGTTATCCTGACCTATCAATAAGCGCGGTGACACACGTTCCTTACACACACCAGGTTTTATAAGCGATAAGTAATCGAAGTTGAGGTGATTAATAACAGATAAATTTTGCATAGGTAAATTTAAGTTAACTTTACGCAACTTAATGTCATATAACGTGTTATCATTTTGACCACTAATTTTTGTACACACTCGCGGAGCGGCTGATTGATACACTTCGAGTCCGAACGCATCAATGAATTTAATCGGAGTAGAACTTTCACACTTTAGCCCTAGGCTATCCGCTAACTCCGTGTCGATAATAGACACTGACGCGGCATCGTCTAAAAGTGCGTAAGTGTTCACTATACCGTTAGGACCGCTCAATTGCACTGGAATTACTTTAAGCATGACGTCATCCGTTGATGACGATGGGACGTCACTATTAGAGGCTAAATGAGCCACCGTAGCGTCGCCGTCGCCAGGGTCCGTACCGGTGCCTGCGCCGGAGCCTGTACCGGCGCCTGTGCCGGAGCCCGAGCCGGCGGTCGGCGGAACCGGTTTCTGATCGCCTTTGACTGGCGGGGGAGATGTACTCTCTGGTTTCTTCCAGTGTAGTAAGCGGTGGTGCGCTAGCCCGCATTTATCTATGTCACAAACAGGTGCAGGGCATGCGTTACAATCGTGACGTGCATAACTAAGACAACAGTAGCACAATCTTTGTGATTTAACAAACTGCCATCTATCTCTGCGCATCGCACGTCTAAATGCGCGGCATTCGGTTAACAAGTGATCCGATTTTTCACAAAACTTACAGTTTTCATAATGTTCTTCACCTTGGATAGTAAATATTGATTTACTACGAAACTTGTTGCCATCGGACGGTCGCTTACAAACATCGAGCGATTTCTTTGGTTCCGAGACGTGGTGAGGAGTAACTCCGACAGTTGAAATAATTTCAGCTTCTTCTTTCAGAAATCGTGCTAGTAATTCTAGCTTAGGTTGGCCTAACGATAATCTTTTGAATGCAAACTCTGTCCATTTGCCAATCAAAGTATTCGGTAGTTTGCTGGTTACGGCCGATACCAGCTCTGGACTGCGTAAGTAGTCATGCTGCTTTAACGCTCGTATAGTCGCAACGCTATTATTGATTGTAACAGCGAAGTTAAATATTTCTTCTTGGTAAAATGATGGTAGCGGTTGTAGCGTGCGGAGTTGCTTAGCAATTTTCTGGACAATCGTTTCCGCTCTGCCAAACCTTAGCTCCAGTGCCTCCATAACTACTGCGGGCGCAGTATTACCGATGAGAAGGTCGGTAACAGCATCCTTGGCGTCGCCACGCAGTGCTTTGCGGAGTCTCCACAGATTTTCAGAATCACTAAATTGACAAACATTGGTTGATTCTTCATATGCGCTCTTAAAATGTAGCCACTCAACACAGTCGCCGCCGAAAGAAGGCAGTTCGCGGGGCGTAGCTAAGCGGCTGAGGAGGCGCTCAGTAGTGCTGGGACCAGCTTGATATTGAACTGACGGACCTGGCTGAACAGTACGGTTGCCAGCATTTAATGGCTGCTGCAGGAAGTTAGGCTTTTTCTGGTTATTATCTAGCCAATTTACAACATTGGAGCGGATTTGATCATCAGTTAAAGACTCGGCGCGACTATCTGAAGATTCAGACTGGTCTACAGCATCTTCAAGTGCCAACTGGACTTCAAGTCGTTTCTTGATCAGGTCGCACTCTATTTTGGCTTGAGCCTCAGCAGCAGTCAGCTCCAATTGTTTCCGACGAGCAATCATCGAAGCCATCGATTTTCTAGACTTTTTGGACACAGAAGTCTGGATTTCAAGTTGGTTAACGGCTTGACTACCCATGTCAGATGGTTTGATATCTACTTCTCCCAGCTCAAAAGGTTGTTTAGGAGGAATTTCATAAGTTTTTTCCATTTTGTTGCCACTAATGTTCGATACACCCTCTTTTTCGAGATCGAGACGTTCCCGGCGCGTCTGTACGGTACGTGGTGGAGTCGAGAACATTCCACAAGTTCACAAACACACGCGAATCACTAGGTCCGGATTTGGCTCGCAGGACCAAAACAACTGTTATTGTAGGGGATGTATCGTGTGTGGCTGGGTATGGAAGGCTTAGGGGTCGCGATTTGAAATAAAAACACTGGCTTTGGATACAAAAATGTGCAGTGAGGGCTGCGGGTGCGCTCCGTTGCACAGAGTGCTCGCGACTGACGGTGCTTTAGAAAAAGCCTAAGAAAAAAGTAAATTTGCACACATTGACAAATTGGTATACGCACATACACTCCTCACATACATCGATCTTTATTATATAATAAAGTAACCGCTAAACCGCATCAGTGCGTAGGTACATTGCTTAGCGTCTCCGTAGTTATATCTAGGTATCTATAATAAGGTATTTAACAATAGTTTAGGCTGCGTCGCCTACAGGACTGCTGATTTTATTTTCGCGATTTCGAAGTTGGCTCCGTAGTGAAAGTTGTTCAATTTGGTGAGCTAAAGGACCTGCTGAAGTATTACTAAGGTGTTTTGTTACAACCTTCCCCATTCGCTGGTGAAGCGCGGAGTAAATGTACATGCAGTATCCCCACACGGTTCCATTACTTACCATTGTATAGTACGGTAGGGACGTTTATAATAGCGATATCGTTGATCGCCGTGGATGGATTCCAAGCGGGATGCGGGAACACTTCCGTCGATGTTATTCTGTCAACAAACAATGTTACTGCGTCCATCAAATTGACCGGGGAGGGGACGCCTGTGCTGTGTTTAGTTAGATGTCATCAAAGGCCTTTATTCTCCTCAGTATCCACTACAGAGTACTTGTCTACTTGTGTACAATGTGGTAGACTTCACATACGCATCAAAATGTCTTCTTTAGCGTATGCAGGTTTCCTAACGATGTTTTCCTTCGAAGTGCTACAAAAAGTATTAAAAATTGCATATAACTTGTTTATCTAGAGACTCATTCCCTGTCACACTGGCTGGACAGTATAGAATGAATGAATGAATTAAATATACTTTTCTCACCCCCGAACGGAAAGCGTCAATTGTCGTCCCGCTGCGCTAAACGAAGTTGTTGCTTTCCACCTCCGTCGAGGAGAAAACACATGAGATCTGAGATCTTTCTTAATTTCCTGTACTAGGTGTGTAATCTAAAGCCTGACCAGGAAAATAAAAAACCTGGATTGGGGGCGCTCCAATCAACTGTCACCTTTAATGTTAGTGTCCCAAGTACAAAAATTAGTTCCAATGATTTTCCGCAACATGGCGAGGTTTTTTATTTTCCTGGTCAGGCTTTACTATTTATTTACACCAAAACGCAGATACAGCATAGATAAAGAAACAAAAAAAGGTATAAAGTTACTGCTAGTGCAAATTTCAAGTGACAATCTGAACTCCGGGATTCAGATGCAGAACATACAACTTTTTTAGCGTGTGCATGATTTATGACCAACTGCTGGGCAAAAGGCCTCCCCATTCATCCTCTCTAAGGGCCTGTTTCACCACTTTTGAGTAAGTTCTTGTTAGCTTATCCGATTCCGACAGCTCATTTGACATGTTTTGTATGAAGAAGATGCCAAATGAGCTGTCGAATAGACTAACAGGTCCTAAGCAACGAAAACTCCTTCTCTTGGGTCTAAGTGCGTTCACACACGATAACGCACTGACGGAGCAGCAAACGTCAGTCCATCATTTGTGAAGCAAGGAGTTGTATGAAACCGCACGTAGACGTGACGCATTGACGCACCGGGTGTGGTTCTATGGACTGACATCTGCCACGTGTGAACGCACTAAGCCAGCTTTCACATTCACGGAATTCCTTACCTGATGCCTCCAGCGAACAGCGTCAAAGACCCGAGTACAACGATGAAATCTCGCGCCTGGTTCCAGCCGTCGTACCAGCAGTGTGCCGCGGTGACCAGCCGCGTGTTGCTGAGGAGCGAGGAGCCGCAGACCGCGGTGAAGCCGGTCGTCAGTGTGATGACCACGCCGCCCTGAGGGTCGAGAAGGATTTTAGCACAGCATTATTTTACAGGGTGTTGCATAAGTAAAAATAAATATTTAAAACTTTCAAAGGGTTTGTTTAGATGGATGGATTTCAATGGATTTTTATCTGAAATAAATGAGTATTTATTTATTTATTTTATTTATTTAGACCGTCAAACTGAACAACTTTCTCTATGGGACCAACATTGAAATCGCGGAAAAAAAATCTGATATCCCATATATCAAGAGCGTTGCAATACTGTTAGGACTATATAGTTATGTTATGATTTTAGTGAGGTGGTTTAAGTAGAATGGTGTTGGAACATGTTCAATTGCCTTAGAGAAAACCAGTAGTCTGCGTACTAGTCTAAGGCAGTCATTCAGAGCTAGCAGTGGGACTGTAAAGTAACATCTTTACCTATATTTTATTTGGCGCGTAACGACGAGAGAAGGCGCGAGATAACGTTGTCGTGCGCTCATGCTACAGGCTCGAGGAACATCTGAGTTGTTCCCTCATCATCATCATCATCATTCAAAGCCCGAATCCACTAACTGCCTGGTATAGGCCTCCATTTGGTTATGCCACGTCCTCTGTGCTGAGCATCTCGCATGTAAACTCGATTGAGGTCAAATATGCCATACGCGACTTGAATCTTCGAACTTGACTGTTGGATGAAACGGCTTTATCTATTATACCACACGTCAAGTAGATGACTTGGATTATATATTTCCAGCTCAATATTTAGCCACAGAGATAGTTCTACCGACAACATCCATAAGCTCCATTTATCCATGCAGGAAGATCAGGATATAAGATGCGTCATATCTGAGTAGCAACGTGGGGCTAAATCACATGCTCAAACTCTCTTAACCATAAGAAACTCACCATATAGGGATACTGTCCACGAACAGCGGTTGACCCTCCCAATATTCTCGATCCATCGAAATCTGTCGCATCCTCAGCAGCTTTGATCTTCGCTGCCAACGGCACACCGACCTTCATGAGGTAGTTGAAGGCACCATGAGGCTCTGACGTCACCAGTCCAAGGAAACAAATGAGAACAATCAGCTTCATGGCTTGTTGATCCTCTTGAGGGTTTACAAAAAGGAGATACTCTTGATTATGTTGTGTATTTGGTTATGTAGGTACTAGTATAAATGTAGCGTTAGATATTTGTTTGGTGATTTGATTTCCTTCTAAGAAATGTTTTGGTGTTATCGTCTAATCTAATCGTGGTAATAAATAGGGTTCCCGATTTTGAAGGTTGTTGTGAAAAAAGTTGGAGATTTCTAATAAAAGCCACGAAGTCAAAGTCAACGTAATTTTTTTAATATAGGAGCTTGAAGCACACTTACGAATTGACGACCCGGTTGGTGTAATGGTTACCACGCCGGACTGCCAAACCAGGGTCCTGGGTTCGAATCCCGTTTCGGTCATGGATGTTATATGTTCGTGCCGTTGTTGTATGGTTTCCATAATAAAAGACTTTAGTGCTTAGTTTGGGATCATTACAATATATGTGCCTGTGAGCGTTATTTATTTATTTATTTTATTTAAGTATATTTGATTGATTGATTGACAGCGATAGGAGATTGTTGCGGACCTTGGAATAATTTGTGTGTTACTAATGAACATACATTATTTATCTATCTATCTATTCGTATAATCACACGATAGAGAGAAGATATAGAAAGTCAGAAAAAAAAACAATGTGTTTAGAACCATTTCACCTGATAATTTTAATTTGATGTTATTTCCTAATATTATCAACTTTTAATTAGATCGATGCGTGACATTGAAATGCTTTGAATTGTTATCTCAGTTACGTTGTATTGTGATATCATTAATTGCTTCAATGGTTTCGTGATCCTATTGATCTCGCCGACATCGATTATCAAATTTTAAGTAAAAATTCTTGTAATTGATAAAAATGTTCGTCATTTGAAATACAGCCACAGATTATTCAATGTCTGTAGCGCGTTTAGGCGCTTTGATGTTCGAAATAGTCATCGAAGCATGGGCGTACCCAGCTTTTGGTCTTGGGGGGGGGCAAGTCTGGGCGAGCTCCAGTTTTTGACGACCTAAAATCTGGAACGAGCCAAGCAAACTCGAGAATTTACTTCACCATAAAAACATATAGGAACCAAAACCTAGAGCGAGCGAAGCGAGCTCGAAATTTCACTGAATTGTGGAGTGTGCGAAGCTAAGTGAGCTCGAGATATTACTGCAATGCATCTAGGTCTTTGTGGTACAATCGTAGCCAGGAGCGAGCGAAGCGAGCTCGACAATTCACCAAATTCTGGAGCGAGCAAAGTGAGCTCGAGATTTTACTGCAATGTGTCTAGCCAGAAGCGAGCTCGAGATTTTAAGGCAATATAGTGAGATCAGTGTAATAAGATTTAAATACTGGAGCGAGCGAAGCGAGCTCGAAATTTTACTGCAATATAGTGAGATCAGTGAAATAAGTTTTAAATCCTGGAGCGAGCGAAGCGAGCTCGAGGTTTTTTACGACCTAAAAGCTGGAACGAGCAAAGCAAACTCGAGAATTTACTTCACCATAAAAACATAATATAGGATCCAAAACCTAGAGCGAGCGAAGCGAGTTCAAAATTTCGCTGAATTCTAGAGCGAGCGAAGCTAAGTGAGCTCGAGATTTTACTGCAATGCATCTAGGTCTTTGTGATACAATCGTAGCCAGGAGCGAGCGAAGCGAGCTCGACAATTCAACGAATTCTGGAGTGTCTAGCCAAAAGCGAGCGAAGCGAGCTCGAGATTTTACTGCAATATAGTGAGATCAGTATTATAAGTTTTAAATCCTGGAGCGAGCAAAGCGAGCTCGAGTTTTTTACGACCCAAAAGCAAGCTCAAGATTTAACTACACTATGAAAAGATATACGATACAAAACCTAGAGCGAGCGAAGCGAGTTTTAACCCAATTCTGGAGAGAGCAAAGTGAGCGAAGAGATCTCAAAATTTCTCATCACAGACTAACATGTCTATAGCAAGCAATGCTGCTATAGTAGAATAGAAACCAGAGCGAGCGAAATGAGTTCGAAATTTATGAATAATACAACGTAACTGGACCAGAATTTGGCCGACATAACAGTGCCATAATGAACAGAAATCAGAGCGAGCGAAGCGAGCTCGAAATTTTTCAGTGACATGACGTCGCTTTGACCAGAATTCTCACGTACGGAAGGCAGGTTATGCCGATTCCAGGGGGGGCAGCTGCCCCCCCGCCCCCCCTTGGGTACGCCCATGTCGAAGTAAGCTAGATTGTGTTACCACATAGTTTTTTTTTTACTTAGCCTACAATGTCCCACTGCTGGGCAAAGGCCTCCCCTTTTACTCTCCAATCCTCTCTGTTGTGTGCAACTTCTGGCCAACTCTCCAAGAAGGCATCCATGTTATCTCTCCACCTTTTTCTCGGTCTACCTCGACGCCGGTGACCATCCTGGGGAACCCAGTCTGTGGTGATTTTGGCCCATCTTTCGGGATGCATGCTGTTACCACATAGTAGGTACTATAATTACTACGTCTTCCTAACGTAATAGTAGATTACACACCGAGAACAGAAAAGTAAGAAAGGCCTCAGATCTCATGTAATTGTTGACCGAGGCGAAGCCGAGTTCAACAAATACCTATGTGATCTGAGGCTTTCTTATTTACTGTCCGAGGTTAGTATACTATTTTTCTCCTCGACAAAGGTGGAAAGCGACAACTTCGTTTAGCGCAGCGGGACGACAAATGACGCTTTCCGTCCGGAGGGGAGAAAAATATGCTGAAGCCTGAAGGCGTTGATTAATTATGTATACACACTTTTTTAAGAGACCGTCAAACTGAACAACTTTCGCGAAAAAAATATCAGGTGTCCCATACATTTGGCACAAGTAGGTTTATTTATTTATTTATTTATTTAACACTTTATTGTACACACGGAAATATACATAAAAACAGGATAAAGGCTTCCGCACATTGCAGCGATATTATCGAGCGATTTTATCGAGCGATATTATCTACAGCGATATCGCGACACCTTACACACTGCACCGATTCCGCGATTCGCGTCACGCATGCGCCCTTCACTGAATGTAGTAGAAAGAGATTGCATCAGGTTGCGATAATATCGCGGCAGTGTGTAGGATCGCGCGAGTCCCCATACAAAATGTACTGGAAACAATTCGGTATGTCAAGTTTTTTTTGGTCTTCATTTTTATATTTTTTACGGACAGAAGACATAATTTTAAGACACCTATTTCATTTTTATTGCAATTCATCGAGTTTATCAATATAAATTTAATTTTTAAATTATTTTGATCTGTAATCTCTAAGTGCAAAAATGGTGGAGAAAAAATAATTCGAACTCCATGGAGAAAAACTATCTACATGCTATATTTAAAAAAAATTAAACCTGCCTCCTCTTTCTAACTCTATGCTGGAAACAGATACGGCAACATCAAATGTCAAATTCTGACATTGCGAATGTATTTTTTTTTCTTAATGGCCGGTTATTATAAGTTAATTTTATGTTTACCAAGGAGTTCACAGGTATGCCAGTGACGTCACTACACGGACCGAAAAACAACGTTATTTTATTAAAAATATCTGTAATCCTTTCATTTTAAAATCTCTGACATAGAAAATATGATTATTGAGACAATTATCTCGAAATGGTTTTCGATTCAACCCTCCAAAAAAAACTTGACATACCGAATTATCGCAAAATTGCAGCGATATTATCGCTCGATAAAATTGCTGCAATGAGCGGAGGCCTTAATAGACAATTACAAAGGGTGAGCTTATCTCTAAAGAGATTTGCAGTTTTGTGTGGAAGAGTTGATTTGTTTTTCGCGATTTTGATGTTGCTGCCATAGAGAAAGTTGTTCAGTTTGACGATCTGATCATCCCCTTAAAAAAGTGTCAGCATAATTAAGTATGTCAAAATATTTTGTATGTCAAAATATTTTGTATGTCAAAATAGAGCCTCACGCTTCTAACGTACTTGGTGTGCGTCAGGCGTCATACAACTTATCTCTGCGTGTCATGCTAGGGTTTATCACCCTAGACTAGACTAGAGTAGTGATATAATTTCGATGTGTTCGTAGCTTCGACTGTCTATCATAGTCCAATCATTTTAGGGTTTGACCCTAACAATAATTCATCTATCACTGAAACTTTGCAGTGTGATAAAGTGAAGTATACAGATTACGTTTAACAAATAATCTAGGTTTATTTTTTTCCGGTCCTAGATTATTTGTCAACTGAAATCTGTATACTTTACTTTATCACACTGCAAATTTTCAGCGATAGATGAATTATTGTTAGGGTGTCCATTATTCTGGTCAATGGTGTCCATACAAGGAAACTTTAAAATGACTGGACTATTAACTTATCAAAGCCTGTAGGACAAATACAGAGTCCTTCTTAATATGCTGACACTTTTTTAAGGGGATGATCAGACCGTCAAACTGAACAACTTTCTCTATGGCACCAACATGGGAATCGCGAAATTTAGATGTTGGTCTGATTGAAAAATTTGTTCAGTTTGGTGGTCTGATTATCCTCTTAAAGGCTGACAGGTTCAGCATAGTAAGCTGGACCCTGTTTTTGACTCAAGTAGGCAGTACCGGAAGCGCAGCGTGGGTAGGCCCCCCACACGGTGGACCGACGACCTGGTGAAGGCGGCGGGAGCCCGTTGGATGAGGGCGGCGCAGGACCGGTCGTTATGGCGATCCTTGGGGGAGGCCTATGTCCAGCAGTGGACGTCCATCGGCTGAGATGATGATGATGACTTTTTTTTATACTTCTTCCATCCAACGGTTGTGTGGAAGAAATAGCTTTTAGTGATAAGACCGCCATTTGTACCCTTCTCATTCTTGTTATAAATTGTATTTGTCTATTTTTGGTGTGCAAATAAAGAATATTTATGTTATGTTATTTTTTTCTATGTTTGCAACATAGTGAAAGTTGTTCAGTTTGATGGTCTAAACTACCCCTTTAAATTATTACAAAAGGGTGTTTTGTTAATAATATTGTATTCAATACTAGATCATAATACGGGGTGGACAGAAACTCTGTGCTACGGGTGTAAGGAAAAGTATAATTAACCTTTAAACCACCTGCTCTACCCATCAAACTGAACAACTTTTGCGATGGGAGCAAACATGTTAGAACAAAAAAAAATTTGCTGTTCCATATATTAGACTGCAAACCCTACTCGACTAAAAAGTATGGAACAGCAAAATTTTTTTGTTCGGTGATCGGTTTGCTTAAAATGTTGTTTAAAGGATACTTTTCCTTACACCCTGTAGGTATTGGCTTGATATAATGAAAATACAAATACTTTTGTTACAGTTTAAAGGCCTCCGCTCATTGAAGCGATTTTATCGAGCGATATTATCGCTGCGATTTTGCGATAATTGTTTTCAGTACATTTTGTATGGGGACGCGCTCGATCCCACACACTGCCGCGATATTATCGCAACTCTTTCGACTACATTCAGTGGTGGGGCGCATGCGTGACGCGAATCGCGGAATCGCTGCAGTGTGTAAGGTGTCGCGATATCGCTGTCGATAATATCGCTCGATAATATCGCTGCAATGTGCGGAGGCCTTTATAATAGTGCAGATTCTTATGCCTGTGCGGATGATGAAAGAAAAAAAACAAAAATAAATGAATATAACAGTTTAATTCTTTAATATCGCGGAAGCCATCCTTTGATCCATGTATCCGTAGTGCTGACGTCAATACATGTTGTTCAGTATCCAAAGCCGGTAGGAGGAGACTCGGGTGAAGACGACCGGGTAGCCGTACGCGCAGCTATCGACGTGGTGGTCAATAGAGCTGATGCCGATCTGCGAGTTAAACAGTTTATTAGTATGGGACGGTTGAATGCACAACCTGGCCTTTTATTACAAACACATTAGCCAATATACGTCTCATTGCACGGCATAGGCCTTTCTTCAAGGTGTATGGGCATAGCACCACGCGTGCACAATGCGGATTGGTAGACGTCACATACTCATTGGTATTTCTTCTGCAGCGTATGCAGGTTTCCTCAAGATGTTTTCATCCATTCGTCGTCGTCCATTATATTGTGACACTTAATAAGGCGATCACTATCACACATTATAATGTATGCCGAATCGGGCCGTCGTGTCGGTGCAGTTTATACTCACCAGCATATTGTCATAGACAAGAGGTCCCCCCGCGTCCCCGTGACACGTGCCCTTCCCCCCCATGCCCCCCGCGCACACCATGCTCTGTGTGAACGCGTCTCCGTACAGCGCCTGGCAGTTCGCGTCGGCCATCACTCGCAGCTCTGTGGTGTGGAGACGCTGGCTGGTTGGGATGGTGGCCGCTGTGGGAGATAAAATAGTCTGACAAGTTAGTGGGCGATGTTAGCGGGGGCGGGAGGTGTAGCGGAGGACCCGCGCGCGCTACCTCGTCCCCTCCAGCGTCTGCGCCCCGCGGGACGGTCGTGCGTAAACTTGTCTGACTGTCTGACTATTATTGGTTGATTTTTTTTACCGTTCCGTTTTCGGAGGTGGTTCAGACCATAAAACTGAACAACTTTTACTGAAGCCAACCTGAATTCATTAAACATACATTTGAGTCTAGAAGGAATCGCAGTTTAGTATGAAATAGCAGATTTTTTTTGCGATCTCAGAAACTCTGTCTGAACCACCACTGAAAGTTTTGGAACGGTAAAAAAATCTTTCGGTATAATTCGTGACGTGCAATGTCACTTGTCTTTTCTTTCTCTTTCCCTAAAGTTGTGGAGACTGAGAGGTGGCAACCCTAGTTTCTCCAGTTCTTTAGATTGTTCTCCTTCAGATGGCATCTCGTTTACTTCCCAAACAGATCGGTGGAAAGATATATAACATAAATCATAATGGTAGGTACTTGCCGCAACATTTTGCTAGACAACCCAGCGGCGTTGTAAGAACCCCTGTATAAACATTATTCCGAGAGCGAAAATGCGCGCTGCATACAAACATACTATGGTGATATTTTCAATACTAACCAATTAAAGTCAGTGAAATTTTGCAGAAACAATCTAGAAACAAATCTCTATGCTTCTATAGAGTCCGATTTTCGTTAAAAAATACAGTTTCAATGCTAGGATTAATTTAAGATTTGTATAGAAATCTTTGAGGCACTGTAACTTGAAAACTATACATTTTAACGAAAATCTGACTCCATAGAAGCATAGAAATTTGTTTCTAGATTGTTTCTGCAAAATTTCATTGACTTTAATTGTTTAGTATTGAAAATATCACCATAGTATGTTTGTATGGAGCGCGCTCCGAATAATATACCCTTAAATCACACTTCGTTCACCAAACAAATAGGTGCATAAGAGACATTGCACACGTGACGAACTGTATTCTACATACATACATACATATGCTCACGACTATATTCCCCGAGGGGGTAGTCAGAGATTGTATTCTATTTCTATTCTATTTTTATTTAATGGTGTTTCCTTGTTAGATTTCGCCAGTGTCAAGTGTTGTAGATATATTTATTAGATATTGTACGGTAATAGGATATGGCGATCTCAAAGCCCAGGAGTGCGATTTTTGAATCTCATTCGGTGAGCTCAGCAGTTGAAAATGTCAAAATTACTATGGAGATACGCATCTTTTTACTGCTGATTTGACTTTCAAAAATAATACTACAGGAGAGAGATTTTTGAAAGTTAAATCCGCAGTAGAAAGATGCGTATCTCCATAGTAATTTTGATATTTTCAACTGCTGAGCTCACCGAATGAGATTCAAAAACCGCACTCCTGTTTTTAAAACAAAAACACACACTCGAAACAGCCATAAAATGGCGGAGCCACGTGGCCAATTAAATCGCAAGCCGACCAGACGTCCACTTGTTAGTTACCCCCTTAGCCACGTGACTCCTCCGAACTGATTCGTTTCAAATAGTTGCGCAACGAATGAGTATAATCACAGAACAAATACAAAGGATATGATAGCTAAAATTATACACAAAACAGGAGGAATGTCATACTTCCCAATGAAATGGAAATTATCCTTTCCTGCAGTGAGATTCCTTATAAAGGCCTCCGCACATTGCAGCGATATTATAGAGCAATTTTATCGAGCGATATTATCGACAGCGATATCGCGACACCTTACACACTGCAGCGATTCCGCGATTCGCGTCACGCATGCGCCCTTCACTGAATGTAGTCGAAAGACTTGCGATAATATCGCGGCAGTGTGTGGGATCGCGTCCCCATGCAAAATGTACTGAGAACAATTATCGCAAAATCGCAGCGATATTATCGCTCGATAAAATCGCTGCAATGAGCGGAGGCCTTTAAATTCAAAATCAAATTTACCAGTTTTGTATGCATAACAGGATGGGGCAATGTCTTTTACGGTTGTATCTTGGGCATAAATAACTTACTGTCACTTTGTCTGCCCCACCCGGCGGTCAGAGCCATGGAGTTTGTTAAGTCAAATGTCAACAGCCAGGTGCTTGGCAGGTTTATGTTCCTTATGTTTGCTGTAACAAATTATAATAATTAGTCATAATTATACATTTATATGAGGCGAATGAGGGTTTCTGATTTCAGTTCTAAAATCCTTAAGAGGATAGACGGTCTGAAATGCTAATTTGGAGAATATGTCACTTTTCAGACTGTTTACATATTTATCCGATCCGCCCCGCCCCACCCATAAACCCCACCGACTAGAGTACGAAAGAGACAACTGCAGCTCGAACCGATTTTATCTACATAAAATCGACTAAAACAGAATTTCGTATTCCCCTGTTTTCTCCTCCAAAACTAAACCGATTTTAATAATTCTTTCAAGAATAATATGAGAAAGACTTTGGCCATGTCTATACGTTTTATTTTTTTGTTTATATTCGTCTTTGTTTGATGGATGTCTGAAAACGGGCGGTAAAATTGGTCATTTTCGAAGGTTCCTAGTTCATACAGTACCTAATTAATAAATGCAAAAAAGCAAAACTTAGGGACATAGCAGAGGCAACATAGATTGTATGATCAACAATTTTTTGGTCTAGTGTCATTATCCAGGGAGAAAACAGGGGAATACGTTTGTATGGAAAAAACCGTACTCGCCTATCCTCTTAAGAGAAGTTTATTCCGAGAGCGGAAATGCGCGCTGCATACAAACGTACTCCCCATATGCTCACGACTATATTTCCCGGGGGGGTAGTCAGAGATATTCTGAAATCAAACGTACTATGGTGATATTTTCAATATTAACCAATTAAAGTCAATGAAATTGTGCAGAAACAATCTAGAAACGAATCTCTATGCTTGTATGAAGTCCGATTTTCGTTCAAATATAAATTTTTAAAGCCTGACCAGGAATATAAAAACCTAGTTTGGGGGCGCTGCAATCGACTGTTAAAATTTAGTTCCAATGAATTTCCGCAACATGGCGAGGTTTTTTATGTTTCTGGTCGGGCTTTAATTCTAGGATTAATTTAAGATTTGTATGGAAATTTTTGAGGCACTGTAACTTTAAAACTATACATTAATAACGAAAATCTGACTCCATACAAGCATAGACATTCGTTTCTAGTAAGAGTTGTGATAATAATAATTGCTGCAGTGTGTGGGATCGAGCGCGTCCTCATACAAAATGTACTGAGAACAATTATCGCAAAATCGCAGCGATAATATCGCGGCAGTGTGTGGGATCGAGCGCGTCCCCATACAAAATGTACTGAGAACAATTATCGCAAAATCGCAGCGATAATATCGCGGCAGTGTGTGGGATCGAGCGCGTCCCCATACAAAATGTACTGAGAACAATTATCGCAAAATCGCAGCGATAATATCGCGGCAGTGTGTGGGATCGATCGCGTCCCCATACAAAATGTACTGAGAACAATTATCGCAAAATCGCAGCGATAATATCGCGGCAGTGTGTGGGATCGAGCGCGTCCCCATACAAATAGTACTGAGAACAATTATCGCAAAATAGCAGCGATGATATCGCTGCAATGAGTGGAGGCCTTAAACCACTTACCGGTAAAGGTAACGCTAGCAATCTGAATCATAGCTATATCATTGTCAATAGAGAACGGAGCGTTCCACCCCTCGTGCACCACGACGTCCGTGGTGGTTCTCCTGGTACCACCGGAGAACAGAGTCAGGGAGCCAAGCACGACCACGAACTGCCTCGCTTGGTTCCAGCCGTCGTTGGCGCAGTGGGCCGCTGTGACCACGTGGGTGTTCGTGAGCAGGGTGGAACCACAGACCGCTTGGAAGCCTGTTTTGAGGGTGATGACTAGTCCAGCCTGGAAGATATTTTTATTTTTAATTAAAAAGCATATGCTCATGACTATAATTATTTCCCGATGGGGTAGTCAGAGATATTCTGAAACCTCAGAACATCCACGATTCACCAGAAGGAAGGAATGATTCACGAAGTTTATACAGGGTGTAACAAAACACCCTAGTAATACTGAAGGGGGTGCTTCATACCATCAAACTGAACAACTTTTACTAAGCAGCCAAAATCGAGAAAAAATTAAGAAATCTGCTGTCCCATACAGATATGAGTCGAGTCGGTACTGCAGTTTTGTATGAAAGATCAGTTTTTTTTGCGATTTGGTGCCATAGAGTTGTTCAGCTTGATGGTCTAAATCAGCCCCTTAAGTATTATAAGGATCTGCATATAGGGTCCTTCTTAATATGCTGACACTTTTTTAAGGAGATGATCAGACCATCAAACTGAACAACATTTTCTATAGGACCAACATCAAAAGCGCGAAAAAAAAATCGGATGTCCCATACATTTGGCTCGAGTAGGTTTGCAGTTTTGTATGGAGCAGCAGATTTTTTATTTCGTGCTCTCGATGTTGGTGCCGTAGAGAAAGTTTTTCAGTTTGACGGTCTGATCATCCCCTTAAAAAAGTATCAGCATATTAAGAAGGACCCTATAGGCTGTGATAATGATGATGATGATAAACCTGCCAGATACAGTAATACAGGTACTATTCATCCTCACCATATAAGGAACGAGTCCAAGCCTTGAGACGGTCCCTCCGACGAGCTTGCCTCCATCGAAGTCCATCGCCTCTTCGGAAGCTCTGATCTGATTCGCCAGCGGGACCCCGACCTTCGCCAGGTAGTTGAGGGGATGAGGAGCTGGCACGGCCAGGGTCAGGGAGACCAGGCAGGTTACGATGAAGATCTTCATGTTGTCTGGGGATAAAGTGAGTCGAAATAAAGATTTAAAATTCAGTAAGGTCTCCCGGGTTAATTGCGACTATGGTGAAATTGGATGTTAAACGAACTGATCGAATCAGAAACACTACACTGCTCTCCAAAACATGAATAGCCGATGCTGGGGAAAAAACCGACAGATGAAAGTGCGATTGGGCCGGCCATGTCTGTCGAATGCATCAGGAAAGGTGGGCAAGAATTGTCTCGCCTTGGATCCCAGAAAACGGTCAACGGCGTCCAGGTCGTCCTAGGAAGAGATGGCGGGATGATCTGGATGCTTTCGATGACGCTTGGCCAGAGCATTCCCAGGACAGAAATGGTTGGAGGATTTGAGGGGAGGCCTTTGCCCAAGAAAAATTACAACTATGGAGCAATTGCACTTATAAGAATTACGATTCAGTTCTTATCTTTATACTAACACCTGCCTTCATTGATGAATAGACATGTGTCAATTAAGATTAGTTACTGAATTGTTATTCTTATAAGAGCAATTGCCCCATAGATTTCTATTGCCCCATATTTACAATTACCCTGGGAGACCTTATCGAACAGAACTTGAACCCACATCCAAACCGGGGCTTTGCTTTCGTCCAATTAAGGTACCGGCAATGAATGGGCTGTATCGGTGGGTACTTGTTTATTTTCACGAGTAGCAAAGCCACTGCCTACCCCCTTCAAGCAATCGAGTGACCAATGTGTATATATTTTTCTATAGACAAGGCAAACTATTCATAATCAACAGAATATTTTCATCCACTGCACAATATAGACCGCTCTATTCGCACTTAGTGCGTTCACACACGATGACGCATTGACGCAGCGGCAGACGTCAGTCCGTCATTTTTGAAGCAAGGAGTTGTATGAAACCGCACGTAGAAGCACACACGGTGACGCATTGACACATACCGGGTGTGGTTCTATGGACTGAAATCTGCCGCTCCGTCAGTGCGTCGTCGTGTGTGAACGCACTTAGTTCCGCGGAAGTAGGTACTAGGAATAAAAATCTCAATGCACTGAGGCCGAGATTCAGAGACGATTTTTTCCGTCTTAGCTCGAGCTAAGTAGGGTCGAAATGTATGGATTTTGACATACGGGAGTTCGAACTATGACTTACAAATCGTCTCTGAATCTCAGCCTAAGAAGTATGTCTTCAACTATCCTTATCAAATCGTTCCCCGCTAACAGTTTCAGGACTTCGGTTCTGCTCCTGCTGCGAAAGGCTTTCCACACTACGATTCGTACGTGTTTACCATTCCAGAACTCAGACTCCCCAGTTGTTACGCAATTTTGGGCAATTTTTCTTCACGACTGACGATGCCAAGTCAGTCGTAATGAGATGTAATTTTGTTCTAGCGTGCCATCGACACGTGGTACACCGGAAGAGAAGTCAGATATTTGTTTTTCCTACTCCTCCTATCTTCTTTGATTGCATGAAATATAGATCGAAGTTAATAGGTAGGTACATTAATATTAAATAATATTAAAATTCTAGGCTAAGCGACTGCGTGAATCCGTCACCGTGTGTGCTTCTACGTGCGCGGTTTCTTACAACTCCTTGCTTCGCAAATGACGGACAGACGCTTACTGCTCCGTGAGTGCGTCATCGTGTGTGAACGCATTTAGTCGCACCCTGCACGAAGGATCCCATCACACCACCAGACGCGTACCCGCGCTGGATGGCCCAAGAGATCCTCCTGCCCTGGATCTCTAATGACCGTCTTGGCCGCTATTAAATTAATAAATTTTATAAAATCTAGATGTCTTACCTTTTGAAAATTTGAGCTTACTTCTTGAACAAGAAGGTTGACACTGAGTTTTTAACGAATTCCTTTACAATTCTGTATCACTAGCGATAAAAACTAAAAGATAAGATCCCGCTACAAGTTTTCGACACTCATATGTTTAGGCAATGATACTAATTTTATATACCAGTAGGAATGTCATAGTTTAAGGATTCTAAAAAATTTGGTTGTCACCCTTTGGTATGTCGTGACCCCCTGGCATCGAAGTGTGATAATGATGCTTCCGTTGATTTTACATATTGCGCTCATTTGATTAGGAAAGATTAACTTATCAGACAGCTTAAAATGAAAGCACCATTATAAGGCTGTCACGTTATTATTCTTACGAATGAGGAAGGTGTATTCGAAAACTATTAAACTGATTTTGATTAGTCTTTCACGTAAGAAATCTTTCCTTTTTGGTAAGGTTTGTTATAATTATAACACAATAGCACAACAGGAACAACATTACTACAATCAAACAAACAAACTTTTGCTACTACTATAATACCAATGACATTATAATATACGCATAAACTCACCACGTCATACAATAACAACATCCATAAATGACATATGTTTCTAATGTCACCTTAGTATGCTTCAGTTGTGCTCGGCTGACACATATGCCGCTGTCATTTTAAACAATTCCAGTTCTTTCAAATGTCCTCGGTAACTAAACATATGGCTGTATAAAACGTGAAGCTGGATCTTAAAATAATTATAAAGAAATCATCAAAGTACGCTTTTAATATCGTATCTAATCGAATCTTATCGGTACATCTAATTTAATTACCCGATTGTTATTATCTGATAGTTGTGGGAAGAACCTGTTAAATGTCGTTTTCTGAAAAAAATTGATAAGTATCCATTAGGTATCAAGGTTTCGGTAGAAGGTCAATTATTATTATTATACATCGGGGAAAATCACCTCGTCGATACCAAAACATCGTGAGGAAACCTACTTGCTTCAATTTCGATGCATGTGTATTGATATATCACTGGTCCATTATACCTAAGTGATGAACAACTGGTGCTGCCAAGTGACAAAAAAACAATTATAATTTAGAATAAGTTTATTGTTGTAATATTAAGATCTAGTAAAATAGTAAACATTTGACTTACAACCTCTTATTAGTAAGATAACTTTCGGTTTGGTCAACCACTAGCTAGCTATTCATGAGACGACTAATAGATATCATAGTTTACAGTCGACGTCGGTAGATATGGCAAAACGGTTCACTAGCGAATAGGTATTATGATATTATTTTTCTAAATTGTTTCAAAGTTTACCGTTTCTCCTTATTCTTTTGATAATCTGTCCGAATCTGTGCTTTTGAGAAAATGTCTTTATGAGATTCTGTGCTTTTGAGAAACTGTCTTTATGAGATTCTGTGCTTTTGAGAAATTGTCTTTATGAGATTCTGTGCTTTTGAGAAATTGTCTTTATGAGATTCTGTGATTTTGAGAAATTGTCTTAATGAGAATCTGTCCTTTTAGGAAAATGTTCTTATGAGAATCTGTACTTTTGAGAATCTGTCCTTTTGAGAACTTGGCCTTTTTAATAAAGAATATGCCCTTCATAGAATCAGTCCAGAAGCTCTTCGGTGATAATATGTACCTAATGTACATTATGTCACAACATGAATAGCTAGCTTTACATAATATTATTATGTATTTTATATTTTGAGTAAATAACAACATTTTGACATTTGTTGAGGTTTGTGCTCGGATATGTACAGTTTATTTATTATTATTCATATAATTATGCATTTATTTAAAATATTCGTTCGAGTGCTTTTCTATTCTTGGATTTTTTTCATTCATGTACAGTGATGTACATACGGTGACACATCAAGTTATACAAATCCAAAATAAGCTGGACGCGCGTAGGTCGAGTTGGTAAAGTCGCGCGGCCAGCTTATGTTGGTTTTGTTTAGCTTGATATGTTGCCGTGTGTACTTGTTACTACTTAGGGTACTACAACCTGCATTTTTCACAAAAGAGTTTTCCTTAACTATGCGATAAAAGGTACGGAATAAAATAAATATTATGAAAATCTAAATGTATGGCTGCTTGTCTTCGATCATTAATAAAATAAGTATTTGTCATAATTAGTACAGTAGAGATAGGGTAGTTTCAGAATTTTCTAAAGGAACCAATTTATTGAATTATAAAATTTTTTTGAAATAAATAATGGACCCTTCCTTGTGCTTTTGCTTGCACTATATTTTAGACAGTGTTAAATAGTTCGTGGGATAATCTCAGGGACTTTTTTTAAGCAAGAACACAGCTGAGAAAGATTGTGGAGCCACGTGCCAGGCTCAAATGTAAACCGCACGAACACCACGTGAAAGACAACTAACTGCTCGCGGCAAAACCTGCAACGTGACTCCCAATTTTAAAACCTGGTAAATAGTTTAATATGCCATAGATAAATGATACAATATGTGACATTCAATCGATTTTTCTAGATTTTTTTTGGCTTTGTGTTTTCTATGGAGGGCGTTATCTGATTACGTAGGTATTTCGTTTCTTATTAGTGATCGAAGCTTCTTTGTAAATAAATGTTTCAAAAGCTCATGCAATACTTAATTTAAACTTTAGGTTCAAGATAATTTGAGAGATTTTGGAGGTCCATTAACGAGTTTATACTCCAAAACTATAATGTAAGTTGAAATAGGTAGGAATCTAGCTTTATCTAATAAACGGGAGAGTTTATAACAAGACAGACTTACAGACTAAGTATTTAAGAAGAATAGATACTGAAGTTACTACGGAAATTGATTATACGGTGGGAGTTTGCTAGTTACATCAAACAGATGGCGCCACATACGACAAGGTGCAATGGAAATCACGATAGGTTACACCACAAACCAATGTTCACATGTTGAGGTTGTTGCCAAAGAGACAAGACAGATGGAGCCACGTGTTTTCTCAGATCAATCACAGAGTGAATGTACAAATTTGAACCGTAATCTACGTTATATAAGAAACAGTATTGATGGAAAGACTAACATCCGAGTTTTGGCACATTTAATGAAATATGGCTATTTCATCGTCGATGCATAACGATGATAAATATATAAATAATTGTTATATATGTAAAGGGAGGTAGTTCGCGTGGCTGCGTCCGCGCCCCATCGCTAGGTTTCTCGCCTCAATAAATCAGTGTGCTAATGACCACCGGGCGTTTCACTTGTCACCCTTCCGCATATCTATCAGTGGCGGTCGAGGATTTAAATTTAAAATGGCGTCTACGACTCCATTCGGGCTAATCGCGTGCTTCGATCACGAAAATCAGGAGTGGTCAACGTATAAAAATCGGCTCAAACAATGGTTTATCGCGAATGATGTGACGGAAACCTCGGATATCGCCTTGCGACTAATCTCGCTTTGCCAAAGGTACTTGAAGAGAAGAATTTCGACGAGGTAGTGAAATTACTGGACTACCATTTCACCCCGAAACGATGTGGTTTCGCGGAGCGATCACTTTTTTACGCCGCGGGACAGCGGTCAGGTGAAGGTCATGCGCAGTACGCCGCGCGGCTCAGAGGTCTCGCGGCACATTGCAATTTTAAAAACCTCGAAGATTATCTTCTAGACAGATTTGTAATGGGATTACAGCCTGGTCCAGAGCGTGATAAGTTATTCGCAAAGAATATAAGCGATCTCACGTTGACCAAGGCTGTTGAGCTGGCAGAGAGTACACGCTGCGCCAGAGTAGGCGCAGCGGCGACGTCATCGTCGTCAGCGGTTGGCGAGTCCGGCGGAGTCTTTAAGATTGGCAAGGAGGTCTCGAGCTCGGAAAAACGTCAAAAGTGTACCGTGTGCGGCCGTACAAATCACAGTGCGGATAAGTGTAGATTCACCAATTATAAATGCAAAAAGTGTAACAAATAGGGCCATTTACGTAATATGTGCAAAAATGTGAAGTTTATCGAATCTGAAGGGGTAAGCGAAGGCGATGATGACGATGACGGTAAGTTTTATAATATACGCTGTAACAAAGGTGCACCCATGGTTGAAATAATAGGTATAAATAATTTACAATTAGAATTCGAAGTCGACAGCGGCTCGGCCGTTACTGCAATTTCGGAAAAAACATACAAAGATTATTTTAACGATTTGCCATTGTTGCCGAGCAAGAAAAAGTTAATCGGTTACACAGGGGGCACGATACAGAGTTTAGGTATTTTAAAACTACCATTGTCGTACGGGGGCCGTAAGCACCTATTGGACGTATTTGTCATTCGGAATGGGGGACCTCCTCTCCTTGGCAGAGACTTCATATCTAGGTTTGGGCTGGAACTTACACAGATAAATTTTTGCGAAAGTATAAAAGATGAAACAAAAGTACAAACATTACTGTCCGACTACAAAGAAATGTTCACAGATCGGTTAGGGTGCTTTAGTAAATATAAAGTAAATTTACATTTGAAAAATGATGCAAAACCAGTGTTTTTAAAGGCAAGACCAGTTGCTTTCGCCCTCAGAGAGAAAGTAGACAAAGAAATTGACCGTCTAGTGAGCTTAGGGATTCTGGAACCGTTACAGCATTCTGAATACGCTTCCCCTATTGTGCCAGTCCTGAAGCGAGATGGATCAGTAAGGATTTGTGCCGATTATTCCCAGACTATAAATAAACAGCTGTTAGTGGAGACGTACCCCTTGCCAACAGTGGAGGAACTGTTTTCAAAATTACACGGCGGTCAACAGTTTTCAAAATTAGATATGTCAATGGCATACAATCAAATTATGATTAATGATCCAGATAATATAACTTGCATTAACACTAGTCGCGGGTTGTATAAATATAAACGGTAAATTTTTGGGTTGTCTAGCGCCCCAGCGATTTTTCAGCGAGCCTTGAACAGCATTCTGGCTGACCTTGATGGTGTTCTGTGCTTCCTTGACGACGTGGTGGTTACAGGTCGGGACAAAGCAGAGCATTTAAGTAAATTAAACACGGTTTTGCAGCGTTTTCAAGAGGCCGGTCTAATGTTACATAAAGATAAATGCGAATTTTTCAAAGACGAATTAAGTTATTTAGGTCATGTGATAAATAAACAAGGTATAAGCAAGTCACATTGTATTGTTAGCGACAATGGCACATCGTTCACTTCAGAGAAATTCAAAAGTTTTTGTGATTTGAATGGCATTTCACACCTAACTAGCCCGGCCTATCACCCAGCCAGTAATGGTCAAGCCGAATCATTTGTAAAAATAATGAAAAAGGGACTTAAGAGTGCACTTTTGTCAAATAAAGGCAGCAAAGACATAAACTTAAAACTACTAAAGTATTTATTTGATTACCGCAATTCAACTCATTCTTGTACCGGTATATCTCCCGCGTTCATTGTGTTTGGAAAGCAATTAAAATCAAGATTAGATATTTTTAATCCAAAAAAATCGCCTTCGCCTACCGATCAAGATTCAGAAGAAATTGAAAAGTTTTCGCAGAGTAAAAACTATGGGGGAAAATTTAGAAAAGATTTTGTGGAAGGCGAAGAAATTTTATACAAAAAATACTCGAACAACAATAAATTTACCTGGATAAGAGGAAAAATTTCACAAAAAATAGGAAACATTATATACATTGTTGAGGATAGTGTGTCAAAACTAAAAGTAAAGTTACACAAAGACCAGTTAATAAAGTTCAAAGGAGAAGACGTTTTTACAAACTCACAACAAACTCCAGTAGTAGAAAATTTATTGGAACCACAATCTGTCTTTCAGCCGGGACCAAGAATTATGAACGAAGATCATCATCAACCCCAGGGCCCCAGTCTACGGACACTCGAACCAGTTACCGCGTCGATGACGCCAGCGTCCGAATCAGAAGTTACTATAGAGGGTGAGCAGAATGCTGCACATACAGATCAGGCAGCAGCGTCCGGGCATGGAAGGGGAGAGAGTACCGTGGATGAAATCCCGCCGATTGCTCCAGATCCTTTGAGTACCACTGGGCCGCGGCCAAGATCAGTGCGACCCCATAGAAAGGATATAGACTATAAGAAGTACTTTTAATTTCAGTTGTTTATTAGAATGTAGGATAGAAACTTAAGAGGGAGAAATGTTATATATGTAAAGGGAGGTAGTTCGCGTGGCTGCGTCCGCGCCCCATCGCTAGGTTTCTCGTCTCAATAAATCAGTGTGCTAATGACCACCGGGCGTTTCACTTGTCACCCTTCCGCATATCTATCAATAATTAATTTGCTTTTATTTGAATGTAGTAGGTATTATATACAGGCCAGAATTTTTTGTATTTTTTTTTGTTTATTCACCTATTCATATCTCCAATTTTCGTAGTTACTCCGTTGTATAACATTTCAAGTAAGTATAAATTAGTAGCACTAAAATTATTGCTCATAGTTTCAGTAAATAGATTTTATTTTGAGCTTAAACTAGTTATAGATTAAATAGATTTTTCAACAACCTCTTATTGTGTTAGATTTAGAAGGAAAGTTTAGCTTAAATTGGTCTAAATTATGTTACGATGGTCCAGAATATAAAGGCTAAAGACCCTTCATTTTAATATTCCACTTATGTTAAAACATTGTATAAGCAAAATTATTATGATAGTTATAATATACATACCGATTTTGACAACAGCAATTGCTTCTTTACAAAAACAGTCCGTAACTTGTAATAATATATTGAAAGTCAATGGGCGTTTTTTGATTCTTTAAAACTTCCTTAAAAAAAAAAAAAACGGATGGCATGTGTGCCAAATCATGTCAATACTGTGCCTGTCTTCTTAAAAGGCCAAGAGCTCGAGCTTATACAGCCATGTCAGCCATAAATCTTAGGTCAAAATAAAATTAATGGATAGGCCTTACGCGAACATTTCAAACCAGAAAAAAGAGGCAAAACAAATGAAAGGTTTACTTCAAATTTGTATGCAAGTGCCCTAGATTTGACAGATAATGGCGCTAGTTTGTATGGACCAAGTGCACCAGTAGTGTGCTTCAACTTACCGCGCTTTAGGCCTATCCATTAATTTTATTTTGATCTAAGCCATAAACTCGTTTCATATGTTTGATTAATAAAGATTCGTAAATAGTTAAAGCATAGTATAGCATAATTATGCGCACACACGACTATATTCCCCGAAGAGGTAGCCAGAGACATTCTGAAAACTCAGAATATCCACTTTTCATCGTTGACTTTTCAGTTTCAGCGTTGGCATGTTTTTGACTAACTATTCCCTCTTTATTGTTTAAACAACGCATTTGCAAGTTTGACCTTTACTTGTGAAGACCGTAGTGAAATCTAGCGATCCGCTAAAAAAATACTGAAAGAACGGTCAATGTAAAGTATTATTGACGACCTTATTTTTTATGTACGATTTGTTACACCACTGGCTTTTCGGTGAAGGAAAACATCGTGAGGAAACCTGCGTGCTTTGATTTCGAGGCGTGTATTGTACCCACTGTCCATTACAAGTGGCGACAAGCTCACTCCCCGTCACACTGGACAGAATTTTGGTACTACTGGTGAAACGTGGAGGTTTCAGAATATCTCTGACTACCCCCTCGGGGAATATAGTCGTGAGCATATTTTTATGCTTATTTTTAACAAAATATTAATAATTTTAACGTCAAAAGTTACCTTTTAAAATGAAGGGGCCATAAAGTATTTTTAAACAAAATAATACAATAAGAAAGTAAAAGATTCAGTTATAACTATTATTACAAGATAAGTAATATAATTTTTTTAGGTAACAGAAATAAACAATATATTGAAAAATCGTGATATAATTCTAGTTTATAATCGAAGATCAAACTAATATAATTTAACAAAACATTAAAAATAATAAATGCATTTTCAGAAATCACATGGCTTGTTCACAAAACCCGATATCTTCTACACTACACAAGTATTTGTTTAGGCGTTCATAGAATACACAAGAAAAATAAATAGTCCAAAAAATAAAAAATAAACAATGATAATATTACCTAGCAAAATAATTCGTACATTTTTTACATCAATTAAATTAACAATAATTTTAAAATGTTTTTCTTTGTCAGAATCAACACAAACATTTTGTATAATACAACGTTAAGAATGAATAAATTGACACAACTATCCATGATTAATTGTCCATTACAGGATTCGAACCTCTGACATCCAGTTACCTAGGCAGATTTATTACGAAGCTGTTTAGAATCTAAACATATCTAAGCTTTAGATCTTAGAGTTAAAGACTTCCCAAAATGAATACTTCGGTTAGAAGCAATACTTTAATCATTCAAAATTAAGACTTAAGTAAAATGTATTGTCAAATACTCCTTTGTAATAAATTGTGAAATTTTGACATTAACTTAGAATTATTTCTTAAAACTAATATTTAGAAATATCATAAGTGTTTTGGGACTTTGACTTAAAAGACTTAAACTAATTATTTTAGTAAGATTTTCATTAAAATTAATTATTATTTTTGTTTGTAGTTTACTTGGATAATGTTATTTTTTTAGATGATGTTTTAAAGTCTCTTATTTATTACAGTTATTATCTCATAAGGTTTATTGATCTCAATAACACTAGAGTGTGAGCAAGAGAAAGCTATTATATTCTTAATTGTGACAATAATTAAGGATTTTTTTATAAGTGAACTCATAATACGAAAATCAATGTGTTACATTCACGACTGAAAAATGAATACTGTAATGTTGAATTTTATTCACAAATATTTCTCGGCTCTTCAAAATTAATCAGTTAAGTACTTCGTAGTCGTACATAATAATGCTTTTGGTTTTTTTAAACGAGCCCTGTCTAATTTGTAAGTTTTTCGCGAATTTTAAAGATTCATACTAAATATTCACAGCTTCGAAGATTTCCAGATTTTTCATACATCTTATTGTTCGTAACTGGTTTCGTACAAGTACAAAAAACTCCTTGACCGGAACTGGTTACGGAACTGCGGTAAAGGCCTCCGCTCATTGCAGCGATAATATCGAGCGATATTATCGCTGCGATTTTGCGATAATTGTTCTCAGTACATTTTGTATGGAGACGCGCGCGATCCTACACACTGCCGCGATATTATCGCAACCTGACGCAATCTCTTTCTACTACATTCAGTGGTGTGCGCATGCGTGACGCAAATCGCGGAATCGCTGCAGTGTGTAAGGTGTCGCGATATCGCTGTCGATAATATCGCTAGATAAAATCGCTCGATAATATCGCTGCAAGGTGCGGAAGCCTTTTCGATGGCGGCCGAAGCGCTAAACGTTTTGCTGAAATAGAATTAAAAAAAAATCTGTAGCTTGTCATAATTTATGCATTAAATTAAATACCTAAAAAAAGAAAAGAAAATAACATGTAGTCATTTCACTCTCAAAGTCCACTGACACAAAAGCACAGGCGGAAGGATTTTGATCCTTGCTTCAAGGAGATAAGGTAGAGTTCACCGCGGCTGCTGCGGCGACGAAGAGGGCCGCGACCGCCGCTTAGTTTTACGCGGCGCTGTCCCTTCTGTTATCTGAAACAGATAAATAACATCTCAATAAAAAGTTACCCGATTTAAGTAAATGGTCATTCGAAATGAAAAGTGATGAGAGAAACCTAAAGATGATTTTCAAATACCAACTGAATGTAGTTCGTCAACTGTCATTTATTTCTTTTTCACAATATGGCGTCTGGTTGTCGCCATATTGAATTTTGATTACTGTCATGTCTTTAGTGTCACTCGCAAGATTAAGACAAATCGATTAAGGTTTAAGGTTTTAGAAATTTATTTCCCATAAGAATATTACATATTCACTTAAAATGAGACAAGTAAAAATTTACGTAAGAATCATCAAAATCGGCCCTCGCATTAGACCACTCCTTTTCTTTCCGTGGGCAATCGTAGGAGGAGACTAAAGGAAAAGGTTTCATCGATTGTCATAACTCGTAATTTTTATCCTTTCTAAAAGCCATTGCATTTTTTAGCGCGGCCATCAATCATAATACTATAATAGTTCTAAAGGGTAAATTTTATATCACTGCGGATAGCTTCAGCATGTATTCTACTCATCAAAATGAACAACTTTTACCTACTATGGAGCCAACATCGAAATCGCGAAAAAAAAACTCTTCCATACATTTGATTCGAATAGATACTGCAGTTTTGTATGGGACAACTGTTTTTTTTCGCGTTTTCGGAGTTGGCTCCGTAGCGAAAGTTGTTCATTTGATGTGTAGAGTCATAGAGAAACACGTGTCTCCCGTCAACGCCCGGAGAGGATAAGTAGAATAGGTACATGCTCAAGTTATCTACAGTGATATCACGGACATGAAAAAAAGACGGACGTAATCTCGTCTAATCACGAGTGAAGCACCCATTTCTTTTGTGTGCGTGCTGTCACGCGGTACATAAGGTGACGGGTTGTAGCACCTGCGCCTAGAGCTAGTGCATCTGTGTGAGTGTAGGTCCCTTGTAGAACAAACGAAAATGTAGGACCTTGCATGCTTCACATCTTTTTAGTGTCACATTACGTCCGTCTTTTTTTCAGGTCCTTGAGTGATATTTATAACTTATCTTGTATAATAGCAATAATATCTTACAGTGGTAGTGACGGTAGACGTGGCGACGACACCTCTCGCCGGTACGGGAGGAGGTTGCCGCGGCGTGGCGCCCCCCGCGCCCCCCGCACCCCCCGCGCCCCCCGCAGGACTCCTCGCGGGAGGCAGGGCGGCGGGGGGGTCCACGGTGGTGGAACATGACGCGTGAGGCTCAGGGCTGCAACGATATTATTATACAGATTATTACAAGATGGGTGAAGCACCGAATGAACTCAGGTTGGATGAAGTGACGGCAGGTTACGGGAACGATCTGCTACTCCCGAATCACCCTTAAAGTAAAGGGGAAAATATATAAGACGATAATAAGACTTGTCGTTATGTACGGATCAGAGTGTTGGGCCACAAAAGGAACGGATGAGAAACGACTGCATGTAGCTGAGATGCGAATGTTGAGATGGATGTGTGGTGTAACTAGAATGGACAGGATTAAGAATTAGTACCTATATTAGAGGAAGTTTGAAAGTGGCACCTATGACAGAAAAATTACAGGGTAATAGATTATCGTGGTACGGGCATGTGATGCGGAGAGACGAGTGTCATGTTACGAGACGAGTGTTAAGTATGAATGTCGATGGCTGTGGTAGGAGAGGAAAGCTGAAAAAAATTGGATGGATTGTGTAAGAAAGTAGTAAGTACTGAAATGACGGCTAAGAGAAACGAATGGAAGAGGATGACATATTGCACCAAACCCAAATAATGGTAAATAGGCAAGAGAATGATGATTATTGATTACAAGTTGGGTGAAAGAGTCTGCCAGAGTGATGTACGGAACCATCGATACGTCCGGAGCACCTTGGACCATCAGCTAGCCTCTAGTGTCGATCGTGTACTACTAATGGACTTCCTTCCCCCAAATTGTCTAACGTAATAAATGAACAGTCCTATATCAGCCTGAAATAGCTTAAACTGAAGGGTGCCTCCTTGGTTGGTGTGAGTATTGAGTATTGGGTGTGACGGAGTGGACGCGGTCGCTCCGTCCCGTCGTTGATGGCAGTTTCCTCGGGCGGCTACGTTCACAACACGTCCATCACCAGCATCAGCCTTTAACAGATCACATAGTAAAGTGCCTCACTTGTTGTTACGCAGCGGACGCGATCGCTCTGTCCCATCGTTGGCAGCAGCCTCCTCGGGCGGCTCTGATCGCAACACGTCCAACCTCAGTCTATAACAGAGCTCGCAGTAAAGTGCCTCACTTGTTGTTGGTCCGCAGCGGCCTCGGTCGCTCGGTGCCGTCGTTGGCGGCGGCCTGCTCGGGCGGGTCGGATCACAAGACGGTGTCGAGCGTGTCGAGGGAGCGCAGCAGCGCGGGGTCGCGCGCGCACCACCGCGCGAGCTCGTCCGGCGTCACCACACCGTCCGCGTTCGTGTCTATCAGCTGAGGGGGGGGAAGGTTAGGTTATCATGTGCAGTGTTTTATCTGTACTCTTTCGTGAGTGTACAGCCCTAAGAGGAAGGATCTCTTTAAGGCCTCCGCACATTGCAGCGATATTATCGAGCGATATTATAGACAGCGATATCGCGACACCTTACACACTGCAGCGATTCCGCGATTCGCGTCACGCATGCGCCCTTCACCGAATGTAGTAGAAAAAGATTGCGTCAGGTTGCGATAATATCGCGGCAGTGTGTAGGATCGCGGGCGTCCCCATATAAAATGTTCTGAGAACAATTATCGCAAAATCGCTGCGATAATATCGCTCGATAATATCGCTGAAATGTGCGGAAGCCTTTATTCTAAAGCATAGAGCCACACTAATATTGTAAGGCTGTTCACTTATTTTGAAACTTTTTGACATCCTTGTGTGTGTATTGTTGTGTAATGTGGTAAGACCAAGGTGACAAAAAGTGACCACTTTACACACACTAGCACGCCAAAAAAAGTGCACAGCCGCATAAACAAATATCTATAGTTCCATCTCCTTTTACTATTAAAGGTACGTCTTAAAACAAAGAAGAATAACTAATCAAGTAAAATGTATGCGGAATCTATGCTTTAGAATTAAGAAGTCCCCGGAATACGATACCACGGAGAGCATATCCACGCGGGAGATGCGATGCGACCCATGCTATAATTATTATCTTAGTACAAACGACGTGGAACGCTGATAGACAGATTCCGCCATCTATCGGTGACATGGAGCGATAGCGCACTACACCACTCCGCTGCGCTGTAGTAGTGAGAGATTTCGCCCATATCAAACACTATCTTGTTGGTCTAGTGGTCTAGACAACCGGCTTACGATTCGGGTGCTTATGGTTAGAGCGTAGTGTCGGCCGGCTGTCTTTTTAAATTTTATTTATGGCTCCCCCTTCTGCTAATAAGGGGCAAGCAGACGTTCTAAAATCCCAGGTGACTTACCTATCTGTAACCAATATACTATTAATCTATGATGCGACCGTCGCAGACCACGTAGTGTTGTAGTAGCGGCAACTCACATGGAATATCCTGTCGACGTGATCCTTGGCCGCCTGGCTGTTCGTCGGTGGCGCGGACCCCCTACCAAGCAGCTCGTAGATGGCCTGTACCACGGAGAGCATCTCCGCGCGGGAGATGCGACCGTCGCCGTCCACGTCGTACAACGCGAACATCCACGATAGCTTCTCTTGGACTGACCCTCGGGCGACGCGGGAGAGGATCTCGAGGAATTCCTGTTGAAGATGTTGTTAATAATTACTTTTAGCAGTAAGGAAGGACCTACCCTTGTTGAGGACGATTAAACCATCAAATTAAACAGCTTTCTCTATGGGACCAACAATTTTTACAATGGGAGCAAAATTGGAATCGCAAAAACAAAAATCTGCTGTTCCATAAGTACTAAAGTGCATGCGGCCCGCCGACTGTCAAATTGTGGCCCGCGAAATTTTGTTTTTAAAGATAAATATGTATCACAATACTAAAATTAGAATAGTTATAAAGGGTCCTTCTTAATATGCTGACACTTGTTTAAGGGGATGATCGGACCGTCAAACTGAACAACTTTACCAACATTTAAATTGCGAAAAAAACTGCTTTCCATACAAAACTGCAAACCTACTCGAGCCAAATATATATGGGAAGGGTTTTTTTAGGGCCTAAGCTATTCGGAAAACCCCAGCACAAACAAACATACAAATACTAATGCATTCGCATTACGTATTCTAAACGCCCCCAATTCACATTCAATTTAATTTTGGCAAGTTTACAATTTTATTATAATTAATTTATAACTATAAACCCTTGTTCAAGCTGACCTTGAAACTGCCCCTGTAATTGAGCCCCCATTCATCCCGACACCACCATTGTGCGAAGTTTGGCAGAAGTTCAGACTCATTACGTTCATGTGATGCTATTCGTTTGATGAATGATTCACAAGTGACTCGCCTATTTTTGCTTGCACGGGCGTTGACGATAATCTATGTCGCATGATTATTGTCAGCGCCGTCAAATTACATTCTATACAGGGTGTTTCATAAGTAAAAATAAATATTTAAAACTCTTAAGGGGGTTGTTCAGACCGTCAAACCGAACAACTTTCTCTATGGGACCAACATCGAAATCGCGAAAAAAATAATCTGATATCCTATACATATTTTAGCTCGAGTCGATTTGTAGAGTACCTATAGAACTTCCTTTTTTTTTTTGTGATTTCAATATTGGTCCCATAGTGAAAGTTGTTCAGTTTGATGGTCTAAACCACCCCCTTAAATGTTAATTTGTATTTTTGTAACATCTTGTATACTCTACCCATCAAACGGTACAACTTTTACTATATGGGAGCGAAAAAATCTACTGTCCTATGACGTATGCGTCATATTTTGGCTGAAGTAGGTTTGCAGTTTTGTATGGAACAGCAGTTTTTGTTTCGCGATTTTGATTTTGGTGCCATAGAGAAAGTTGTTCAGTTTGACATTCTGATCATCCACTTACCGCGCGTGTCGAATGCGGACTAGGATTTGTAGACATAACATTCCCATCAGAATTTCTTCTTCAGCGTATGCAGGTTTCCTCACGACGTGTTCCTTCACCGATTGAGATCAGTCGGTATTACGAGTTCTATTAAGGCGTATCTGCCCTGGACCACGAATCTCCATACTAATCGATGCGAACGAGCGCGTGGCTCCGGTCAGAATTTAGCTGTTTTCATTGAAAATTAATTTCTAAAAAGTAAGAACACCACATCATTTTAAATTGTATTGTGAACGATTCAAAATGTAAGAGTAAAATGGTTACAACTGGAAAAAAAGGGGTGACTTTAGAGTCCCTTTTCTTCGGTTTTATTCATTAAAATCGATTTCTAGAAAAACCACATCACTTCTCATATCCTGTAGATGGTTCAGTTTATTTTTCAGCTCAAAAAGTACCATAGTTAATGAAAAAAATGGTTACAAAGTTCTGAAAAAACTCTCAACCCAAAACCGGCAGGTAGCCACTTATATAGGCCTAAAACATTATTCCCGTGACAAATTTAATTTAATTTAATTTATCTTTATTGGTATATTCGTATTTACAGCCAACATAAAACTAATATTAAATTTTATATTTCATAATAGCACAGTAATTTTCCGTCGAGTAGAAAACGAGTGAATCCGAGTGTAAAGCCGCGCGATCCGGGAACTCTAATTGAATCGCTACCGAGTATTACGGCCGTAATATCGAGCATTACAGCTGTAATAATGTAGTATTACAGGCTTAAAGTTTGTTGATACTCGTTAATTTGATAGTTGGGATGGAAATTGAAATACAGAATCAAATAGAATTAAAATCATAACTATGTATGTTATACAAGGTGTTACAAAAATACAAATAAACCTTTAAGGAGGTGGTGTAGACCATCAAACTGAACAACTTTCACTATGGGACCAATGTCGAAATCGCGAAAAAAAAAAATTATGTTCTATACTCTACAAATCGACTAGAGCTAAAATATGTATGGGATATAAAATTATTTTTTTCGCGATTTCTATGTTGGTCCCATAGAGAAAGTTGTTCAGTTTGACGGTCTAAACAACAACCTTTAAGAGTTTCAAAAATTTATTGTTACTTATGAAACACTCTGTATAGGGTCCAACTTAATATGCTGACAGTTTTTTAAGAGGATGATCAGACCATCAAACTGAACAACTTTCTCTATGGGACCAACAACGATTTCGCAAAAAAAAAACCAGCTATCCCATACATCCGAGTCGAGTCGGTCTTCTTATCGTGAGCCCTGGTGTCAGAGTTTATTCAAACCGCCTTACAGCCTCTGACGTGGTTTTTTATGTTACGACTACTACCACCAGAGACAGTAGCCGGGAGCAACGGCTTAACGTGCCATCCGAAGCACGGAATCGTCATTCTTTTCAGACAATCAGGTGACTCAGCCTGCAATGTCCTAACCAACTGGGGAAAAACGCACAAAGTGACATTTCACTAGGTGTCCCCCGTGGGAATCGAACCCACGACCTCCGTGTCAAGAGCCCAATGCTCTTAACTATTAGACCACAGAGGCAGTTAGTCGAGTCGGTAGCGGTACTGTAGTTTTGTATGAAACAGCAGATTTTTTGTCGCGATACGTAGTTGAATTGGCTCCATAGTGAAAGTTGTTCAGTTTGATGGTCCGAAGATCCCTTTTAATTACTGGGGTTAGATAGAGGTCCACGCATTGCTTTATCAGATACTAGCGACCCGCCCCGGCTTCGCACGGGTGCAATGCACATATAAACCTTCCTCTTGAATCACTCTATCTATTAAAAAAAACCGCATCAAAATCCGTTGCGTAGTTTCAAAGATTTAAGCATACAAAGGGACATAGGGACAGAGAAAGCGACTTTGTTTTATACTATGTAGTGATTTACCAAAACGGGTTCCGTTTTATCCCTATAGAAAAGAAATCGTGATTATTAATACAGTAGTAACACTCACCTCAAAATTAACTTTCCCACTCTGCTTGTGTTTGATCGTATTGAACACGTAGTGCGCGTACTGAGATGCGTCTGTAACATCAAACAACATTTCTGCTATTATATTCATACATAAACCACAGCGGCTATAGGTACAATATCACTATCTTTTTGACGACCCGATAGCACAGTCTGTAGTGAACCTGCCTGCTGTGTCGAGGGCCGCGGGTTCGAATCACGTAAGGGACAAATATTTGTATGGTGAATATGAATATTTGTACCCGAGTCATGGATGTTTGTATCTAACGTATGTATACAAGGTGTTTCATAAGTAAGAATACATTTTTAAAACTCTTAAGGGGGTTGTTTAGACCGTCAAACTGAACAACTTTCTCTATGGGACAAATATCGAAATCGCGAAAAAAAATAATCTTATATCCCATACAAATTTTAGCTCGAGTCGATTTGTAGAGTATAGAACATACATTTTTTTTTTCGCGATTTCGATATTGGTCCCATAGTGAAAGTTGTTCAGTTTGATGGTCTTCACCACCCCCTTAAAGGTTTATTTGTATTTTTGTAACATCTTGTATAATAATATGTATTCTATATCGTTGTCTAGCTATCATAATACAAGTCCAGTCTAGAAATGTGACTAGATAATTTGTGTGACAATGTCCAAGATATTTATTTATTTATTTTATCGTGTGGGCAGCAAGCCTGCCTTTGCCACCAGGTCAGAATTTTTCAGACCGCCTTACGGTCTCTGACTTGGTTTTTATGTAACGACTACTACCCCCAGAGATAGTAGCCGGGACCATCGGCTTAACATGCCATCCGAAGCACGAAATCATATTTCTTTTCAGACAATCAGGTGATTCATCCTACAATGTCCTAACCAACTAGGGAAAAACGCACTAAGTGACCTATCACTAGGTGGGAATCGAACCCATAATATCCGTGTCAGAAGCCCAATGCTCTTAGAGATTAGACCACGGGGGTAGCTATGAGTATGGCGTGTTCACGTGCCCGCTACGTGCGAAGATCTTCTCCAAGAAGATTGGCTATGTTAGCCACATGAGGGCCCATCAGTCCCAACAACGGAGTTGAAGCAGTCGCCGTGGCCGAAATCAGTCAGGAGCAATACAATACAACTTAATATCATACTCACCACCGAGAGGAAAGAACTGTGAGAAGATGTGTTTGAATGCTTCCTCATCCACCACTCCCGACGGACACTCCTGCAATATACAATAAACACAAGTTTAATTTAGATTTAATCATACTTTAAGTTTACTCAACTATAAACTACCAACACTTAACAAAAAATTCGAAAACTCAACTATTAACTACCATCGCTCAATTATCAGCTACTGACACTCAACGATTGATACCATTGGTATAATGATGATGAATGAAATATACTTTATTTATTATTATAATTATAATTTAATGTAATAGTATAATGATGATGAAGAAGTTCCATGCGCAGATCATATTTCAGTTTACAAATGGGCGCGGGACCACAGGTGCACTTTTTTGTCCTCCCTCTTCTGATCCTGATGGAATATGTGCCGCTACGACCAGAGAAGAATTCGGATGCTGACACTGCATCCGATACCAATACTGAACTGTTAACTACCTACACTCAACTAATAACTACATACACTCAACTAATGACTACACACTCTTAACCATTAACTACCAACACTCAACCATTATCTACCAAAACTCAACAGAGAACTACCAACACTCAACTATTGACTACGCACTCTCAACCATAAACTACCAAAACTCAACCATTATCTACCAACACTCAACAGAGAACTACCAACACTCAACTACTGACTACAAGACAGACCTGTTTGAACCCGCGGTACATAAGTTTTATCTCGTGCGCCGTGAAGTGTGAGCTGCGTGCTAGCGCGCCCGGCGGCTCCGGCCGGTGTCTCGCCATCGGGATCGTTGATTCCTCGCATTCTTCCTCTGTTGAAGAAATTATTTGCTTTAAAACATTGTCTACAGGCATAGCATAATGCTCAAGACTATATTCCCGGTAGTCAGAGATATTTCGAAACGTCAGAAAATACACATTTCACCAGTAGTACCGAAACTCTGTTCAGTGTTTGGCGGAGTGAGCCCGTCAACACTTGTAATGGACAAGTGGGTACAATAGATGCCTCGAAATTGAAGCATGCATGTTTCATCACGATGTTTTCCTTCACCGAAAAACCAGTGGTGTAACAAATCGTACATAAATTCCGGAAAACTCATTGGTACGAGTCGGCTTGGACGGGGATCGAACCATCGCCTCCTGCACGGCAGGCAAGGTTACTTGCCACTGGACCACCACGGCTTTTATTTCTTCACGGTTCTTATTTTGTCATTTAGATTGACTCTACACGGGATGACGGACTTAGTAAATACTGATCCATTGGCACCCTTTAGGCACGGAACCCTAAAAATTATTTATTCTTTCATTCATCTACATTACCAACAAACTACTAAAAAACTAACATCCCGTTAAAAAAGATTCTTTACAACAAAAAAAACTATTCAATTTTTCGCTTCTTTACAAAATTCCTACACTAAACTTCATCCCACACACGTAGACTCGTGAAACATGCTATATTAATTCTTAAGACGTTTACATAAGAGCTATGCGTGATGACTTCCTTTGTGAGCTTGTTTAAAACCTCTTTTCAGCTGAATATATCTTTTCAGAGGTTGAATTTGAATACTAAAATGTTCTTTTATGCGAAATAGGTTTCAGCTTAGATGTGAGGGTTTTAGTAAAGTAGTGCTTACGAAAGAAGCGCTCGTTGGCGTAGTGGAGCTTCGGTATTGGAAACGATAACCGAAGTTAAGCAACGTCAGGTCCGGTCAGTCTTTGGATGGGTGACCGTTTAGTGGTATTTCATCTCGAGCGTTTCCGTGCTTCGGAAGGCACGTGAAGCAGTTGGTCTCGGATAGTTCCGTCAAATGGCGTTGTAACTATTCGTTAAGTCAAGTCAGAGGCCTATTGGCGGCTTGAAAATTCTCTGACAGCAAGGTGACCACTAACTTGCCTCCACCAACACGCACTGGGCCCGCGTGGTGGAATATGGCCCACTCCCTCTCACCCTTATTCGTGAGAGGAGGCCTTTGCCCTGCAGTGGGATTCTACAGGCTATAACTTACTTTTTTTTTAGTGCTTACGAAAACAGGCACAGTATAAGAAGAAAGGGTCTTGACAGACGGACAGACCAAAAACGAAGTGATCCTGTAAGGGTTGGATCTGTTTTTTCCTGTTGAGGTACGGAACTCTTAAAAGAACGTACCTATGTGCATAGTTTAGCTACCTCCCCCCACCAATGTTCTCGGTGGCCTTTGTTCGCATAAGGACAGATTCTCTAAAGGACAGAAATGGTACAGTTTTACAAAAAGTGGTACGGGAGACTTACGGGAGATGGACGACAGTAAGCAGTAGTGATGTATTCCTATCTCACTCGCACTTTGTCTAACGACAGCGCCATCTGTCTTTATTTTCATGATCTGCGATCACCTAAGTTAAGGCTAGGTAAATTAAGGTTATGCATTAGTTATTAAGTTAAGTAGTACACTCAATGTATGGTAGATGGCGCTTCTCACCAATATCGATCTGCTTTAGCCACAGAGCATCAGATCTCTTTTAAATACAAGAACCGAGTGAGGTCCTTCTCTTTCTGCAATAAACGCCAAACCCATCAAACCTATCAAGCTGCTCCTTATTTCCGTGTCCAAAACCGACACTTCAACACACTTAATCAATTTACAAATTGTGATAACCGCTTGTTCCATAGAAAATGGCTTCCGATTATTTTTCCTGACTTAGTTTTTATATTCGGGCATAGGCCCGCAATACGAATTACATTTCCACCGCTGTAACTCCTGTGAACCAGGACCAGCGGCGACCATTCACAACACTAGACAATGAAGTCCAGCGAGCCCGGGGGATGACTCTAATCTGTAGCGGAACCCGCAATGAATTAATCAAAGAAGATAGGGGGAGTAGGAAAAAGTAATATCCGACTACCCTCCATTGCAAACGGGAGACAGAAATAAGAAAAAGGATGGCCTTTACAGAGCCAATTCAAGAGATAATTTTTGGCAGAGGTGAAGACCCTACCGCAAAAGCACCAAAAAATTAAAATATAAGCATAAGCATCAGCATAAGCATAAGCATAAGCATATGCTCACGACTATATTCCCCGAGGGGGTAGTCAGAGATATTCTGAAACCTCAGAACATCCACGTTTCACCAGAAGTACCGAAACTCTGTCCAGTGTGACGGGGGGTGAGCCCGTCGCCACTTATAATGGAAAGTGGGTACAATACACGCATCGAAATTGAAGCATGCAGGTTTCCTCACTATGTTTTCCTTCACCGAAAAGCCAGTGGTGTAACAAATCGTACATAAATTCTGAAAAACTCATTGGTACGAGTGGGCTTGGACGGGGATCGAACCATCGCTTCCTGCACGGCAGGCAAGGTTACTCGCCACTGGACCACCACGGCTTAAATATAACATTACAAAAAAAAACAAAGGAACCTAACATTGTACTGAAAGTATGACATATTTTGCTTCCAGAAATAAGTATGGCAAAAACACCTGAACGCACGGAAGTTATCCCTAGTTGCAACAAGATCCATGTAAATTGAAGTCAGATTCTAGGGCTGTCTTGGATGGGTTATCGTCAGGCCTCCTTAAATACATGGCCCAGCCTCTTCCACTTTTGATTAAGGATCACTTTCTCTACACGCTGCTATACCACGTAATTAGGACATGCCATTTATATTAAATGTAATGTTATTACCTACGAATAAGAGAATAAATATGGAAGAGTAACTCCAAACATAATCGAAATCATTTTTGGCACCCCATGAAAAATGACATTTTGTATGAGTTTTGGCGGCTAGTTACAATTTTTAAAGAACAAATTTAGAACGCGTTACAATTTTTTTGGTGCCACTTTTTGAGCTTCATTTATACTTCTATACATTCTCTTATTCGTAGGTTATTACGATGTAACAATATATCATCGCAGACATTTTGACACAAAGGGCACTCAAGTTATCTCATCAATTATTTGTGAGACTTTGATGGACAAGCGTTCAATTTTGTAAACCCAAGAATTATAAGTATCTACAGGGTGAAACTGATATCATAAGCATCCTTTTAAACTAAGAGTCTACCCATCAAACTGAACAACTGTTACTATGGATCGGAGAAAAAAAAAAGCTGTTTTTTTTGTGATTTCGACGTTGATTTTAAAAAATATAGTTGTTCAGTTTGATGGTCTAAAGCACCCTCTTGTAACGCATTTAAGTTTAAGTACACCCAGTATAACATAATTATTTAGATCCAATACTAAACAAATACGTACAAAAAAAACAAAGACTACGATTCTATCAAAAGGTTTCTTTGCCGAGAATTATTTTCCATCCAAAAAGCGTGTCAGAGGCGAGTGTCAAGTGAAGTGACAACCGACGCCCCCGGCGCGGCGCCGCGTCTACACAACTTTGAATAAGGAGACAAAGGAATAGACAAAGAGACGGCGTCAGTAGTACAATATAAAGGCTTCCGCACATTGCAGCGATATTATCGCTGCGATTTTGCGATAATTGTTCTCAGTACATTTTGTATGAGGACGCGCGCGATCCTACACACTGCCGCGATATTATCGAGCGATAATATCGCTGCGATTTTGCGATAATTGTTCTCAGTACATTTTGTATGAGGACGCGCTCGATCCCACACACTGCCGCGATATTATCGCAACCTGACGCAATCTCTTTCGACTACATTCAGTGAAGGGCGCATGCGTGACGCGAATCGCGGAATCGCCGCAGTGTGTAAGGTGTCGCGATATCGCTGTCGATAATATCGCTCGATAAAATCGCTCGATAATATCGCTGCAATGTGCGGAGGCCTTAATCCTCTGTGTTAGTAGTACACTGGCCACTGGCGACGGCCACAGTGAGTGTGAGAGTGGCCCTACCACCAGGCCTCCGTCACTCTATTAGGCCGTAGGTATCAGATGAACACCAAAAGATTAAAGTGCAAACTAAACGACGACAACACTTATGACAATAAATAATAAAAATCGGTCAAGTGTGTGTCGGGCTCACAATAAGGGTCCCAGAGAAAACAGATTCGTTTTGTATGTAATAGTAGATTAGTAGACAGAAAAGTAAGAAAGGGCTGAGACTTTCTTATTTACTGCCCGAAGTTCTATTCTATTTTTATCGCCAGTGTCAAGTAATTTGAGGGAGTGTCTATCCAATCTCGAGGATTGTTTTTGAGTAAGAACAACTGAGAAGGATTTTAGAGCCTCGTGGCAGGCTGAGACGCGAACCGCGCGAACACCACGCGAGTAACAAGTGTTCGGGGCAAAGCCTGCAACGTGACTCTGCCTGAGGTTAGTATATTATTTTTCTCCTTGACGGAGGTCGAAAGCGGCAACTTCTTTTAACGCAGTGGGACGATAGTTGGCACTTTCCGTCCGGAGGGGAGAAAATTATATTGCGATGGTAAGGATAGAGCGATTATGAGCACAGTACCAAATACAAGATGCCACTGGTGCAATCGTACCTATGACGCTAATTGACTAAAGAAACAGATTGCCTACAATTATTTAGGAGTGGAAGCAAAGGTGAGCGGAATTGTTGGGAGAGGCCGTCCGAGGAAAACATACCATGATCAAATCAATGATCTTTTCCGAAAAGGACAAGTGTGTAGCACCCTCAATCGACGGAAGTGCATGAAGAGATGTATGAATGTGAATGAGGCTAAAGAGGTGTGTCAGAGTCGTAGCGTGTGGCGGTCCGTGGTCTCTGCCTACCCCCATGGGACAATGGCGTGAGCTTATATATGTATGTAATATTTTGTATGTAAATTAAATTTGTACGAGGTTTTATAGCCAAAGTAAAGGATTTTTCTTGCCTTTTGTACGAGGAAAAATGTTCTACGTCTGGCCACACTACCTGCAATTGCAAGCTTCACCAATTTTTATTGATAGTTGTAGCGAAGCTTCTGTCCACCCTGAAGAGGACTATAGTCATGACATTAAGTATAAATGTATGTAACTAACTCATGCAAACATTTCTATGTGTTAGCACTTATTATTTGTACGTGCTTGGTTTAGCGGAGCGCGGTGAAGCGAGAGAAGATAATGTGTTGAAACGACTGACTTAGTTGTTCATAGATATTATTATCTATCTATAACTACTGTATGTCTGTTATTGTATAGGCTGATGATGATTAAATGCAATAAATAGCTAAGTCAGAAAGAGTAATATATTAGAGATTGGTCGTGGAATTTTATAAAATATGTCGTTTAATATAAAGTGCAGCGGGTGTGAGTTTAATGGTTCGGACGTACTCTTGGCAAATATTCAAGTCGACGCGGTGCCGCGAAAGAGAAGGGTACAGAAGGCAGGCTTCGTATAAACGAGCGAAACACGCGCACGCACACAAAGACGCCCACGTACCGCGACCTCGCATTGAGTCAGTCGAACCATTTGGGAGTGCAGTTATAATTTATTTTGTGTGATTTACGCATTGATAGATTATAAATAGATAAACAACCAACGTTCCAGATATAGCAAAGCTAAATGAGGTACTGAAGAGCACTTTTGCCAACTAACTGACAGTAAACATATCGAGGGAATGGGGAGTGAACCATCAGAATCAGAATCAGAACTTTATTTGTAAGAACGTAGGTGCATTCTAGGTGAGGCCTTTGCCCAGCAGTGGGACATTGAAGAGGATACGTAAAAAAAAAATTTTTTTTTTGAAATAAATGTGATTAAAATAACAAAGTAATTATAATCAAGTATTTTTTTAAAAGTTAAGTTAGAGAAGAGTTAGTTGGCGATTTAGTTTCTGAGTTAGTTAAGTTTAGTTAGTTCATAACGTTTTTTTTGTTTTTTTCAATTCTAAAATCTCAACTACAATTTTGTAGGTGCCAGGACAAGCTCTACAATCGAGTGTAGGTTTTTCAATTCAAGCTCGGTTGGAGCCGGCCTTCTGTACCCAACTATTTGTGATGCCGCTTTGTGGGTAATGCACACGCAGGTATAGTAGATTACACACCGAGGACAGGAAAGTAAGAAATGTCTCATGTAAATTTCAACTATCTAGTTATGCATGTATGCATATGCTTACGACTATATTCCCCGAGGGGGTAGTCAGAGATATTCTGAAACCTCAGAACATCCACGTTTCACCAGTAGTACCGAAACGCTGTCCAGTGTGACGGGGGGTGAGCCCGTCGCCACTTATAATGTACAGTGGGTACAATACACGCCTGGAAATTGAAGCATGCAGGTTTCCTCACGATGTTTTCCTTCACCGAAAAGCCAGTGGTGTTACAAATCGTACATAAATTCTATTCTATCTAGTTATAACGGTTCAAAAGTTACAGCCCTAAATAGATAGGTAGGACGGACGGACGGACGGACAGCTTAGACTAGGTAGCTTATGAATAGGGTCCCATTTAAGGGTATATTACCGTTGGCACGCTCCATACAAACGTACTATGGTGATATTTTCAATAATAACCAATTAAAGTCAATGAAATTTTGCAGAAACAAATCTCTATGCTTCTATGGAGTCTGATTTTCGTTAAAATGTATAGTTTTAAAGTTACAGTGCCTCAAAGATTTCCATACAAATGTTAAATTAATCCTAGAATTAAAACTGTATATTTTAACGAAAATCTGACTTCATACAAGCATATAGTTTCGTTTCTAGATTGTGTTTGAAAATTTTCATTGACTTTAATTTGTTAATATTGAAAATATAACCATAGTACGTTTGTATGCAGCGCGCATTTGCGCTCTCGGAATAAACTTACCTAAAGACTTTGGGTACGGAACCCTACAAATATACAAAAAGAACAAAATATTTGCCAAGGCAAAGCGACTGACATTCGTAGCAGTGCTACGCGCCGCTTGCTACGCGGCACGTAGCGCTACGAGCTACGAGCATTGTGCTACGAACAGAAATGACCCTCATTTGTTGACATTTATATTTTGTTGTTATACATGGCGTCAACTTCAAGGGGACATAATTGGAGCGCGCTCCATACAAACGTACTATGGTGATATTTTCAATACTAACCAATTAAAGTCAATGAAATTTTGCAGAAACAATCTAGAAACAAATGTCTATGCTTGTATGTGGTATGTATATCAAATTAAAGTTTGAAAAATTTGTCTCGGGCGGGACTTGAACCCACGTTCTTCCAAATCGGGGGAACGTGCTAACCAATTACACCACCGAGCCAAATACCCAGAAAACGAAATTTTCAATCTGTTACGTCTTATGGGGACGTGGTATGTATATTATTAACGAAAATCTGACTCCATAAAAGCCTTATGCTTTGAAATTATTCATACAAAATTGCAAAGGCTTTTCTCCTCCTGATCTATGATATATATTAAATTGACTACTCTGAAACCACCATCGCAAAAATACGTATCAAACAACCTCTCTTTTTTCAAAGTTGGTTAATACACAGTCCAACTATAAGGTCACGTAGAAACAAAAATTCCGATCACGTTCATGTCGCGGTCCGCTGTAGTTACGTGCTAGATACGTAGATACTATACTATAGGTAAAGTATAGTACATTTTATTGTATTACCGAGTTAATCGTTTTATTGTTCTGTTATTATTTAGAGCCGTGGTGGTCCAGTAGCGAGTAACCTTGCCTGCCGTGCAGGAGGCGATAGTTCGATCCCCGTCCAGGCCGACTCGTACCAATGAGTTTTCGGAATTTCTGTACGATTTGTAACACCACTGGCTTTTCGGTGAAGGGAAACATCGTGAGGAAACCTGCATGCTTCAATTTCGAGGCATGTATTGTACCCACTGTCCATTATAAGTGGCGACGGGCTCACCCCCCGTCACACTGGACAGAGTTTCGGTACTACTGGTGAAACGTGGATGTTCTGAGGCTTCAGTATATCTCTGACTTCCCCCTCGGGGAATATAGTCGTGAGCATATGCGTTGTTATTATTGAGGTGGTGCTTGCGACTTCGAACTTCGAACGCGCACATCACTGAACAAAAATGTACCTGAAAACTTTTCCCGTCGGATAATGGTGGTTCGGAAAAAATCCTTTCGGACTTCATGCATTCGGATAATCGTCTTTCGCTGCAAGTTAATTCGATGGTACGTCCAGTCGGATAATGGTGAGTCGGAAAAAAAAACTTTCGGACTTCATGCATTCGGATATGTGTAATTCTGACTTCCGTTACGGACCCCATTTTTGTTTGAGGTATGATTGCGATAATTATCCGATTGCCAGGTTTTCCGACTGAACGCGTCTTTTTCTTACAAGCGTAAGTTTGCAATTAGCCATCCCTCTTCAATTGAAAGCAGGATCGCAAAAAAACGTATTTTTCATCAATAAATTTTTTTTTTTATGTTTCTAAGCTCCAAATTCTGATAATTTTTCTAGATATATTTAATGTATTTAGTTAAGTACAAAAATAAAAAGTTAAATATCAGCAGTGTAATCATAATATTGAAAAAAAAAACTTAACAAAAAGGGGTAACTTTTGGATTTTTCTATCTAGTAAACTTAATCTAATCGTGTTATTGAGAGCGATTGCCTATACGCCAGATCCTTAAATAAGACATTTTTTTTTAAACCGTTTGAGGCCAGATCCTTAAAAGAGATCACGTCCCCTTAAGACGTAACAGATTGAAAATTTCGTTCTCTGGGTAGTGGGCTCGGTGGTGTAATTGGTTAGCATGTTTCCCCGGTTTGGAAGAGCGTGGGTTCAAGTCCCGCCCGAGACAAATTTTTCAATCTTTAATTTGACTTAAAAGATATTTTTTAAAACCATTTGAGATTGAGATTATTTTGAGATTGTATGTACCTACCTATTATGTTCTCAATATATTTTGAGAACGATACTAAAAGCAATATAATATGGTTCACGTCGCTCCCCGTGTCCTGTCAAATAAATCCCACGTCACACTGCGTTATATCCGTCCAGTAGTGATGTGACGGCGTTCGGATACGGATACTGGTCGCATTTGGTATAATACCTAATTGGCTTAAAGTGGCAGTGTGTAGGACACCGTACGTAGCTAGACAAAGTGATGGCAGCTGGAGTAATGTCTTAACAGGGTGGTGGCCGAAAGTCTTGATGATATCAATAGAAGCGTCAGCAAGACCTGGATCTGGTTGGCACAGGTCCGAAATGCATGATAAATGTTAGAGAGGCCTTTGCCCTGTAATGGGTGCATACGAGTTGATGATGGATTGATAATGTATTTTTAATTATACAGGGTGTCCCGTAAATCAAAAAGCCGGAATCGGGTGATAGGCCAAATCATAATAGTTACCAGAAAAATAAAAATATAAATCTAAGTCATGAATTTTTTAAATTATAGGTATTTTTAATGTACGTCCTGTGATAGTTTTTTAGCTCCTACTGCTACAAATCTTTACTTTTTTTGTCAATTTTTTTTTTATTTAATCCAGAATAGTGCTAATCTAACCTGTTGCTTTGAATTCTCAGGGTGTATATTTTAACGGAAAAAAATGCCTATAATTTAAAAAAAAATTATGACTTAGATTTATTTTATTATTTTTCTGGTAACCATTATGATTTGGCCTATCACCCGATTCCGGCTTGACGTCGATTTACGGGACACCCTGTATGTACTAACAGACAGCCCTAACTTTGTGTTACACGTGCGAGTACCACACATAACACATACTTTCCTCGTGAATCAGTCTATCTATCAGTAAGAACCGTATCAAAATCCCTACAGTTATTTCTGAGAGGATAGTCAGAGATAGTCTGAAAACTCTGAAATTCCAAGAAATCTGTGCAAATATCTTACTATTTAAAGGACATCAGGCGATAAATGCCAAATATTGTATACTTCAAAAAGAAAAATGATAAAGCGGCAATACCAAGGCAATAAACAATATATCTGACCATGTCAATTGAAATTTCCGGTGACCGGGTGTTTCCACAATTTAGATATTTTAATGTGTTTTTTTTTACCATAATAAACATCATAAAAATTATTTAAGGGTCCATACATGATAAATGTAATATTACATACATTATAAAATAATATAAAGCTGTGTACAACCGATGGCATTTTTTCTATGGACGGGGCCGCATCTCCTTTTAAATGGTATATACTTAATCAGGGAGCATGAGATATACTAAAATAATTACAATATTTAAGTCCATTGGGTCTATTTTATGTAGGTATGCCATCAAATATTTTTTTCCAAGAAAACGGATACGTATCCGACTCGAACCGGCACATCACTAGTGGGCATTCCAGCGCCGGATCCAGTTATTTATCTGATCACGTACCGTACATACATGCGAGCGAGGTACCGAGCTCCGGACAGATAATATTAAATAATACTTCACTACGGTTAGTTATTTTAAATTATACGGAATTGAATCCGACGTTTCATTTAAATGTTTCATACTTTCTTTGTGGCCGTGGTGGTTTAGTAGCATGCATGCCGTGCAGGCGATGGTTCGATCCCCGTCCAGGCTCATCAATCGTACCAATGAGTTTTTCGGAATTTATGTACGATTTTTTTTTTTTTATAGCCTATTTTGTGTCCCACTGCTGGGCAAAGGCCTCCCCTCTTTTCCTCCGATTTTATTATATTTTATTTATTTGGCACAGTAACAAAGTACAAACTGATAAATCGATCTTAAACATAATACAAATTAGAAAAAAAAATATTTTCTATTTTAAATGTATAAAAATTTTATGATACAAATTAAATTACATCTAATTTCCACCTCAATTATGACTGCGCATAGCATTCCAATTTGTAACACCACAGGCTTTTCAGTGAAGGAAAACATCGTGAGGAAACCTGCATGCTTCAATTTTGAGGCATGTATTGTACCTACTGTCCATTATAAGTGGCGACGGGCTCACCCCCCGTCACACTGGACAGAGTTTCGGTACTACTGGTGAAACGTGAATGTTCTGAGGTTTCAGAATATCTCTGACTACCCCCTCGGGGAATGTAGTTGTGAATAGGGTGCCGTTTAAAGACTTGATCATAGAACAAACTCTACAGTATAACAACAAATAATAAAAACCGGCCAAGTGTGAGTCGGTTTCGCGCTAAACGACCAACAACGAAATCGAGAAAAGAAAAATCTCTTTTTGAGTCATAGCAATACATTTTAGACGAGTTGCTGCAGTTTTGTATAAACCAGCTGATTTTATACGCGATTTCGAAAAGTTGTTCAGTTTGATGGTCTGAAACACCCCATAAGTATTATCAGGGTGTTTTGTTACACCTGTATAGAATGTAGAACATCTCTGACTATTCCCTCTAGGAATAAAGTCGTGATTATGCAATAATAAAAAGAAGAAGAAAAAAGAAAAGGGAAGATCTTCCACGGGCTAGTTGGAATGCCCGGGACCGCGGTCCAGCAGTTCTTAGTTGGATGTTGTATATATGCAAAGTCTCTTGATAACTTCGATAGTGCGATTCAGGACTCGCCGATGATTGGTTGTTATTCGTAATGAGCTGTGATGCGTTGGACAGATCCATATTGTGATTGGCCGTCTTCTGTGTGACGTGCTAGGTGGCATGCGCTGACCTAGATAGATCTCTGTTTGTTTACATCGACTCGATCGATGTGTTCGGCATTGTTGCTTAGTCAGCTCTCTCGTAGCTCCGCTACAGTGTAGTTAACGTTAAAGAAAATCGTTTAAAGTCACTAAAGCTTACCTCATTAGTGGCAGAAAAGCTGACATTTTCTACTTTGTACAACTTTTAGAAATGGTCTCCTTTGAATGTGGCCTGAAGTTTGAACACTTAATAAATTAATGCTTTTAAAAGTTTTGTAAGTAATTATTTTGATCTTTCAGGCTTAAAAAGATGATTGAAAAATGAATGAAATCAAAAATTGTACTTATGCACACCAGCAAATAATTATCATGGCATTTGACAGAGCGAATATATACAATAGGTATAGTAGATAACACACCGATGGCAGGAAAGAAAGAAAGGTCTGAGATCTCATGTAATTAAATAAAACATGTGATCTGAGGCTTTCTTATTTACTGCCCGAGGTTAGTATACTATTTTTCTTCTCGACGGAGGTAGAAAGCGGCAACTTCGTTTAGTGCAGCGGGACGATAATTCACGCTTTTCGTCCGGAGGGGAGAAAATGTATTTCACTGTTTCACATCACATTGTTTATGTATCTATACTATAGAAGGTGTTGGACGACCCGGTTGGTGTGATGATTACCACGCCGGACTGCCAAAACAGGGTCCTGGGTTCGAATCCTGGTTCGGTCATGGATGTTATATGTGTGTGCCGTTGTTGTATGGTTCCCATAACATAAAACCTGAGGCTTACTTGGGATCATTACAATGTATGTGCCTGTGAGCGTTATTTATTTATTTTGTTACATAATTACAAATAAACATTTAATTGGTTTAGACCATCAAACTGAAATACTTTCACATTAGGACCAATAACGAAATCGCGAAAAAAAACCGATGTTCCATACTACACTTAAGCTTTGCGAGATCGATCCGGGTTGTTGGGAGGAGCTTGCTAAAGATCGACCGGGGTGGAGGCACACTGTCCAGAATAAGGTTTTCGACTTTGAGGCTAAGCGTAGGGCTGATCTCGATGCCAAGCGCGATGAACTTAAAGCCAGACCACCCGCGGCCATCCAATACAACTATCGTAATGGAAAATTGACTTGTAGCCTGTGCGGACGCACTTTCAAAGCCAAGATAGGCTACATCAGCCACCTGAGAGCACATCAACGAAGCTCTCAAAGTCAACAGCCATAATCAGTCGCTGTGGTCGAACACGGCCATGAAGCATCATCATCATCATCACAAACCTACTCGAGGTAAATGTATGGGATAGCAGGTTTTTTTTCGCGATTTGGATGTTGGTGCCATAGAGAAAGTTGTTCATATCGTCCCCTTAAAAAGTGTCAGCATATTACTATACACCTTGTACATAAGGGGTGTAAGGAAAAGTATCATTAACCTTTATCCATCAAACTGAACAACTTTTACTATGGGAGCAAAAAAAATCTGCCTCAAGAAATAGAAATAGAAAATAGAAATAGTCTTTATTTGTCAATGTAGGTAGTTTTTACAACAGATGTTAATATTTTTATGGTTCGCTACATTCTACCCGTAAGTATACAAATATGGTAGGTAATATGATTTACACAATTCAATTAGGTAGTTACATTTAAAATATTAAATAAATCATTCGGTATTATTCAAATTCAATTAAGTACATTTGATTCAAGTTTTTCAAAATATTTCAAATGGTAAAAGTTAATGTATTCCATAATGTTAATTCCATAGCGTCAATAGTTTATACAATTAAATTTTTACGCATTAAATAAATAATCAAATTATTATTATATTCCGAGGTTAGTATCAAAGTTACTTATTTAGACATCTCATTCAAATTCAGATTGTCATCCATAAATTCAGCCATGGAGTAGTAAGATTTGTTTACTAATAATTGTTTTAATTTCTTTTTAAACATATTTACATTTAAGTGTTTTAAGACCTGGGGAATTTTATTATAAATTAATGGTGCCATCCCATAAATACTTTTCCGTAGGAGGGCCGTTTTACTGGGTTCTACACAAAGAATGTTGGATTGTCTTTTTCTCAACCTGTCATTCGCTGGAGCACTAATTGTAAATAAATGCGGATTTGTTTTAACAAATACCGCATTTGATTCGATTACGCACCGCAGTTTAGTATGAAATGGCAGATTCTTTTTTCGTTGCCAGTATTGCTCCTATTCATCTTCTTCTTATCGTGGCGACTTCAAATTTTGAACAAAGTCGCTAAATAGTACCTTGCCAGAAGTGGGCAACCGATACTGCACCGTCGCTAGCGGTCATGAGCTCCTCCTGCGTACAGGTGTTAGGGCACGCAGGGCACGATGTGAGATGGCCATCGTTTGTGGAGCTCCACATAAGCAACTCACATTTTGCGCATCCGAGAATCCCCACCTGAACATGTTGTCCTTACTGCGACCGACCTGGGTTCGAAGTCGGTTTAACGACTTCCAGGTCGCCCAAGGCAAGTCATGTCCAGGCGGGAGGCTCTCAGACGGCGGCACAAATGGAGTTGGGAGGGACACTTTTTGTCGCCAAAGAGTACACCTCGCTTGCGCTGGGCCAGTATTCAGTGGGTCGACACACTTCATAAAGCTGCGTCGGCTTGGCAACCTTTGCGGCGCAGGAATTGCTCCCATTGTAAAAGTTGTTCAGTTTGATAGGTAGAGTATGTTTTAAAGGTTAATGATTCTTTTCCTTACACACTGTATAATCTTTAACAAAAAACTTTTATCGAAGAATAATTAATTAAAGTTTGAAAGTAGGTAATACTAATAACTCAACGATTACAACTTTGCCTCCGCCGGGACTCGAACTGAGACCAATATTAATCGCTCTCTCTAATTAATTAGAATTTGTGGAAACTTTTCAATTGATTACGTACACTTATAAAGTTTTAATGTTTGTTTGTTTAAACAAAGGTTGGAGTTGGACGTGGGTCTCTGCTCAGGCCCTTTTGTTAATGCGCAATGATTAATCTATATACACAATTATAAAATCGGCCAAGTACGTGTCTGACTCGCCAACGTAGAGTTCCGTACTACCACATTTTTTGAGAGTTACGCGGTGATCATGGCAGTTGTAACCATAGAGAAATTACACGCTCCCCTTGGTAGAGATGGTGTAACAAAGTTGCACTGTAGCCACCAATTGTGCACTAGTTTGTACTGCGACCATAGAGAAATGACACGCTCCCCTAAGCTTTTTGTCTCCCCTCGCCCGTCCCTCACCCCCTTTGTCGGCGACATAATTTTCTATAGAAACAAGCCGATATGCCATCTCCTCTTACTCCATGGTTGTAACTCTGCCGAAATATCGGGAACTCCAAAATAAATAAAAACGCGGTAAGAACCCGTTATAATGATTAAGGGTTGAACTACACAAATGACCGCATGCGATCGCATTTTTCCGTCGCTCCATCCTTTTCTGTCACTCAGGAACGTCATTTGTTAGAGCATATAAGATAGATGGAACGGAACAGCACGGAACAGCACGCCGCGTGCGATCGCGTTCCGTGTATCTTATATGATCTAGCAAATGACGTTCCTGAGTGACAGAAAAGGATGGAGCGACGGAAAAGTGCGATCGCGTGCGGCCATGTGTAGTTCAACCCATACTTTAGCTTCCGTACTACCATACAATATTACCAAATAATTTTTTTTGTCTCCTTAGCGCGAGCCCGACATACACTTGGCCGGTTTTTATTATAATGTTGTTTTACTGAAGAATATCTTTTTACAATTTTACACCAATTTTGACGATTGTATGTTTTACCGTTTTTATGATAGAGCAAAAAGAAAAACGCTGCAAAAACCGCGTTTCTTGTATGGCAGATGACTTACACTCTGTTGCAGAAACGCTCATTAAAGTTAATCCTCCATTGAACCCTCCATGAGTTTTTCGGAATTTATGTACGATTGGTAACACCACTGGCTTTTCGGTGAAGGAAAACATCGTGAGGAAACCTGCATGCTTCAATTTCGAGGCGTGTATTGTACCCACTGTCCATTATAAGTGGCGACGGGCTCACCCCCCGTCACACTGGACAAAGTTTTGGTATTACTGGTGAAACGTGGATGTTCTGAGGTTTCAGAATATCTCTGACTACCCCCTCGGGGAATATAGTCGTGAGCATATGCTTATGCTTATATTAAATCTCACTTTTTGTCTTGTTTTCGTAGTAAAAGCTAGCAAGAGATTTAATGGAGAATTAACTCTAATGAGCGTTTCTGCAGCTGAGTGTAAGTCAAACAAGGAACACTTATACTTTCGTCCATTCTGTATGTCTGTCTATATGCCCCGCCTCAATAACTCGCTCATTTTTGCATCTATTGAATCGAGATTTGGCACGAAGACAGATAACAGTAACCCTAAAACAATGACATTTCTTTCAATGACAATAAATTATAACGGATGCTGTAGCCTAGTTTCGGAATAAAACATATTAAATAGATTTTGTAATATTAAACTAAGATAGATGGCGTTGCAGGAAATTAAATGACGCTATCGTTCTAAAGTTCAAAATTTCAAAAAAATTTCAGTATACGACGATATTTTTCTTATTATACTTGTACAATGGCTACGGAACCCTATCGTGGTCGAGTACGACACGCACTTGACTGTTTTTTTTTCCTTAAAGCCAGGTTATCCCAGTGCAAGCGTCTCTTCCTTGCAAGCATAAGTTTTCAATTAGAATTAGCGGTGGTAGAATCAAAAATGACGTCAGAAAGTTATCTATGTGATATTATTTTGAATAAAAAATTTTGAGTTTTAATTAGCCATCCCGCTCCAATTGAAAGCAGGATCGAAAAAAAAACGTGTTTTTCATCAATATCTTTGCTCATGGGTGTTTCTAAGCTCAAAATTCTACGGAGTTCACTAGAAATATTTAATGTATTTAGTTAAGTACAACAATAAAAAGTTAAATATCAGCAGTTTAATCATAGTATTGAAAAAACATAACAAAAAGGGGTAACCTTGGGATTATTTTCTATCTATTAAACTTAATCTAATCGTGTAATTGAGCACGGTCGCCAATCAGCCAGGTCCTTAAATAAGACATAATTGGTTTTCAGACTTTAAAACACAGTTTAAAACACTTTCGTTCGTGTTCAAAAAACGGCCTCGACCGGATAACAGCGTCTTAATTTATTAGCGAATCCATCGCAATAACGCATATTCTGTGAAAATTTCAACTTAAAATATCATATACTTATTACGAGTTCAATGTACAAAGGACCGACAATAGCTTATTTAGAAAATTTATTTCATTTTACGAGTTATTAACTTAAAAATTAAAATGCATTCTAATTTTGTATAGAACCATTTCATTTATCCACCGACTTGACCCACCTCCACAAGGACATAAAGTTCACATTGAAGGGGGCCACAGACATTCCAACATAACTACATTATTTTACCATATTATTATTATAATAGTAGTTATTTAATGTTATGAAACAAAATACGAGTAGAGATCTTGTTTTGATAACCCTAAACTAACAGTGTTGCTATCTCTGTCTGTAATGCAAAAGATGAGTTTGTTAACCCATCGTCTGTGAATAAGGTCCACGTGCAAGTTTGCTACTTTTTAATTTATTTGATAGTAGGTACATCAGCAGCATTTATAATATACTAGTGTTTACCCGCGACTTCGTCCGCACAAATTATATACCAGATTTTAAGTCAGATCATAAGCTATCAAACAAAAAAGTTTCATCAAAATCGGTTCAGTAGTTTTTGCATGATGCGCGAACAAACAAACAACCTAACAATTTTGTCAATATATGGCGCTGCTCGTTTTTAAATCGCGCTATCGATATGTTATTTGACTTTATATGAAGTGAACCGCTTATTTTTAATTCTTCATGATTTTACGGTTTTATAATAGTTAAGATTAAGACTAGCTGTGCCCGGCATGCGCTGCAATGCCCCTTTTTCTCCCGACACATACGAACCGTTTTTTTTGTTCACAAACCTTCCCCGGTCCAATCAGTGGAACAGTCGAGAGAGGGCGTCCGAGGAGAACTTACCACGACCAAATAAATGGTCTTCTCCGAAAAGGACAAGTGCGTAGCACCCTCAACCGACGGAAGTGCATGAAGAGATGTATGAATGTGGATGAGGCGAGAGAAGTGTGTCAGAATCGTAGTGTGTGGCGAGCCGTAGTCTCTGCCTACCCCTGTGGGATAGTGGCGTGAGTATATGTATGTATGTATGTAAACCTTCCCCGGCAATGTACACAACAACCCACTAAAGTTTCATCGCAATTGATCGAGCCGTTCTCGAGTGATGGCGTGACCAAGGGAAATTGGGATTTATTTCTTTATAACGTAGGTATTTAACATTCTATTGATTAAAAAAAAATTGCGTCCATCTTCTTAGTGTAACCCAAAATGCCATATTTGATAGGTTTTGGGTTCCAAATTGGTTTTGGGTTTTAGGGTTTCAAAATTGTTGGGGAATGGACCAGGAGTGCGATTTTTGAATCTCATTCGGTGAGCTCAGCTGTTGAAAATGTTTAAATGTACTATGGGGATATGCATCTTTCTACTGCTGAGTGCAATTTATGAAAATCAAATCAGCTTGAAAAAGATGCGTATCTCCATAGTAATTTTGACATTTTCAACTGCTGAACTCACCGAATGAGATTCAAAAATCGCACTCAAGGCAATGGTCCTTTTCTAAAATGATACAAACAAATGTAAAACTTTCTATACTATGTATTTCTTTACGGAGAGTTTGAGCTGATCGACGAAAGAACAAACGATAAAGGTCCAGTGAAGGATCAATTTGTCCTCAGGACAGGATTGAGGTCAAGAGCAAACCCATTTTTAAATAAAAAAAAAAAATAAAAAAAAAATTATAAAAGGTTCACTCTATGTTTGGTATAAAAAGATTTTAGTGGCCATTATGCCTAATTTCTTTGAAATCGTATCGTTTCGTACTGTTCGTAGACGTGAGACAACAAACATCAAACAAACCAAACAATACTTTGTGCCGGTGGGTTAGGTAAGGTCACCGAATTAGATATCCTACTAGAATAAAAACCGGTTCCGTACCACACCAGCACTGCACCACACAACATATTTAAGAGAATATTATTCCGAGAGCGAAAATGCGCGCTGCATACAAACGTACTATGGTGATATTTTCAATACTAACCAATTAAAGTCAATGAAATTTTGCAGAAACAATCTAGATACAAATTTCTATGCTTCTATAGAGTCAGATTTTCGTTACAATATACAGTTTCAATGCTAGGATTAATTTAAGATTTGTATGGAAATCTTTGAGGCACTGTAACTTGAAAACTATACATTTTAACGAAAATCGGACTCCATACAAGCATAGAAATTTGTTTCTAGATTGTTTCTGCAAAATTTCATTGGTTAGTATTGAAAATATCACCATAGTACGTTTGTATGGAGCGCGCTCCGAATAATATACCCTTAAAAAGTTTTGTTTTTTCCGGGATGTTTTTGCACGGGACCGACTCACACTTGGCAAGTTTTTATTATTTGTTGTTATACTGTAGAGTTTTGTCTATAATCACACCAAGTTTGACGCTTGTATGTACGTTTTTTTTTAAAAAACGTTGATAGAAACTAGTTTCTTGTATGAGGACCCCCCTTAATTTTTGTCTTTTTATTTGTTAACAAATTCGCGTTAATAGAAATAGAAATAGAAATGTATTAATTGTGGATCATATCAATCAATCATCTATTTCTATTTCTGTTTCTGTTTCTGTTTCTGTTTCTGTTTCTGTTTCTGTTTCTGTTTCTGTTTCTGTTTCTGTTTCTGTTTCTGTTTCTATTTCTATTTCTATTTTGTTAATAACGCATATTCTGTGAAAATTTCAACTATCTAGCTATTACGGTTCAAAAGTTACAGCCCTAAATAGGTAGGACGGACGGACGGACGGACAACGTAGGCTTAGTAATAGGGTCCTTAAAAATACATTTTCAATATTATTAGGTTACCTACCTACATAGAAGGTACTTATAGTGCTCTTTTAAATTCGTCCTAAAATAAAAACCATAGACGAAAAATTTTTCACTTACGCTAGTAGACCGAATATCAGTGTAACCAGGTATGAGATAGCGAATTAAGACCTCCGCTCATTGCAGCGATATTATCGCTGCGATTTTGCGATAATTGTTCTCAGTACATTATGTATGGGGACGCGCTCGATCCTACACATTGCCGCGATATTATCGAGCGATAATATCGCTGCGATTTTGCGATAATTGTTCTCAGTACATTTTGTATGGGGACGCGCTCGATCCCACACACTGCCGCAATATTATCGCAACCTGACGCAATCTCTTTCTACTACATTCAGTGAAGGGCGCATGCGTGTCGCGAATCGCGGAATCGCTGCAGTGTGTAAGGTGTCGCGATATCGCTGTCGATAATATCGCTCGATAAAATCGCTCGATAATATCGCTGCAATGTGCGGAAGCCTTTATATGAAGTGATATCTCAGAGTCAGGTGGTTGTCCCATACAATTTATATGAAGTGACATTTTGGAGTCAGATGGCCGAAGTACAAAAAAGTGGATACGTCGATAAGGACAGCAATAAGTAGCGGTCTCCTTTTTTAACTAGAGTGAATTTGCTATGTGCATCTCTTACTGAGTGATATGACAAGACACGTGCTTCCTTCTAGTGCCTTCTCTTTCTACGATAAAAACCAAACATATTATATGTTAACTAGTGTCTTCCCGCGACTTCGTCCGCACAAATTATATACCAGATTTTAAGTCAGATCATAAGCTATCAAACAAAAAAAGTTTCATCAAAATCGGTTCAGTAGTTTTTGCGTGATGCGCGAACAAACAAACAAACTAACAATAGATGGCGCTACACGTTTTTAAATCGCGCTATCGCGCGTTATTTGAATTTATATGAAGAGAACCGCTACTTTTTATTTCTCGTGATTTTACGGTTTTATAATAGTTAAGATAAGATAAAAACTGACGTACCTACCTAATATTATAAAAACGTCTTTACCAATGTTTGTTAACCAAATCATCATCATCTCTGCATTTTCTTTGTCTCAGCCGAAATGCTAAAATTACGTTCTATCCCTCACCGATTGCAATATTCTTCTACCCTCGCTCTATGCACTCTGCTAAAGCGATAAATCCAGCCATTCTGTCACCAGCAAGAATACAAAAAACTTGTGAAAGAGGCACGGGCCAAGCGCGAGTTGGACTTCATTAGGGTTCCGTATCAAACGCAAACTCAAAGACAAAATAATGTATTCAATATAGAAGCTTGAAAGACCGAGACCATTGCCCCGAGACCATTTTGAATCTTTCCCAAAAACATGTTTAAAACTCAAACCAAAAAAGTCTTCTGCAAAAAGGCATACTATAAACTGGATGATTATTTATTTAAATGATCAAAATACTTGGGTCTGAGTGTCACTAACTTATAGTGTACTGTATAGTATCAATTGAAGCATACTTATTAAACGTCAATTCTTTTTTAAGCTACCACCGCGTCGGAACGTGTTGTCGCTGAAGAGAAGATGCGGCCAGAAACTCTACAGCATAACACAACTTAATGTCTATAACAATATAAATTCTTAAGCTAAGGTTATGTATACAGTAATACATAGTCTATTTAATTAAATAATTGATACTATACAGTACACTATACTTGATACTATACGGTACAGAGTTCTAGAGTGGAGACCGCGAACTGGTAGGCGTAGTGTGGGACGCCCTGCTGCCCGCTGGACAGACGACCTAAAAAAAGTAGCGGGGAGCGACTGGATGAGGAAGGCCGAGGACAGAGTTTTGTGGCGCGCCTTGGGAGAGGCCTATGTCCAGCAGTGGACGATGATAGGCTGATGATGATGATGATGATGAGTACACTATAAGTTAGTGACACTCAGACCCAAGCATTTTGATCATTTAAATAATCATCCAGTTTATACTAAGCTTTTTTGCAGAGGACTTTTTTGATTTGAGTTTTAAACATGTTTTCGGAAAGATTCAAAATGGTCTCGGGGATTTTATATTATAACAGCGTACACATTTCATTGGAAACTTATCAGTAATTAGCTGATTATGCTGATACTTTTTTAAGGAGACACTGAGACCGTCAAACCGAACAACTATTTCTATATGACCAACATCGAAATCGCGAAAACAAAGTCAGCTGTCCCATACATTTGGCTTGAGTAGGTTTGCATTTTTGAATGGAACAGTTTATTATTTCGCGGTTTTAATGTTGGTCTAACAGAGAAAGTTGTTCAGTTTGACTTACGAAGTCGCGGTTAAAAGTGTTTATTTCATGCATATGTAAATAAATGTATTTTCTCCCCTCCGGACAGAAAGCGTCAATTTTCCGCTTCCACCTCCCTCTACGAAAAAAATAGTATACGAACCTCGGGCAGTAAATAAGAAAGCCTCAGATCACATGTTATCTCGGCTTCGCCTCGGTCGACAATTACATGAGATCTGAGACCTTTCTTACTTTCCTGCCCTCGGTGTGTATGTAATCTACTATTTTGTATGAATGTACTATTAGCTACGAATAAGAATAACTATAGAAGTGTAACTAAAAAACAAAATCGAAATAATTTTTAGCACCCAATGAAAAATGTCATTTTGTATGAGTTTTGGCGGCTAGGTACCTACAGTTTTTAAAGACCAAATTTAGAACACGGTACACTTTTTTTGGGGTCACTTTTTGAGCTTCATTTACACTTCTATACATTCTTATTCGTAGACTATTAGTAACATGCAACATGGACAGACCTGGTAAACCACAAGAATTCGCGCCCCTTGCCTACGGAACCCTAAAAAAAGAAAAAAAACACCGTCTGCACCAGTGAGTGGAACTGTACTGTGAAGTCGGATCTCCAATTATTTGTTAAAAATATCAGAGGATATTCGAAACCAGATGATTTCTTAATTTGTTTTCCGGGTAACAGATTGGCTTTTGTCTAAATCCTATGAAGATACCGAAAAACTCTTGACCCCAAATCACATATAATTGTTTGTACTTTGTACTCGCTCCTTCAGTGCTACTCTTGAAGGTCACTTGTTCAAATCAGCATTGCGTAATGTAAAAATTACCATAGAGACTATATACACCTCTCGAATATGATTTGAGGGTGTGGCGTTCAAAGTTGGCTACCTTGAACCTACTCTTAATTTATTTAATTTTCCGCTTGTATTTCGACCAGAATCATACACATGCATTACACTTCCACTCTCTACTCTAACATTCACTCACACACTACACTGTTCTTGCCACAAACTCACAATCCTCACTCACTAACGCTCGTCACTAGACACTTTCTGCATGTTTTCTTTTAGTTATGTTTACATTAGTACTTACTAAGTTTAATGCATTACTTATGTTTGTTCAAATTGCTCAAAATTGTATTGACTGTAACGGGTGGGCACTGGCTACCTACACATCAGGCAGTTTGTTTACAGGCTTGCCTAGATTGGACTGCCAGGGCTATAAATAATTTAAGTTCCTAAACTTTGATGCAATAAAAGATTTTTCACCTCACAAGCTCGGAAAGATTCTGTTTATCATTCGAAATCTGAGTGCAAAAGGGCATTTTATCCGCTAGCGTGGAAAGAGTTTTTGAAAGTCTCGTACCTTTGAAACCTTCACTAAGCGCTCAGGATTCTATTATTTGAACCACTCGCTTCGCTCGTGGTTCTATCCTAGAATCCTTCGCTTGCTCAGGTTTCAATACAAGTACTCGCGCCAAAAAGCAACTTTGCAGCCTAGCATAACAAATAACTATTTATTTCATAGACTTAAACTCTAACTTGTCTATCGCTAGAGTAATATGTCTATGATTTATTTATTATTTTATAAAATAGCGGTGAAATTCTAATATCAGTATGAAAATCCGCTAAACAAAACACCCTGTATCTTTTTTTTTTCTCGAAAACATATTGGTGGCACATATAAAAAACTACCACTATTCGCAGCGTGGGTAGGCCCCCCACACGGTGGACCGACGACATGGTGAAGGCGGCGGGAAACCGTTGGATGAGGGCAGCGCAGGACCGGTCGTTGTGGCGATCCTTGGGGGAGGCCTATGTCCAGCAGTGGACGTCCATCGGTTGAGATGATGATGATGATGCCATTTATGGGGGGCTCTTGGACCACTCCTGCCGCTGCCCACTGTCCTTTGATCTAATCGAGTTATGAGGTCTGACACTTTAGCCGACGAATTTAAGGCTTCCGCACATTGCAGCGATATTATCGAGCGATTTTATCGAGCGATATTATCGACAGCGATATCGCGACACCTTACACACTGCAGCGATTCCGCGATTCGCGTCACGCATGCGCCCTTCACTGAATATAGTAGAAAGAGATTGCGTCAGGTTGCGATAATATCGTGGCAGTGTGTAGGATCGCGCGCGTCCCCATACAAAATGTATTGAGAACAATTATCGCAAAACCGCAGCGATAATATCGCTCGATATTATCGCTGCAATGAGCGGAGGCCTTTATCCATAATATCTATGGATACTATCCACATATTATCAAATAAATATATTGTTCAATGCTTCCGAACAAAGTACTTTCAGCTTTCTGTTAAATTTATGTTGCACCGTGTTTTTTCAGTTTGAGTTTAAAACGTTCCGCACTCAATACCCATTCAGCAGTTCATTTTCAAACCAATAAATACATCGCAAGCATTCGCACAAAACCAACAGAACCCTCTCCCACCCCCTCGTACCCCCTCGTACCCCCTCGTACCCCTAGTGGGTCGGTGGAACGAATTACTGGCCCCCGATGCGTCTGTGGTGATATTTTTATTTTTGTTATTTTGCTGAAAAATTATTACGTTTTTTTTGCTGAGCTTACGATTTACGCACTGCGGAATGCTGGCGGGCGTTTTAAAGTCGTTAGGTATTATTATGTTTTTTATTTAGGTATAGCGTAAGATTTTTTCTCTTGAGGGCGGTGCGTGCGAGCAGGGACCGAAACCGGTATCGATAATACCGGTATTTTTTGGTTACAACCAAACGAGGTCAAAATGTTTTAGCCAGTCTTCCGCTGCCGGGGTTAACCTATGGAGTTCTTCAATACCACCGGGATTTCGATTTCGATATAAGTCCAACAGAGAAAGTTGTTCAGTTTGATGGTCTGATCATCTCCTTAAAATAGTTTCACCTAATTTTGTCAGACCTTATATAAAAACAGTCACATCTAAAAACGCAAGTGCGTGTAAAATAATGAAACGATACAATATACGTTTATTCCCTTACGTTCACGTTATATTTTACATACGCAAGCAAGCGTTTTGAAAATTCATGTAAACATAACTCCACGTTACATTATAATTATGTTTGTACCGCGATCCGAAGTTTTATTTACCGACACAGCGTTTGTTTTGCGTTATATATGAATAGAACTAACTATAAAACAAATATAATTAATACAGCCCTCCGCAGACTGAATCTAGCCCAGTCATTGTATACCAGTTTGAGCCGGGACTAATTAAGAATTGATATTTTTTTCGGTGTATCATTTAGGAGCCAATTCGGGCGAGAAAAAAAAAAATTTAAAAAAAAAAATACTTTAGCATTTATCTCGTTCTAAAAAAACCTGGGAGTAAAATTTTTTTCACATTTTTAAGGCTTTCATTATACACCCTTCAAACATGGAGTAAACATTTTTGTCTACTTAGAAAGCTTTGAAAAATAGATTAGTATTTTCTAAAAAATTATCTTTTTTTTTTATTTCAATGGCTATTTTATTGCTCAAAATTCGATATTGTAGAATCTAATTAAAATGAGTGCGTTGGTATTATAATTATTAGGTTTATATCCTTCTGGGAGGTATTTGTTTTTTAATATGTTTTCAGGTAGTGACAAAAATGTCACTAAATGGCATGGTTTAAAAGTACATTTTATAATTACTCCCTTCTACTCCTAACAAAACTGTAAAATGACTGGGCTAAACGGTGAACTCGCAGAACATCAAACTGAACAACTTTGACAATGGAAAAAAATTGTTTCAACCCCCTTTTCATTGTGTAGGAGGAGTTCCCAAAAAGAGGAATAGTAATATTGAGTCAGACCTTTGTTTACAATTTGGGACAGTCCTACTGGAACGCAGTATACGTATGGAATTGAGTTCGGAACCGCGGTGCGGCCTCAGGGGACGTTGCGTTGCGTCTGCGACTCATATTATGTGAATTGGTTTTACTTTATGAATATTTTACATCTTCACTGGGTGTAATAAAACACCTCTTCTCCCCTCCGGACGGAAAGCATCAATTTTCGTTCCGCTGCGCTAAACGAAGAGCACTCTGCACCTCCGTCGAGGAGAAAAATAGTTATGTAGGTATATTATGTAGGCCTTTTTCTAGCTTATGTAGGTAATAATTTATGTAGGTTATGTAGGTTATAATGGGCAAAGTAGAGGGCAAAAGAAGCGTCGGTAGGTCACGAATGTCATGGCTCGCGAACCTGAAAGAGTGGACAGACATCGCCAGCGTCGAAGAGCTGTTTCGTTTGGCGAGAGATAGACAGGGATATGCAGAGCTGACTGCCAACCTCCAGTAATGGAGAGGATCCCGAAGAAGAAGAAGAAGAAGATGTAGGTAAGTAATACCGACTGCTATCAAATGGTGAGGAAACCTGCATAAGTTAAAGAAGAAATTATGATGCGTACGTGAAGTCTACCAATCCGCATTGTGCTCGTGTGGTGGACTAACGCCCATACACCCTCCCTGAGGGTAGGCCTGTGCCCTGCAGTGGGACGTAGGGCCCAACTTAATATGCTGACACTTTTTTAAGGGGATGTTCAGACCATCAAACTGAACAACTTTCTGTGTGGGACCAATATCTAAATCGCAAAAAAAAATCAGCTGCAAACCTACTATGGGATATTTTTATGGGACAGCAGTTTTTTTTTTCACGATTTTGATGTTGGTCCCATAGTGAAAGTTGTTCAGTTTGATGGTCTGAACATCCCCAAAAGTGTCAGCATATTATAGTATCCTCTGTATAGGCTGTGATGATGATGATGTTATTTACCACAATGATTCGTACAAATTTTTTAGCAAACCCTCAAGACATAAATCTAGACAACATTATAACTACTCAGATAAAATAATAAATTCTTTAAAATAATTGGAGCACAGTAGAGACAGTGATAAATTGCTGCAGGAACCTTAGATGTAACCAAAAGAGGGAAGAAGCTAGCTTGAGATTGTTGTGTACAGGTACACATTTACATCGATTTCATCTTGACTATTATAAAATCGTAAAAATCGTGAGAAATAAAAAAGAAGCGGTTTACTTCATATAAACTGAAATAACAGTCGATAGCGCAATCTAAATGACGCGTGGCGCCATCTATTGACAAGTTTGTTAGTTTGTTCGCGCATCACGCAAAAACTACTGAACCGATTTTGATGAAACCCTTTTTGTTTGATAGCTTAAGATCTGACTTGAAATCTGGTATATAATTTGTGCGGACGAAGTCGCGGGTAAACTTGCAGTTAGTAGTAGTATAATTTATTGTCTTATAATGGTTTATTCCACTGATTAAGAGGATACGTCATCTAGCGTGCTCCATAACAAACGAAGTTTGATTATTAACCAATTATAATTTTTTTAACTTAAGATCTTGAATACAATTTCTGTATCAAATTAAAGATTGAAAAATTTGTCTCGGGCGGGACTTGAACCCACACTCTTCCAAACCGAGGAAAAGCGCTAACCAATTACGCCCACTGCCCAGAGAAGTAAATTTTCAATCTGTTGCGTCTTAAGGGGACGTCTAATTTCTGTGCCTATCGTTTGTCAGATTTTCGTTAATATTCCAGTCATTTTAGAGTTTCCTTGAATGGACACCCTAACAATAATTCATCTTTCGCTGAAACTTTGCAGTGTGATAAAGTAAAGTATACAGATTACGGTTGACAAATAATCTAGGACCGGAAAAAATTAAACCTAGATTATTTGTCAACCGTAATCTGTATACTTTACTTTATCACACTGCAAAGTTTCAGCGATAGATTAATTATTGTTAGGGTCAAACCCTAAAATGATTAGACTATAAAATGTACAATAGTTTAAGTTTAAGTGGGTTAAAGATTTGCATACAAATCTTAAATTAATCCTAGCATAATACTTAACTGTGTATGTAATTGTATTTTAACGGAAATCTGAAAACCACATGCTGAAACTGAAAGCATATGCACAGAAATTAGTATCTAGATCGTGTTTTAAAAAATGCATTTACTTTAATAAATTGGTTAGTGTTGAGCATAGCATAGCATATGCTCACGACTATATTCCCCGAAGGGGTAGACAGAGATATTCTGAAACCTCAGAACATCCACGTTTCACCAGTAGTACCGAAACTCTGTCCAGTGTGACGGGGGGTGAGCCCGTCGCCACCTATAATGGACAGTGGGTACAATACATGCCTCGAAATTGAAGCATGCAGGTTTCCTCACGATGTTTTGCTTCACCGAATAGCCAGTGGTGTTACAAATCGTACATAAATTCCGAATAACTCTTTGGTACGAGTCGGCCTGGACGGGGATCGAACCACTGCCTCCTGCACGGCAGGCAAGGTTACTCGCCACTGGACCACCACGGCTAATAGTTAGTATTGAGAATACGATCAAACATCGTTTCATCGCAAGAACTCTCCACTTAAAGTGAAAAAAACCTTTAAAACTTGACGCTTTCTCGTTTTGGTTTCATCCAAGTGTTCGAGACATTAAATTCATTATTTTATTTTTTCTCTCGAGACGCCTCTTCTCAACGCTTTTTGTTAAATGTTTTGTTCTTTATATTTATTTATTAAGTTTAAGATAGCAGTATTAATTAATGAAGAATCAAATGAAGAATACATTAAGGGTATATTATTCGGAGCGAGCTCCATACAAACGTACTATGGTGATATTTTCAATACTTACCAATTAAAGTCAATGAAATTTAGCAGAAACAATCTAGAAACAAATTTCTATGCTTGTATGGAGTCAGATTTTTGTTAAAATGTATAGTTTTCAAGTACAGTGCCTCAAAGATTTCCATACAAATCTTAAATTAAAGCAATCCTAGCATTGAAACTGTATATTTAAAATCGGACTCCATAGAAGCATAGAGATTTGTTTCTAGATTGTTTCTGCAAAATTTCATTGACTTTAATTGGTTAATATTGAAAATATCACCATAGTACATTTGTATGCAGCGCGCATTTTCGCTCTCGGAATAAAATTCTCTTAAGGCGTTATAATGTTCAAGAGGTACCTTAGAATGGATCCCCTATTTTTTTTATTTTTCTACTAAATATAATACAGGATATAAATGTTATATCACTGCGGATAACTTCAGCGTGTATTCTGCTCATCAAACTGAACAACTTTCACTATGGAGCCAAATTCGAAATCGCGAAGAAAAATTCGGCTATCCCATACATTTGAGTTGAATAGGAACTGCAGTTTTGTATGGGACAGCCACGGACCTGAAAAAAAGACGGACGTAAAGTGACACTAAAAAGATGTGAAGCATGCAAGGTCCAACATTTTCGTTTGTTCTTCAAGGGACCTACACTCACACAGATGCACTTGCTCTAGGCGCAGGTGCTACATCCGTCACCATTATGTACCGCGTGACAGCACGCACACTAAAGAAATAGGTGCTTCACTCGTGATTAGACGAGATTAAGTCCGTCTTTTTTTCAGGTCCGTGGGGACAGCTGACTTTTTTTGCGATTTCTATGTAGGCTCCACAGTGAAAGTTGTTCAGTTTGATGAGTAGAATACATGCTGAAGTTATCCGCAGTGACATAACATTTACCCTCTATACAAATAACCACAACAAAAAACTCAGTATTCTTGGGTAGTGTGTCTAGTGAAATCACAAATTGAATACGATTAGAATTGCTTGGCCATGGGTTCCGACGAAGATTTTCTATGAGAAACGCGATTGCCCAGCCCTACGCGAAAGTGCGTGCGTGTGCCGTATTTTCGATTAAAAAGAATGAACAAAAGCACTTTTAAAGATTTTTTAATGATTTCACTAGATAAACTACTGGTGAATATGTGAGTATAAATACCAATAATCGGAAACTATATTAAGTTCTTCTAAAACGAAAAAAATGTTTAAAAATGCATGAAAATACGTCATCTTTGTGACGATTTTCTATCGAGTGCAGTAATTCCAATCGTGTATTCAGTTTATGATTTCACTAGATAAACTATCCAAAAATACTGAGGTATGACTTAAGTTTCAGTAAATGGTATTATGGTCGTAAAATGAAAAATAAAAGACGCGTCCAAGGTATTTCGTCCTACCATTGGGCCTTAACTGGATAGAAAAAAATAACAAAAAATTGAGAAAGGACACATTTCATTCTAGAATAACTTGCAATCTAAAATTTTACATTAATTACGGATTCTTACTGATTTTGTAAAAACTGCGTAGCTCTCAAAAAACTTACATCGTTTATATTTTTTTATACTCACATAATATTAACCATTGGGTTTGGGAATAATAATTAATGTATCTAGTTTAGAAAACCGTCATGCGAAGCACGATGCTGCGAAAAACTTTTTGACTGCCTCATACGTTTAGTTCATTTAGTGAATTCATCGAAACAATTTAAAAAAGTAATTCGTTTTTAATTTTAAATTTTCGCTCCGTGTTTTCATCACCACGCTTTTCATCAAAAATAAGGCGCCTAAAGCTAAAACACACTTAAACCGTAACTTTCTTTAAACACAAACTTTTAGGTACAATTGTAGGCACTATGATTAGAGCTATATCGGTATTTTATCACAGAACTCTGAAGATGAACTCTGAAGAAGAAGGTTGGTGAATCTGGACTATTCTGCATAGGTAGCATGCCGCAGTGATACAGCGCTATCACACCTTCGGCTTCGCTCTCTTTCTATTTGCGTGAGAACGAACGAGATAAAAGACGTGATACAGCCGTATCACGTGTTGCATGCTACCAGTGCTGGACCCCAGTATTTTAACGAAAACAAAATGGTGCCGAAAAAATTTAGGAATTGTCTTAAATCTTTTTATTTATTTAAAACCTTCCACGTGTTAAAAGATGAGATTAAAAACTTAATATAAACTAGTAAATCGGACAAGTGAGCTAAAAAACCGATGAAACCAGCAAAACTGTATTTTTTTATCAAATATACTTAATTTTGATGATTTTTTTGTCGTTGCGAAAAGTTTTTGGTTTGATTGAACTGTAGGCCCATCATATCGAACATTTAAATCGCAAACTAACGTCTAGTTCTGATTTTTTTATATGTTGTTAGGACCACTACCAGTAGCGTATATTCAATTTTGCAGCTTCGAAAGACCTGTGCTAACTTTGCAGCACTCGAAAAACCATCCCGTTTTTTGGTTTTTTTCTTACATCTCTAAGTCTATAAGTCGTATAGAAAAGGTTTCTAGGTACAAATTAAACCTGATAAAATTTCCTACAAAACCAGCAGTATGTACTTGTCTCATAGGACTTATCCTTTGAGAGCTACAGGGCCAAGAAAGCAATAGCATTTTAAAAATTATGAAATTAGTATGGCAACCCTCATGAAAGTTGAAGATAAAAAGAAAATGATTTCATATTCTTAATCAGCGACCCCGATAATCCCCTGATACAAATTTTAAGCTGATTCGGTGAACCTCTAACAGCTGCTTTGGCGTTTTAAATTTCCATGGCAGCCATCTTGGATTTTGCAATTTTTGATATTTTTTTACCGCCAACCAAATCTGACCAAGGTCCTCTATGCATTTGTTCAAGGTCCACAACCCTATCTGTCGTAGTTTCCACGGGCCGTTGACATCATCCGTCAGGAATCGATCTTCCGAAGAAGTCAAAGTTTTCCCTATATCACCAGAGCATCCATATGATGATACCTAAATGTCACCCTTGTACCGTAGGGGGAACCCCCAGATCAATAGGAGGTATCTGGTCGATCCCCACTTTGCATTAGATACCCGGATAATTGTTCGCAGAGTTCCCCCCAACCAACGCATAGTAAAATAATTTCAGAGATCATAATAAGGATGCCCTGGTGATAAAAGGAATTTTTCGACTTCCTCAGAAGGTTGACTCCTGATGGATGAGGTCAACAGCCCGCGGAAACTATGAAAGATAAGGCTATGAATCTTGAAGAAATGTATAGAAGACCTTGGTCAGATTTGGATGGCGGTAAAAAAAATCAAAAATTGCGAAATCCAAGATGGCTGCCATGGAAATTTAAAACGCCAAAGCAGCTGTTAGAGGTTCACCGAATCAGCTTAAAATTTGTATCAGGGGATTATCGGGGTCGCTGATTAAGAATATGAAATCATTTTCTTTTTATCTTCAACTTTCATGAGGGTTGCCATACTAATTTCATAATTTTTAAAATGCTATTGCTTTCTTGGTCCTGTAGCTCTCAAAGGATAAGTCCTATGAGACGAGTACATACTGCTGGTTTTGTAGGAAATTTTATCAGGTTTAATTTGTACCTAGAAACCTTTTCTATACGACTTATAGACTTAGAGATGTAAGCAAAAAACAAAAAAACGGGATGGTTTTTCGAGTGCTGCAAAGTTAGCACAGTTCTTTCGAAGCTGCAAACTTGGATATACGCTACTGGTAGTGGTCCTAACTACATATTAAAAACTCAGAACTAGACGTTAGTTTGTTATTTTAACGATTTTTTGTGTAAGATATGACCGGCCTACTGGTAGTGTCCGTTATTTTGTTTTCTTCAAATAAATATTTAACCTTTATCGTGAATTTTCTTAAAGAGGATATCAGGTTGAACACTTGGAGCTAAACTAACACACTCTTGAAGGTATCACACGGAGAAACACCATTCACAGCAACCAATCTACTTATTTGTTAGTTTTATTTTACTGAAATAAAAGTAATTTTATCTTTAACGAAGTTATAGGGGGTCGAAAATGGCCTGAACTGCTTCGAGAAAAGGATGGTAGGCCGTGCCGCTTTTTTTTTGCTCGACTTGGCGGGGGCACTGCCGTGCCCCCAGATATGTTGATAGTTAGTAGTTTTGTTTGAAATTTGGTATGAATTTTAAGTATTATACGCTGATTGAAGGCAGATCATATTGAACTTTTATAATATTTTGTGAACAACTTCTTGACATTGTACACTTAATAAATCGATTTCTATTTCTATTTTTTTACTCTTGTTTCATAATAATTTATTCTACACGTATTGCCAAGTTTCATTTTGCGAAGTTTCATTTGGTAACCGCCATTCTTCTTTGGGGGATTTTGAAACAGAAATACAACATTTTCCGAATTCTTACCAAAAAGTTTCTCAACAATAAAAAAGTATAAGTACTATTCTTACATCTTACGAACTGTAAAGAATAATGTAAAAATAGTACATTACTGCAGTGGCCAGCAAAAGAGGCATTGATGGACGAACGTGTAAATGTGAGCCGAGGCGAAGCCTAGCCACACATACGTAAGTCCATCAATGCCTAGTTGTGGCCAAGGCTTGTATAGTGCTTTTCTCAAACAATGCGCGGAAATTAAAATCAATCAACTTTTTAAAATCAATGACGAACAACAATAATTTTTCCTGCGTTGAAGCTAGTAATTTTTCCATTATAAAGCTTTTTATTTGCAAACCAGTTCGAAATTTAAATAAAACCTTTGATAAGTTTACCTCCTTGGTTACCATGTTTCGGAGTAAAAGATCGTTCCATTTTTAAACAACACGACAGATATGAGTTTACTATGTAATTTATTTGACCGCTAAACCACGACAGATATGGATTTTCATTTGACGGCCGCTGCTCGCATAGTACAGCAATTTCGATTTGTCTCGAAGAAGGTTGTCAAAATAATGCTCAAATTTCCAAGCATGTTTGAGAAAACAAAATTAATCACTTACCCATCGTAGCGTGGTCCGCTTAAAAAATCGAAAAAAGAATTCCAAACTTTTTTAATGATTTTTTTTTTCGGTCACAATATTTCGCTCGCTCCACCGCACGGCTGGAAAAAGCGAAAGGTAAAATTAATCTGCTTGCTTTCTGTATTGAAAAGAAAATTGTTTCAATATCCGTTTAAGAAAATGAGTCTATAAAATAAAAAAACGTAATCTTTTTTCTTACAAGTCTATAAGAAATGCTGGACAAACTCCGAATTTTAATTTCAATATTTTACTTCTTAGCTCAGAATGGCGAACGAAATTTCGAGAGTTTTGCTGATTAAGAGAATATTATTCCGAGAGCGAAATTGCGCGCTGCATACAAACGTACTATGGTGATATTTTCAATACTAACCAATTAAAGTCAATCAAATGCAGAAACAATCTAGAAACAAATCTCTATGCTTCTATAGAGTCAGATTTTCGTTAAAATATACAGTTTCAATACTAGGATTAATTTAAGATTTGTATGGAAATCTTTGAGGCGCTGTAACTTGAAAACTATACATTTTAACGAAAATCTGACTCCATACAAGCATAGAAATTTGTTTCTAGATTGTTGCTGCAAAATTTCATTGACTTTAATTGTTTAGTATTGAAAATATCACCATAGTACGTTTGTATGGAGCGCGCTCCGAATAATATACCCTTAAGATATACACGGTGTAAACTTAGCTAGAGCTTTAGACCATCAAACTGAACAACTTTCAAATCGCAAAAAAGAAATCAGTTGTTTCATACATTTTGGTCGAGTATTTACATTTAGTATTTACTATGGAACAGCAATTTTTTTTTTGTAATTTCATAATTTAGTCCCACATTAAAAGTTGTTTGAAAATACCGGCCAAGTGCGAGTTGGGCTCACGCACTAAGGTACCGTAAGGGTACGGTATTTTTGTCCCCTTTGTTTAGAGATGTCGTGCTACCATGACTTATTTTTAGGGTTCCGTACCCAAAAGGTGCCAACGGGGCCCTATTACTACGCTTTCCATTCGTTCATCCGTCTTCCTACTTTTTCTTAGCCGAGCCGGAGCAAAAAAAAAATCAACTTATTCCCTTAGAAAAAGTATATGTCTAGAATGAGCCTCACACTTGTTCCGTATAAAACAAAAGGGGCTAACTTTCTTAGGTTGGTGTGCGTGAGGCGCCATACAAAATATGTATGTGTGCGTGTATATGTATAGGGTTTTGGAACCAGTTCTGGTTCCTATTTTTTTCGACGCTTTCGTAGCTTTGACTGTCTATCTTGATAATCTAAGCTTATTCCATACTAAACTGCAATGTCTGCGCTTGACTCAAATGTATGCAACAGCAGTTTTTTTTCCCTCTGATCGGTTTTCTTCCATATTAAAAGTTGTTCAGTTTGATGGGTAGACTCTCCGTTTAAAAGGATGCTAAGATATCAATTTCACCCTGTAGATAGAGAAGACCAAATCACGCAGACATTATAAATCCATTGTATCCGATATTCGATCTATCTAGCGTCACTTGTATCTGGAATAAATCCCCCAGGCTGTGCCCAGGACCGGATACCGACAAATATCCGGACGGATCCGTCGTATCCGGTTTAACGGATATGGCTTTCCATGGTGGGTACTTATTCATTGGTAGGTAACTACGGCTTTGGTATATTTTGTGATCTATTTTGAGAGTCCTGCATGCTTCAATTTCGAGTCATGTATTGTACCGACTGTCCATTATAAGCGGCGACGGGCTCACTCCCCGTCACACTGGACAAATTTTCGGTACTACTGGTGAAACGTGGATGTTCTGAGGTTTCAGAATATCTCTGACTACCCCCTCGGGGAATGTAGTCGTGAGCATATATGAATGTATGCATTTTGAGAGTGATATGGAAACTAATTGCCTCCGTGGTCTTCATCATCATCATCATCATCAGCCTATCATCGTCCACTGCTGGACATAGGCCTCTCCCAAGGCGCGCCATCAAAACTGTCCGCGGCCTTCCTCGTCCAGTCGCTCCCCGCTACTTTGTTTAGGTCGTCTGTCCAGCGGGCAGCAGTCTGTACGCCTACCAGTTCGCGGTCTTATGGTATAGCATTGGGCTCTTGACACGGAGGTCGTGGGTTCGATTCCTACGGGGGACACCTAGTGATATGTCACTTTGTGAGTTTTTCCCCAGTTGGTTAGGACATTTCAGGCTGAATCACCTGATTATCTGACAAAAATTATGATTCCGAGCTTCGGATGGCACGTTAAGCCGTTGGTCCCAGCTACTATCTCTGGTGGTAGTACCTAGTCGTTACATAAAAACCACGTCACAGGCTGTAAGGCGGTTTGAATAATAATAATAATAATAACCCCGCGGGGGCAGCTTGTGGCGAGCTGACGGTGAGTGGCGACACCGCGGACCCCTATCCAGGGGGACCATACAGACATGCGCTTACACACACACATACAGACAGTAACACACCCCCCTACCTCTGGCTTGCCTTCATTGGCCGTCCAGAGTGGAATCGCAAGAGCAAAGAACCTATGCTCCAGGTTGGAAGTGTATTGCACGTAATGGCGTAATAACGGGGAAACCCGCTCACGGGGGTAAACCCCGCGATGGTGAAACCGGTGCCGCACCTCTCGACAACCTTTAGCCGCTCAATGGGATGTTGCCCCATTGTCGCACTTTGTGCGTGCGGCCGTTTTATGGGGCCCACTCGACGAGTTGGCGAGTCACCGCCTGCCCTATTTACAATTTTGAGACTAGTTGTCATGGCAGGCGTCCGTTAGTCTCCTCCCATAGCCCAGTATCCATCCATCCAACTTTCACCTCTATAGCCCAAGACCTTATTTTTCCATCACGGCCATAGCGCCGGACTCCAATAGTCTTTGCACCTGGCGGGGACCATCCCCGTGTGTATCATGTTGTGTGCTCGGAGATGGTATCCGCCATGTGTATCCCTTACATTTAGATTAACTTGTCTTTTGAACGGGCCTCTACATGTTGGCTTCGGCTCCATGCACGCCTTCCAAAGGTCCGGGACTTAATTGCTCGTGATTACGGATCGTAAGACACATAATAATAATAATAATAAATCTTTATAAACAAATATTATTTTAATTTTTTTTTTATTTTTTTATTCTTTATCTTAATAAACTCTGACACCAGAGCTTGCCCACACGATAAGAAGAAGTATGGAAACTTTTACCGTAACTACATTCTACTCCTCAAACTGAACAACTTTCATTACGGACTCCGCTCCGCTGTTTCATACATTTGAGTCGAGTAGCTAACCTTAGCTACTAACCGTAACTAGGTACTGAAGTTGGGCAAATTTTTGATTCCACCTAGGTATTTTGTGTGATTTTCCACCCTGACTAAAAATTATCCTGTTCATCCTCCAATTTTAAGCGTAGGTATTCGTCTAACCGTAAAATGTTGCCAACTTAAAGAAAATTTCCAAAACACAAAACTTTATAACAGAAAAAGGTTTTTAAACTTTATTCAAGTTTCTCGAAAATGTTGCCGCTTGCGGGCATGTCTTTATCCTTGGTAAGTACTTATTTAAATTGTATATTCTTCAAAGAAAATTAAAAAAATCTAGGGTGAACAACTTTTACGAAGGAGCCAAGATCAAAACCAGGAAAAAAAATCTTTGTTCCATAGACAATGTCGATAGCCACTGAATCAAAAAAACATATGAAACAGAAGATTTTTATCACGATTTTTAGTCCTTTCTTTAAAGTTGTTCAGTTTGATGGTCTGCTTCAGACCCCATAAAGTAAGTTTTCTTATAGTCCAGTCATTTTAGAGTTTCCTTGTATGGACACCATAACAATAATTCATCTATCGCTGAAACTTTGCAGTGTGATAAAGTAAAGCAGATTACGGTTAACAAATAATCTAGGACCGGAAAAAATTAAACCTAGATTATTTGTCAACCGTAATCTGTATACTTTACTTTATCAAACTGCAAAGTTTCAGCGATAGATGAATTTATTGTTAGGATCAAAGCCTAAAATGATTGGACTATTATTAACGCTTAAGATTATAGTACATAATTATTTAAGGTCTAACAAAATTAGCAGAAAATATTTCAAGGGGAGTATCAGACCATCAAACTGAACAACTTTCTCTAGGGGACCAACATCGAAATCGCAAAAAAAAAAAAGTTGTCCCATACATTCGGGTTGAGTAACGTCGGCAGTTTTGTATGGGACAGCTCTTTTTTTCAATATTGGTAGGTACCATAGAAAAAGTTGTTCAGTTTGATGGTCTGACATTCCCTCATTTTAACCTTATACAACGTGTTAATGAATAAGCGCAAAACCTCATACACCCCAACTGATTAACAACAAAATAATTAGGTAAGTAAGTAGATTGAAACAATAATTTCATTATTTTGATAAGTTTAGGCAAAAAAAGGTTTGTTTTCATCAGTTGTCATACAGCAATGAATGAAAGCGCTATCATGCTCATGAATTTTGTTTTGGTAGTAAGTAGGGTGAGTGTGCTCGTGCGGCGGGTTGAGATCGAGTTCAGTAAATTTTAAATTATACAAACAAATTATTATAATATTTTGAAAAAAAAAACCTATGTTAAGACCAAAACACGAATAGCCGATGTAGGGGGCCGGCCATGTCTGTCGGATGCATCAGGAAAGGTGGGCAAGAATTGTAACGCCCTGGATCCCAGAAAACGGTCATCGGCGTCCAGGTCGTCCTAGGAAGAGGTGGCGGGACGATCTGGATGCTTTCGATGACGCGTGGCCAGAGCATGCCCAGGACTGAGATGGTTGGAGGATTAAAGTGGAGGCGTTTGCCCAGCAGTGGGATGAAATAGGCTAGTAAAAAAATAATGTTAAAACCATGATAAAGGCCTTCGCTCATTGCAGCGATATTATCGCTGCGATTTTGTGATAATTGTTCTCAGTACATTTTGTATGGGGACGCGCTCGATCCTACACACTGCCGCGATATTATCGAGCGATAATATCGCTGCGATTTTGCTATTGTTCTCAGTACATTTTGTATGGGGACGCGCTCGATCCCACACACTGCCGCGATATTATCGCAACCTGACGCAATCTCTTTCTACTACATTCAGTGGTGCGCGGATGCGTGACGCGAATCGCGGAATCGCTGCAGTGTGTAAGGTGTCGCGATATCGCTGTCGATAATATCGCTGCAATGTGCGGAAGCCTTAATTCGATTCTGCTCTCGATTCTAAACAAACTACTTTATAGTTTTGCGTTAATTCATGAATACGTTTCTATCCCCAAAACTAGATCAAAAAACTTTTCATTTTCAATTTACAGAAAGTATTAACAAACGAATGTTTTTCTCAGTTTGCTAACAAATTGTTTTTTTGTTTATTTCTTTTTGTTCTCCAGAGGTTTTCTGTTTGATGGCGGAGGCATCAGTTTTGGAAACTTTTTATTTTCTTCTTTAAGCCCCGGTTCTGCGGCTTTACTCAAGTTTGAGCAAGTTAGTGCTGGTGGAACGTTTATTATTTAGTACTGTTTTAACTTTGAGTTCATTAATTCAAGTAATGAAGCTGGCTTGGAACTCGGTGATGAGTCGTTTCGTTTTATTATTATTGTATACTTTAGTTTTGTGAGCGAAAGACTAATCTCAATTTTCTCCACTCCGGACGGAAAGCGTCAATTCTCGTCCCGCTGCGCTAAACGAAGTTGCCACTTTCCACCTCCGTCCAGGAGAAAAATAGTATTCTTACTAACCTCGGGCAGGAAATAAGGAAGCCTCAGATCACATGTTTGTTCCTCGGTCAACAATTACATGAGATCTGAGACCTTTCTTACATTCCTGTCCTCGGTGTGTAATGCGAAATCTACTAATTTCCGCATAACATAGCACATGCTCACGACTGTATTCCCCGAGGGGGTAGTCAGAGACATTCTGAAACCTCAGAACATCATCCACGTTTTACTAGAATGGAAATTCTGTCCAGTGTGACGGGGGGTGAGCCCGTCGCCACTTATAATGGACAGTGGGTACAATACATGCCTCGAAATTGAAGCATGCAGGTTTCCTCACGATGTTTTCCTTCACCGAAAAGCCAGTGGTGTTACAAATCGTACATAAATTCCGAAAAACTCATTGGTACGAGTCGGCTTGGACGGGGATCGAATCATCGCCTCCTGCACGGCAGGCAAGGTTACTCGCCACTGGACCACCACGGCCATTGGAGGAAAGTGACAGCCAAGGACAAAGCGTAGAAACTTATTAATAGTCTGTAGTTAAAGTGTTCATCTGTTTTTTTTTCAATAAACATCTTTCTATTTGCAAGCCAGTTCGAAATTGAAATTGACTAAGGTCTTTTATTTTCTTTTCTTTTATTGTTTTTTGCAATGCTTTGTGTTTAACTTAAGTTTTATAGGTATATCTACCTGTAGGCTGACATGTGTGCTGACTTATGTGCGATTTTTTATACATTGTTAACTATTTGTTTTTTTCGACTATTCCTGTTTCTATCAGTGAAAACCTGTTATTGGCTTTCTGCTTTATACTCTTGTGACTACTGTATTGTATTGCTGTTGGTTTTCCAATAAAATAAATAAATAAATAAATAAAACCATGTTACCATTTGGTTATCTTGGCTATGTTTCGGAGTAAAAGATCGTTCCTACGAGTTTACTATGTAATTTATTTTGCCAACCACGACAGATATGGATTTTCATACAACTTTTGCCGGCCGCTGCTCGCATGTAATTGACCAGTACAGCAATTTCGATTTATCTCGACGAAGTTTGTCAAAATAATATTCAAATTTCCAAGCATGTTAGAGAAAAATGTACTTATTAATTATGTATACTGCCTCACTATTAAAGCCTTACATTAGACCCGAGATAGTGCGGGCTAATGTAGTCGTTACCGTTATAGTAATAAGAGTGTTATTGCAATGGTTATGTGCGGTCGCGTAATTATGTGTCGCTTACGTAGTTTAAGTTTATAATTATAAGGCTTTGTGAGCTCTTTGTAATGCGGTAAATTCTACAATTTGGTTGCGACATTTAGGTACCTTCTTAATATGCTGACACTTTAAAGGGGATGATCAGACCATCAAACTGAACAACTTTTTCTATGGCACCAACGTCGAAATAAAAAAAAAACTGCTGTTTCACCCAAAACTGCAAACCTACTTGAGCCAAATGTATCGGACAGCTGATATTTTTTTGCGATTTCAATGTTGTTTCCATAGAGAAAGTTGTTATGTTTGATGGTCTCATCATCCCCTTAAAAAAAGTCAGCAATTCTACAAATTCATCACTCATTGCAATCAAAAATTAAACAGACATAATATAAATTAAAGATTGAAAAATTTGTCTCGGGTGGGACTTGAACCCACGCTCTTCCAAACCGAGGAAACGTGCTAACCAATTACACCACCGAGCCCACTACCCAGAGAACGAAATTTTCAATCTGTTACGTCTTAAGGGGACGTGACGTTTGATTCGAAATAGCACAACATGGCTGTAACATGTTTATAATCAATAAGACATATAATATAGTTGGTCTACCTATGCAAACAAAGTCGCGGGGCGCCACTAGTTTCAAATATCAGTATGCAATATGGAAATGTAACGCGTCCCTCATGACAAACAAACAAACAGACGGACGACAGATGTTTCCGTGTTGATGTAACGGACATATTGGAATTCTCCCGATAAATCGGTCCGGCATTATTGGAGAAGTTTGTCTCCTACAAGAGTAAACAATAATACGAGGAAATATCGCTCTCGGATGCCATGTCGACTGAGTTTCACAACCAGTTGCGAAAGAAGACTTTTTATTCTTTATTGGCAACTAATTGTCGTTGAAAAGCGTGGCGGTGGCGCGTGGCGGAGAGGTATGGAAACTTAAGGCTAGGTTATCCCAGTGCAAGCGTCTCTTTCTTGCAAGCATAAGTTTACAATTAGCCATCCCGCTCCAATAGAAAGCAGGATCGCAAAAAAACGTGTTTTTCGTCAATATCTTTGCTCATGGGAGTTTCTAAGCTAAAGCTTCTCCTGAGTTCACTAGAAATATTTAATGTATTTAGTTAAGTACAAGAATAAAAAGTTAAATATCAGCAGTTTAATCATAGTATTGAAAAAACATAACAAAAAGGGGTAACTTTGGGATTTTTTTCTATCTAGTAAACTTAATCTAATCGTGTAATTGAGAACAGTCGCCCATCCGCCCGATCTTTAAATAAGATATAATTTAATTTCAGACTTTAAAACACAGTTTAAAACACTTTCGTTCTTGTTCAAAAAACGGCCTCGACGGGATAACAGCGTCTTAATCTTGAAGAACCCAAGTTGGAATCTAGGAGTACTTGAGCCAAATGTATGGGACAAAAGCAGATTTTTTTCGGGATTCAATGTTGGTGCTTTAGAGAAAGTTGTTCAGTTTGACGGTCTGATTATCCCCTTAAAAAATGTCAGCATATAAAGAAGGACCCTATACAGGGTGTAAGTGACAGCCTAGCAAATACTGAAACGGTGAACTCAGACCATCAAACTGAACAACTTTCACTATGGAGCCACTATCAGGAAACGTGAAAAAAATCTGCTGTTTAATAATTTGATTCAAGTAGGTAGGTTCAGTTGTTTTGTATAAAGGCCTCCGATAATTGCTCTCAGAACATTTTGTATGGGGACGCGCGCGATCCTACACACTGCCGCGATATTGTCGAGCGATAATATCGCTGCGATTTTGCGATAATTGTTCTCAGTACATTTTGTATGGGGACGCGCTCGATCCAGATACCGATATCGCAACCAGACGCAATCTCTTTCTAGTACATTCAGTGAAGGGCGCATGCGTGACGCGAATCGCGGAATCGCTGCAGTGTGTAAGGTGTCGCGATATCGCTGTCGATAATATCGCTCGATAATATCGCTCGATAATATCGCTGCAATGTGCGGAAGCCTTAAAACAGCTCATTTTTTTCGCGATTTTAATGTTGGTGCTACAGAGAAAGTTGTTCAGTTTGACGGTCTGATCATTCCCATAAAAAAGTGTCAGTATATTAAAAAGGACCCAATAATAGCAACGCATAGATACATACATTTCTAGGACTAAACCTCGACCGGTCGACAGAAGGATAAGTATAGGGTCAGCTTGTTTCCATTGAAATACATTTCCTTATTCAAATCTAAATCTTAATGTATCAATAGACTTGAGAAAGGTCCCGAGGGTTTTGTACATGTAGTTCTTTATGTCCTTTGTGAATTCCCAATAGTTAGGGTGGGCAGGAACTTTGATATAACTATCAACTATCTTTTAGTGTTACGTACCAAAATTGATTTTATTCTAGAATATCATGTGGGCAGTATCAATTGAAAAAAATCACGTGCATAGAAAAAGTTCTATTCGCTTAAATGCAAAATTGCTATAACTGAACTGACTGTACTAACCTAGGTCCTAACGCATGACCTACTCAGAAAATGTCTTGACAAGAAAATGTCAACGTTCGAAAATGACATGCATAGAAAAAAACTATCTATCAGATGCATAAAGGCTCATTAAAGTTAACCCTCCATTAAATCTCTTGCTGTCACTTTTTATCTTCTTGAAGTATCTATAGTATCTCTATTGAGCGTTTCTGCAACTGAGTGCTAGTTCGCTATAATGGAAAAATGCGATTCTATAAGTATTTTTATCAAATCTTAACTATTATAAAACCGTAAAATCGTGAGGAATAAAAAAGTAGCGGTTCACTTCATATAAACTAAAATCACGGACCTGAAAAAAAGACGGACGTAATCTCGTCTAATCACGAGTGAAGCACCCATTTCTTTTGTGTGCGTGCTGTCACGCGGTACATAATGGTGACGGGTGTCGGACCTGCGCCTAGAGCTAGTGCATCTGTGTGAGTGTAGGTCCCTTGTAGAACAAACGAAAATGTTGGACCTTCCATGCTTCACATCTTTTTAGTGTCACATTACATCCGTCTTTTTTCAGGTCCGTGACTCAAATAACACTCGATAGCGCGATTTAAATGACATGCAGCGCCAGCTATTGACAAAATTGTTTGTTTGTTTATTTGTTCGCGCATCACGCAAAAACTACTGAACCGATTTTGATGAAACTTCTTTTGTTTGATAGCTTATGATCTGACTTAAAATCTGGTATATAATTTGTGCGGACGAAGTCGTGGAAAAACACTAGTATTTCAATAAACTCATAAAAACTGGAGTACTCTACTTAAAAAAATATCGTCGGAGAAAAAGGGAATGACATATTGCGCCGACCCCAAATAATGGCAAATGGACAAGAGAATGATGAGTCTGAGAAAAAGGCCCGTGACAGACGTAGGTACGGACGGACAGACACCGACATGATTCCGTAAGTGTCCAGTTTTGCCAATTTTGGCCCGGAACACTAAAAATCATCTGTTCCATACTTTGACTACTAGTAACGCGTGTAATTCTACTAACAAACATTTCTGCCACTTTTTGCGGGGGGCGAGGTAACATGCAATCCGCAACTTTGGATTTTATTCCCCATAACTTTAGATTCTAATTTTGAATGTTAAAATCATGAAAAGTAGTCTCGTGTGAACCCCAAACGTTCTATGTTCTAATTTATTGTTTCGCAATTATAGGCTGTAATAATAAGTATAAATTGAATGTAAATGCACATGATCAATTTGTTCTTATACCGTGGCAGAGGGGAAATGCTACCGCAAGGCTAGTCCTTATAATATAACACCCCTCTTTTTGCGTCGGGGGTTAAAAATAGGTAGGTAGTCAAAAGTTCCATACTAAACTGCAATGCCTAATCATATGAACAGCAGATTTTTTTATTTCAGGTTTGCCTCCATTGTAAAAGTTGTTCAGTTTGATGGTCTGAACCACCCCTAAAAATTGTTTAACCATTTCAATGTCACCTGTTACAAATTATAATAAGTCATTTTAAAAAAGCCTAATAATATAATCTGGATGAACTGGAAGGTTAAATGACAGTAGGATACGAATGGGTATAACTTAATGTACGAGTACCTAACTATACGTACATGTATGTATGTATACCGAGTCCCAAGTGGCCAGGAAGGGTCAAGTGTCCATTATTATAATTTTATTGTATAAATGTGTTTTTAATGGGCTCTCACGCGTTTTTATTCAAATTGTTTGAGTGTTTGGAATGACACAATTTCGTTGAAAAGTTTTAATTATAGCTCTGGTGGAGAGAATCTGAGAATTACGTATAATATTTCTGTGGCATAATGAGATAGGCCAATAGATCTGCCTTCTGCCCAAGTAGATAAGTAAGTTCTAAGTATTCTGGCTTTTCGGTGAAGGAAAACATCGTGAGGAAATCTGCATGCTTCAATTTCGAGGCATGTATTGTACCCACTGTTCATTATAAGTGGCGACGGGCTCACCCCCCGTCACACTGGACAGAGTTTCGGTACTACTGGTGAAACGTGAATGTTCTGAGGTTTCAGAATATCTCTCACTACCCTCTCGGGGAATATAGTCGTGATATACTTGTGCTTATTTGTTACCTAATGATCAGTCTATGAACGTCCCACTGCGGGGCAGGCATACCCTCAGGAGAGTAATCGCGCTAAATAAATCGCAACTGAACCATGATTGGACCGCGTGCGAACCACAACTTATCATTTAACAGCCGTTTTAAGTCGTTATGACAGATCGCTCATGTTAAATAACGTGTTTTACAAATTTTATTAAATGAAACACACTCGTAGTTCATGACAGAATGACAAGCCAAACTTTATTCTTTTCATACTTAATGGCCATCATATAATACAACATCTTCCTTCTTAAAACGAAATTAAAATAAAACATAATATACATTAACGGAAAAGAAAACTTAAGAGAAACTGTAGCGAGTATGTATTATATCTATTTCACACCATTACGTGTGTTGTGCATTTATGCATTTCACACCATTACGTGTGTTTTGCATTTAACTTGCATTTCATATGATTTTGTATTCAATTTAGCAATAAGTTTTCTTATTTACGTATTTCACACAATTACGTGTGTTGTGCATTTATGTATTTCACAGCATTACGTGTGTTGTGCATTTAACTTCCATTTCATTTCATGTAATTTTGCATTTAACTTGCATTTCATAATTATGATTTTGTGTTGAATTTGCTAAAGCTCCAATTTCGAAATAACTTTTCAGAGTCTTCCTTGTCGGCTACATTCCCGAAACTGAAAGTATTATAACAGCCGTAAGGCTCGATCACCAATTGCTGATAATAATAAAGAAGTTTTAATTTTGCTGCTCCTAGTCACAGCTCCTAGTATTACATCCAGAATATATTCATTATCAATTTCGAATTTCTGACAACAATTTAAAAGTATTGCCATATTGCCCCACCAGGCCATTTCTGTAGGCAAATTTATATTGGCACAACTTCCATCACTTTTGGTATTTGCATTTATTGTGTTAGGCATTTTTTTAATTTTCACTTTTTACTTCTAAAAATATTATTATTTGCTGAGGTTACGATAGCGACTGCGCCATGTTAAATTATGTATTTAATATTTTTATTGGATGAAACACACTCGTAGTTCATGACAGAATGACAAGCCAAACTTTATTCTTTTCATACTTAATGGCCATCATATAATACAACAGCTCAGACGTTAAAGGCTGTCAGTCACATAGTAAATAAGTCATGTTTAAGCAAAACGGAATTCAGTACAGTTGAATAGTAATTGGATTGGATTACAATGTGATTAGAACTAAAATTGGATTAGGATTAAACTTCGATGTGGGCGGGTGTATAGGCGTCAGACCACTGCGTGCACAATGCGGATTAGTAGACTTCACATACGCATGGGAATTTCTTCTTCAGCTTATGCAGGTTTTCTCACGATATTTTCCTTCACCGTTTGAGAGCAGTCGGTATTAATTAAGTACATAAGTAAGAAATCTGCGGAACGCTCTATTACCTATTATTTGATAATTTTAAGGCTTCCGCACATTGCCGCGATATTATCGAGCGATTTTATCGCTGCGATTTTGCGATATTTATTTCTAGTACATTTGGTATGAGGACGCGCGCGATCCCACACACTGCCGCGATATAATCGCAACCTGACGCAATCTCTTTCGACTAAATTCAGTGATGGGGCGCATGCGTCACGCGAATCGCAGAATCGCTGCAGTGTGTAAGGTGTCGCGATATCGCTGTCGATAATATCGCTCGATAAAATCGCTCGATAATATCGCTGCAATGTGCGGACGCCTAGTGCACTTTGATTCAGAGAGACAACTACTTATTTTAGGGCTCATTATGAAAACAGTAAAATTACAGATTCCCTTGTTTCGTGTTTTATCTTTGCTTGTAATATTTAGACCGATCGTTATTCAGACCAGCTGAAAGGACTCCAATCTGACTTGCTAATAAAGGTAAACGTTGGATTCGGTTTGAAATACATCGCTGAATGAATAAGTCCGCCTATTGTACCTACTTCGCGTTCGCGATTTGTAAAGTGTGTTTGCATATTTTAGTGCAAATAATGTAAATAGCTGTTAGTGATAAGACCGCAATTATACATTTTCAGTATGCGAAATAAAATAGTTTAGTCTCGTATAAGCGATGATGTTCTTATGTTATAAGAGATACGTGTACTTTTTGCAACCATCAGCAGCAAGGCTGATTCAGTGTTTATGAGTTTTTAGAGTTTCTGGCCGCATCTTCTCTACAGTGACAACACGTTCCGACGCGGTGGCAGCTAAAAAAAGAATTGACATTTAATAAGTGTGCTTCAGGCTCCTATATTGAATAAATGATTTTGAATTGAATTGAATTGAATATGGGGTGTAGAGCATCTCTGTGATGGGGATGGACCAGGTCTGCCTGCATAACGTCAGTCGGTTTAGGAGTTACAGACGTTTGAAGGTCAGTAAAAAATTAACGATCAGCTGCAAGGCTGATCATATGATATTATTGTAGTATGCACTGTAGCCATGTGAACAGTACAAAAACTGACATGAACTGCCAGTCGATTTAGGAGTTACAGCCGTTCAAAGGTCGGACCTTTGAACGACTGTAACTTCTAAACCGATTGATGAACCAAGTCAGTTTTTATACTGTTCACATAGCTACAGTGCATACTATAATAATATCATACTTGCAGCTGATCGTTAATTTTTTACTGACCTTCAAACGTATGTAACTCCTAAACCGACTGACGTTATGCAGGCAGACCTGGTCCATCCCCATCACAGAGATGCTCTACACCACATAAACACTGAATCAGCCTTGCTGCTGATGGTTCCAAAAAGTACACTTATCTCTTATACTTATAACACAAGGCAAGCCAAAAAAAACACTACAACCCCAGTCGCGTATAAAAATGGTATACATTTACAGACTATGTAATTGTTAATAAGAGTTTGTCCAGCATTGAGATTATAATCTACAACCTAAATATTATAATACTTATGTTAGCACTTAATACTATACAGGGTATAAAGTATTAAGTGCTAACATAATAATTAAGATTATACAGGGTGTAACAAAATACCCTAGTAATAAACAAGGGGGTGCTTCAGACCATAAAACTGAACAACTTTCACTATCGAGCCAACTTCGAAATCGCGACATCACCATAGACTTCTTCTTATCGTGTGGGCAAACCCTGGTGTCAGAGTTTATTCAAACCGCCTTACGGCCTCTGACGTGGTTTTTTTTATGTAACGTCGACTACCACCAGAGATAGTAGCCGCGGGACCAACGGCTTAACGTGCCATCCGAAGCACGGAATCATTTTCCTTTTCAGACAATCAGGTGATTCAGCCTGCAATGTCCTAACCAACTGGGGAAAAAAGCACAAAGTGATATATCACCAGGTAGGTGTCCCCCGTGGGAATCGAACCCACGACCTCCGTGTCAAGAGCCCAATGCTCTTAACCATTAGACCACGGAGGCAGTTATCACCATAGTGAAAGTTGTTCAGTTGCATGGGCTGAAGCACCCCCTTAAGTAGGTATTACTAGGGTGTTTTGTTACACCCTGTATAATCTTAATTGTTATGTTAGCACTTAAAACTTAACGTTATAAAGTTTATAAATAATACGAAAGAAAGTTTTACGAAATCGAATTTAAAGGTCGACTGGAAAATTATCAAACTTGTGCCATAAGTTCGTAATTATTCATGATAATATACTTAATTAAATGATTACAGAATTAAAACAATATCAGAAGTGCGATTTTTGAACATCATACCGCTCATCCGCAGAAACAATGACACAACTGCAAAATCCCAAATTTACAGGTCGCGCGTTTAAAGTTTTAAATAAAGATTCATAGCATTACGCAAATTTTAAATTAACTGTATACGCTTTGATTTAAAGCCATATTCTTTTATTGAACGTTATTTAAAACTTTAAACGTGTTTCCTGAGAACATTATTTAAAGCTTTAAAAGCGTTACCTGTAAATTTGGGATTTTGCAGTTGTGTCATTGTTCCTGCGGAAGAGCGGTCGAGCGGTTCGGCACTAGAAAGTGTCAAAATTACTATGGAGATTATGCTCTTTCTACTGCCGAATCGCTCGTATGATGTAAAAAATCACACTTCAGGGTCTTATGTAAAATTAATTATACAAGGTGTAACAAACTCAAAACTCAAGCTCAAAAATATTTATTCAAAATAATTTCTGATGATTGTAATTTTTTTGGCTCTACCGAAGGAATGTTGCGGCCAGAAACTCTAACAACAACAAACAAAACACCCTCATAATACTTAAAGAGGTGCAAGTTTAAATGTTAATGATACTTTTCCTTACACCCTGTATTTAGAAGTAAACTATTGACCCGCTCCTGCTTCGCACGAGTACAGTCAGCATCAAAAGTATCTAGGCATGTTAAGTGTTCATAAATATCTGGACAACTTTACGATAGCAAACCTTATTTCAACTCACAAAGAAATCAAATTAATTTATCTGTCAAGTTATTATTTGTTAAGTTAAAAACAAATGGTATCTAGTAGGAAATAGGGTTTATTTTCGTGTAATTGTTCAGATGTTTTTGAACACCGGAGATGCTTAGATACTTTTGATGCTGACTGAACAACAAATAGCACAAGCCATCCTCCTAATATATTATAGTGAAAACCAAATCAAAATCCATACAGTATTGTCTTTGTTCAGAAATCGCGAAAAATATATCTGCTAATTTCTATTCCAGACACAATTGCCCATTGATATCTATAGAATAATGAAATAAAAACGTGTTTTCAATGTTGGCTCTACAAGGTGTTACAAAAATACAAATAAACATTTAAGGGGGTGGTTTAGACCATCAAACTGAACAGCTTTCACTATGGGACCAATATCGAATTCGCGAAAAAAATAAATTATGTTCCTATCTATCTATCTATCTATAACGTCACGCCTCTTTCCCATTGGGATAGGCAGAGACCAGAGCACGCCATCTACTACGATCCTTACATACATCTTTTGCCTCATTCACATCCATACATCTCTTCATACATGCCCGTCGGTTTCGAGTACTCCGCACCTCCCCTTTTTGTAGGACGCAACTGATTTGATCAGAATACGTCCTACGAGGGCGCCCTCTGCCTACACATCCACTCATTTTAGCTCAAATTAAATTATGTTCCATACTCTACAAATCGACTAGAGCCAAAATATGTATGGGATATCAGATTTTTTTTTCGCGATTTCGATGTTGGTCCCATAGAGAAAGTGGTTCAGTTTGACGGTCTAAACAACCCCCTTAAGAGATTTAAATATTTATGTTTACCTACTTATGAAACACCCTGTATAGTGAAATTGAAAGTTGTTCAATTTGGTTGTCTGAAGCACTTCCTGAAATATTTTACGCATTTAAGTTTAGAGTTTGTATTATTTTGATTTGGTTTTATATTTTTGAATAGTGTATTTTTCATTCTCATTTCATTATTTTTATTGTGTTTGTACTGAAATAAGTATACAAGGTGTTTCATAAGTAACAATAAATTTTTGAAACTCTTAAGGGGGTTGTTAAGACCGTCAAACTGAACAACTTTCTCTATAGGACCAACATCGAAATCGCGAAAAAAATAATTTCATATCCCATACATATTTTAGCTCTAGTCGATTTGTAGAGTATAGAACATAAAATTTTTTTTCCCGATTTCGATATTGGTCCCGTAGTGAAAGTTGTTCAGTTTGATGGTCTACACCACCTCCTTTAAAGGTTTATTTGTAGTTTTGTAACACCTTGTATTGAGGAAGAATGTAGAGTTTTTATAACTAATATATTTTTCAACTAACTAAATAATAAATTATGTATATTTTCACCAGTCTTATTGTAGCCAAAATAACTTCATACATTATTAACATCAACAATTCAGTCCAACACAAATTCACGACAATACAATCGACCTTCAAATATCGATCAACCAAAACAACAACAAAAATAGAAACTCATCAATAATTCAACTTAAAATCGACAACCCTACTAATTATTAAAAAGAAAAAAGACCAAAGCGATCAACATTCAAGTGTAAAAATAAAAACACTTACCTTATTGTTTAGTAAAGCGATGTATTTGTTAACAGGTGGTTGTGTGGTGGAGGAGTGGTGCGTGTTGGCGGTGGTGTGGCGCGTGAGGGACTGGCGCCGGGAGACTGACGCATGCGCGGTGGACTGACGGTTGTAAGGGGAGGTGTGTAGGTCTTTTAGTGAAGGTTTTTGAGGACAGGTATCCTTTTACGATTTTAACTGTAATGCAGTGTTATTAATAAATAAAACAATAATTATTAACCTAACGTTAATTATTAACCTATAATGAGGACCCTCCATTATTTTAACTTTAAATTGACATTATATTATTTGTTGGCAAATCCGCCATAATAACGAACATTCTGTGAATATTTCAATTGTCTAGCTATTACGGTTCAAAAATTACAGCCCTAAATAGGTAAGACAGACAGACGGACGGACGGACAACGTAGGTTTAGTAATTGGCCGTTTTTACCCTTTGGGTACGGAAACTAAAAACGAGTGAGCCTTACAGTAGTAGCATATGTCGCGCAATATCTCACCTTGGTAATAACACTCGGAAAATGGGTTGGTACCATTTGACGGCCAACTCTACCACAGCCGGCTTTCATTGGTCAAATCAAACAGCGCTTTCCTGGCTTTCTGTAGCACACTTCCGTCCCTTTTTCACGAAATCACTTCCACAGATACACAGAGTTGCATAAAAGAGAGAGGAAAGATGTTAAGGGGCCATAGGTCCCGACGAATATTTTCTATGAGAAACGCGATTGCCGAGCGCTCCGAAAAGTGTGTGCGTGAGCCGTATTTTCGATTAAAAACAACTAACCAAAGTACTTTTTCTAGATTTTTTTTGATTGCACTAGTTAAACTAATGGTGAATATGTGAGTATAAATACCAACAATCGGAAACTATTTTAAGTTCTTCTAAAACGAGAAAAATGTTTAAAAATGCATGAAAATACGTCATCTTTGTGACGATTTTCTATCGAGTGAAGTAATTCCAATCGTGTATTCAGTTGATGATTTCACTAGATGAACTATCCAAAAATACTGAGATATGACTTTAGTTTCGGTAAATGGTATGAATCTAGTCGTAAAATGAAAAATAAAAGATGCCTCTGAGGTATTTCCACCTACTATTACGTCTTAAACGTTAAAAAACAGCTGTCAAATTTAAATTTCGAACTTCCGTTACGCGAAAAACTCTCATTTTCTGTAATTCTTTAGCTTGAAACTATTTTTAATAATAGGATGAAGTATAAAAAGTAATGAAATATTGATGACGTCACTTGTGGGTATCTAGTAGGAAACATTTTTCATAACGTTTTGACATCCGATTAAGTTGCTAATTTGACTAGTTGTCCGCTCTCCTATTGGAAAAAAAATCCTGTCGTAAGACACACACGAAACTTCCGCAGCTGTCAAATTTAAATTTCGAAATGCCGTTACGCTAAAAAGTTGCGGATCCGAATTTCAAAGCCCTCCGGTAAAAAGTTTCACTTGAAAAAACTTAAAATAAATGTTTCAAAAGTTACATCCTTTTGCCTATCAGACATCAACCTGCGAGGTACAAAATATACTGAAAGCATTATTTTGAATTTCGAACTCAAAGGAAAGACCCATTAGAGGCGCATTGCCATATTCAATCTTATTGTGTAACACATTAATATCAGATTCCTTTGTTTTACGCGAAACAGAAGTCAGGATGACTTGAAACAAAGAGAATTATTCCAGAACGACTTATGTCAGTTTTTGGTGATGCTAATTGCGATCTTAAATGCTTGACGTTAAGACTTATTTTCAATTATGAACAAAGTATGAGAATATGAAAATTAGAATTAAAACAGCTATCACTAATAGCTTCAGTGTTTCTAATTTTGAAATAGAACTTTAGTTCAAACTAATAGAGGTGGTTTTTCTTTGTGTTTCAACGTAGAGTAATGATTTTTTGGATTTAGATTTTAGAAAGTGCGAAAAGAGAAAAAGTTAAGTAAATTTTTTAAGTTCTTGGCAGAAATCGCTTTCTCGGTAAATAAGACCGCCCTTTTTTTGTCATTTTTGTCTCTAAGTACGTTATTTTGGAATAAAATAAGGTAACTAAAACGTATACAGGCTGTAAGGAAAAGTATCATTAACCTTTAAACTACATACTCTACCCATCAAACTGAACAACTTTTACTATGAGAGCAAACCGATCAGAGCAAAGAAAAAATCTGCTTTTACGTAGTACAATATTTGAGTCGATTAGGTATTGCAGTTTAGTATGGGATAGCCGATTTTTTTTTCGTTAATCGATTTGCTCCCGTAGTAAAAGTTGTTCAGTTTGATGGGTAGACTCTTAGTTTAAAAGGATGCTATATCAATTTCACCCTGTAGTGTTAATATCAGGGAGCTGTTAAATCCATAGTTAATATTCACAAAGCGAGGCCGCGATAATCTGATAAAATCTCCTTTGTTCTACATCCAAATTAGTTGTGATATTTCCCTAAGGTTTACTGTATCGAGTTCAACCGATACCAAGTTTTGAAATCTGTACAGGGTCCTTCTTAATATGCTGACACTTTTTAAGGGGATGATCAGACCGTCAAACTGAACAACTTTCTCTACAGGGTGAATTTGATATCATTAGCATCCTTTTCCGAAGAATTAATCAAGGACATAGTGGACACACAAGGCAAATACGTTCATACAGGGTGTAAGGGAAAGCCCTCCGCAAACTACGGTAAACTCAGATCATCAAACCGAACAACTTTCACTATGTAGCCTACCTCAGGAAACACGAAAAAAAATCAGCTGTCCCATACATTTGAGTCGGGTAGGTACGGCAGTTTTGTATGGGACAGCAGATTTTTTTTCGCGTTTCCTGAGGTAGGCTCCATAGTGAAAGTTGTTCAGTTTGATGTTGAGTTTGCGGAGGGCTGTCCCTTACACCCTGTATACGCTCACAAACACCCCTACACTAATCCCCCCACTAATCCACACACTTTTTTACCTTAATGGAATTGTAAAATACATTTTACATTGAAAATCTGCTGTAAAAGTTGCTGTCTCATAAGATTTATCGCGTAGGTATGTAAGTAGGTAGGTATAAAGTATTAGACACAGTTCTGTCTCGATCAATCACTCTGTGACACTGAGCACACCCTGCACGTCAAACTATATTACAATGAACAGTCGCTTTGACCTTGAAGTATACAATATACACAGTAATCTTTAAAGAGGTGGTTTAGATTTAGACCATAAAACTGAACTTTTATTAAAGAGACAACGTCGAAAAACAATCAATCAATCAATTATACTTTATTGCACAACAAAACAGAACATCTTCTTCTTGGACGTAACCTCATGAGGGACGTGACCATCGTGGGCCGCTTGTGCCACCACAGCTCTCCAGGCCGCTCGATCTTGGGCCCGGTGTATGCTGGCCTGTAGTGTTGTATTGGTAATTTCTTTTACTACATCGCGTAGGCATGCGTCCTCTACCTCTCTTTCCCTCCATACGGCCGGTGATTATGAGCTTTTCCAAACTATCTGAGCTCCTGACCGTATGCCCAAAGAATTTAAGGACTCGTTGCATACAGATGGTGGAGAGCCTCGTCGTGATGTTCAACTCGTCGAGGATGGACTCATTTGTGCGGCGTTCAGTCCAGGATATTCGGAGCATTCCGCGCCAGCACCACATTTCAAATGACGACCCGGTTGGTGTAATGGTTACCACGCCGGACTGCCAAACCAGGGTCCTGGGTTCGAATCCCGGTTCGGTCATGGATGTTATATGTTCGTGCCGTTGTTGTATGGTTTCCATAATAAAAGCCATTAGTGCTTAGTTTTGGATTATAACAATATATGCCAATAATGCCAATAATGCCTGTGAGCGTTATAAAAAAAAGAAAAAAAAAAAAAAAAAAGAAAAAAATGCGTCAAGTTTTACAGAACAGAACATTTGAATAAATATAAAGAATTACAAGTAGGTACAAATAAGGCGGTCTTATCGCTAAAAAGCTATTTCTTCCAGACAACCTTAGGGTAGAGGAATTAACAAACGAGAATAGGTGGGCGGTGTAACAATCTGCTGTACCATACATTTGAACCCTAATTTTTAGAGTTCCGTACCAAAATTGGCAAAACGGCACACTTAAGGAATCAGCTCGGTGTCTGTCCGTCCGTCTGTACCTACACGCGGCGACACATAACCGCCACTAGACAAAGTATCTTTCGATTACGTTAACGACAGTAGAAAACATAAAAATGCATGCACTTGAAGTAACTCCCCAATGTCAAATCCATACATTCTGTCATTTTCTACTAGCGTTAACGGCAATAGAATGTCACTTTGTCTAGGGCCCCAGTAGTAACGTACTGTGAAAACTCATGGTAGGCCTACTGAATACTAGTTTCCCTTTATCGACTGTGTCAAGTCTCAGATAGTGAAATGATAAATAATGTTAAAGTTATGAATAGAAGGCAGCAGCCGGTCGTGAGCGATGTGTTATATATTACTATGATACGTCATTCTGATCGCTTCGAGATAGATATTATGATAGACTAGTGTTTACCCGCGACTTCGTTCGCACAAATTATATACCAGATTTTATGTCAGATCATAAGCTCTTGACACGGAGGTCGTGGGTTCGATTCCCACGGGGGGCATCTAGTGAAATGTCACTTTGTGCGTTTTTCCCCAGTTGGTTAGGACATTGCAGGCTGAGTCACCTGATTGTCTGAAAAGAAAGATGATTCCGTGCTTCGGATGACACGTTAAGCTGTTAGTCCTGGCTACTATCTCTGGTGGTAGCAGTCGTTACATAAAAACCACGTCAGAGACCGTAAGGCGGTTTGAATAAACTCTGACACCAGGGCTTGCAGCCCACTCGATAAGAAGATAAGCTTTCAAACAAAAAAATGATCATCAGAATCGGTTCAATAGTTTTTGCGTGATGCGCGAACAAACAAACAAACACACAAACAAACAGACAAACAGACTGACAAAATTTCAAAAAAGGTTGATTTCGAGTCAGGGATACCTAAAAACTATATCGTAATCTTTTTTTTTGTAAATATCTTCAATGTACAGACACCCTTCAGTTACAGTTATATAATATTTTAGATTACTGCAAATCCAGGGTCCTTAGTATGCTGACACTTTTTTAAGGGTATGATCAGACCATCAAACTGAACAACTTTCTCTAAGGGACCAACATCGAAATCGTGAAAATAATCAGCTATCCCATACATTTAGCTCGAGTTAGATTTGCGACTCAAATCTATGCAACAGCTTATTTTTTTGTTGCTCAGATCGGTTTGCTCCCATAGTAAAAGTTGTTCAGTTTGATGGGTAGACTCTTAGTTTAAAAGGATGCTAATGATATCAATTTCACAGTAGAGGCAGTTGTTCAGTTGGATGGTCAAAAACCCCGGAAAAAACTATCAGAATAGAAGGACCCTATATACAGGGTGTTTCATAAGTAACAATAAATTTTTAAAACTCATAAGCGGGTTGTTTAGACCGTCAAACTGAACAACTTTCACTATGGGACCAACATCGAAATCGCGAAAAAAAAAATCTGTTATCCCATACATATTTTAGTTCGAGTTGATTTGTAGAGTATGAAACATCAATTTAATTTTTCGCGATTTCGATATTGGTCCCATAGTGAAAGTTGTGCAGTTTGATGGTCTACACCACCACCTTAAATGTTTATTTGTAGTTTTGTAACACCTTGTATAGGTAGGTGCCTAATAATGATTGAGGGTCAAATTTGTCTATCCCCCAAGGCCATCTTACTCTTTTTCTAGCCTCCAAGGCTGGTCCCAACCATGTATAAAGTCCATCTCAGACAAGTGGTCCCGAGGGAAGGGACCAACTATATCGACTCAGTTCCCAACTCTCCGAGGAGACGTTCGAGATAACAGTTACTTCTGTAATATCGATAAATACACAACCCTATTTCCGTTTGGTCAAGATAAAGATAAAAGATAAATAGTTATTTGTTATGCTAGGCTGCAAAGTTGCTTTTTGGCGCGAGTACTTTCATTGAAACCTGAGCAAGCGAAGGATTCTAGGATTGAACCACGAGCGAAGCGAGTGGTTCAAATAATAGAATCCTGAGCGTTTAGCGAAGGTTTCAAAGATACGAGACGCAGAATAACTTTGCAGCCGAGCGAAACACACAATTTTTCACCTCACAACAGCGAGGAAAAAAAGTGAATTGCTAAAAAGAACATTCAAAAAGTTTTTATTTTCGTGCTGGCCAGTGTCATGAAATAGTTATTAAGCATTTTCAGTGCATTGGCGGTATACAAAAATATTGAATAGACAGATTCGAATTTCAAAAACTCTTTCCACGCTAGCGGATAAAATACACTTTTGCACTCAGATTTCGAACGATAAACAGAATCTTTCCGAGCTTGTGAGGTGAAAAAGATATTTATTCACATTCACATTTACATTACATCCTTACGGCTACAGTTATATGATATCAGGCAAAACATATTGCGGACTGCCTCCGTGGGCTCTTGACACGGAGGTCGTGTTCGATTTTCGACTAACCAATTAAAGTCAATGACATTTTTCAGAAAAAATCTAGGAAATAATCTATATGTTTGTATGAAGACAGATTTTCGTTAAAATGAGTTTCGCTTTCGTTTTACAGTTTTAAAGTTACAGTGCCTCAAAGATTTACATACAAATCTTAAATTAAAACTGGGGTAAATTTGGGGTAGTTGGGGATCTACCTCCTAGCGGTCCACCCCGGGCAACGGCACCACAAGCTACCTAGTTTGTGGTGGCGGCTGAACGATCCCCACAGCGGTGTGGTTGGCTCCTGCCGGAGTCTGGCGCCAACCAATAATTTCATTGACTTTAATTGGTTAGTTACTGAAAATATAATCAAACTTCGTTTGTGTGGAGCGCTCGCTTCGTTTGGTGGGGGATGATCAGACCAACAAACTGCACAACTTTCATGGGTCATCACATGGGATTTCACTTTATGGGACCAACATCGAAATCGCGAAAAAAAATCAGGTGTCCCATACATTTGGCTCGAGTTTATAATCAGGTGTCCCATAGTTTGGTTTGCACTTTTGTTTATTATTTTTTTCGCGATTTCGATGTTGGTCCCATAGAGAAAGTTAAGCAGTTTGATGGTCTGATCATCCCCTTAAAAAAGTGTCAGCATATTAAGTTGAACCCTGTACATTTTGGCCCCATTTTGGATGTCTAGCCAGTGGCCACCCTGCAAGGGAACGGTCTTGAGTTCATGTAGGTATGTTATGTGATATATTTAGTTTAAAGTCCAATCTCCATTTATAATAAGATTTTGCATATAAATGTGAAATCGTAGGTACGTTTTACGACGGTATAAATCCATCGAGGCGGGGTGACAAAACACTAGTCTCATACCGCGGCGTTGCTTGCTAGAATTATATTATTTTTCTCAAACATGCTTGGTTTGAGCATTATTTTGAAAACCTTCTTCGAGATAAATCGAAATTGCTGTACTATGCGAGAAGCGGCCGGCAAAAGTTGTATGAAAATCCATATCTGTCGTGGTTTAGCGGCCAAATAAATTGCATGGTAAACTCATATCTGTCGTGTTATTTAATAATGGAACGATCTTTTACTCCGTAACATGGCCACCAAGGAGGTAACTTATCAAAGGTTTTATTCAAATTTCGAACTGGTTTGCAAATAGAAAGCTTTATAATGAAAAAAAAAACGAATGAACACTTTAACCACAGATAATAATGAGTAACTAGCTTCAACGCAGGAAAATTATTGTTTTTCATCATTGATTTTGAAAAGTTGATTGATTTAAATTTCCGCGCATTGTTTGAGAAAAGCACTATACAAGCCTAGGCCACAGCTAGGCATTGATGGACTTAAGTATGTGTGGCTCGGCTTCGCCTCGGCCCACATTTACACGTTCGTCCATCAATGCCTCTTTTGCTGGCCGCTGCAGTAATGTAGGTACTGTTACACACACCACTGTATGTTTCGGCGTAGACTATAGAACATCGCTACTTAATAATATATCGTACCTACTTATCCTGCCTAGTCAAATCAGCATTTCTTTATCGAATTTAGTAATAAGACCGCCTAAGGTCCAAAAGGACCTTCTGAATTTCCCGTCTGTTACTCTTTGTATGTAAAATTAAGTATAGGTCTACGAATAAGAGAATGTATAGAAGTATAAATGAAGCTCAAAAAGTGGCACCAAAAAAATTGTAACGCGTTCTAAATTTGTTCTTTAAAATTGTAACTCGCCGCCAAAACTCATACAAAATGACATTTTTCATGGGGTGCCAAAAATGATTTCGATTTTGTTTGGAGTTATTCTTCCATATTTATTCTCTTATTCGTAGGTATAGGTACTAATTGATTGATTTCAAAGCGCGGGCTTTGTATGAACATACGTTTTATAGTTGATCATAGTTTGCATGTTCATCATCATCATCATCTCAGCCGATGGACGTCCACTGCTGGACATAGGCCTTCCCCAAGGATCGCCACAACGACTGGTCCTGCGCTGCCCTCATCCAACGGTTTCCCGCCGCCTTCACCAGGTCGTCGGTCTACCGTGTACGACCGCCTACCCACGCTGCGCTTTCCGATACGCGGTCGCCACTCGAGAACCTTCCGGCCCCATCGGTCATCGGTTTCGGCCCCGCCCACCACTTTAGTTTAGCAATTCTTTGTCAAATTATTAAAATAGTATTCAAGCTAAAAATTACCGAAACTGTGATATAGGTAGGCGGGTCCTTCTGAATATGCTGACGGGATTTTAAAGGGGTGATGAGACCATCAAACTTTCTCGATGGGACCAAAATCTAAATCGCGAAAAAAATCTATAATACAATTTATATTATAATACAATTTCGATCTTTATTATTATAATTCAATTTGGATCTGGTAAGTTTGTAGTTTTGTACTATTTTTTTTATTCGCCATTTTTTAAGAGAAAGTTGATCAGTTTGATGGTCTGATCACCCTCTTAAAAAACCGACCTATATATTATTGTTTAGTCATCAAAATACAAGTCTAAGCTAGATTCTAGTCGAGGGTCAGCAAATAGAAGAAACAAACACACAGACAAATAAATAATATGAGTAGTGTATTAGCTAGAGATAAATGTAAGAAGTATGTTGAATTTACAACCTCTAGCAATATTGAAGACTTATCTATCTAACGAAATGGAATGTTTTCATTTTATTTATTTACTAGTGTTTACCCGCGACTTCGTCCGCACAAATTATATACCAGATTTTAAGTCAGATCATAAGCTATCAAACGAAAAAAGTTTCATCAAAATCGGTTTAGTAGTTTTTGCATGATGCGCGAACAAACAAACAAACTAACAATTTTGTCAATAGATGGCGCTGCACGTTTTTAAATCGCGCTATCGAATGTTATTTGAATTTATATGAAGAGAACCGCTACTTTTTTAATCCTCGTGATTTTACGGTTTTACAATAGTTAAGTTTCTATAGATGGGTAGATCAACTATTTTTTGTCCATACCTAGTCCCAGTCATCTGCATACAATTTTTTCAATGTTCAGGCTCAGGCTCAAGCTCAGGTTTTGATTGCCCCAAAATTTAATGTTTGTTGAATAACTAAGGATTGCATTTATTAAACACAGACACGGTTTTGCAAAATTACTTGAATTTTACTTGAATTTTGGCGGTTGTCCGATGGACGCTTTATTTCGTTGTCCCCACGCTTTTCGGTCTATCGGACAACCGCTAAAAAAATCTAGTCGTTCAACACAGATGGTGGAATGCACATGTGTGTAGAAGAATCATATCATTAGATACAATATCTATCTTACAAAATTAATGAATGTCAAGAAAAAAGGAATTAAAACGTTTTTTTAAATAGTACTGGGAGGACAAAAAATAGTTGATCTACCCAGATGTCAATGGGCAATTGTGTCTGGAGTAGAAATTAGCTGATATTTTCTTCGCGATTTCTGAACAAAGACAATACTGTATGGATTTTGATTTGGTTTTCACTTATAATGTATTAGGAGGATGGCTTGTGCTATTTGTTGTTCAGTCAGCATCAAAAGTATCTAAGCATGTTGAATGCATGCAGAAGTATGTTGAATTTACAACCTCTAGCAATATTGAAGACTTATCTATCTAACGAAATGGAATGTTTTCATTTTATTTATTTACTAGTGTTTACCCGCGACTTCGTCCGCACAAATAATATACCAGATTTTAAGTCAGATCATAAGCTATCAAACGAAAAAAGTTTCATCAAAATCGGTTCAGTAGTTTTTGCGTGATGCGCGAACAAACAAAATAACAAACACACAAACAAACACAGAAACAAACAGACAAACAGACAGACAAAATTTCTAAAAAAGGTTGATTTCGAGTCAGGGATACCTAAAAACCATATCGTAATCTTTTTTACCCGACTGCGACAGAAGGAGGGTTATGTTTTTCGAGCGTATGTATGTATGTATGTATGTATGTATGTATGTATGTCTATTTCTTTGGCACGCCCTACAGCGTAAACGGCTTAATGGATTTTAACATATGAGGTGTCGTTAGATTCGTTAAAATCGTGAGAGTGTCATAGGGTACATTATTTTAATATGGCGTATGCGAATTTAAAAAAGAGAGGGGGGAGAATCAATTTTTTTTTCGTAAAAAAATACAATATGGGTATCAAATGAAAGCTGGTGAAGAGCAGATTCAAATTATATATATATAATAGTATTTTTATGCAACCATTTTGACACAAGACTAAAAAGTATGAAATAAACTAAATTATTTAGAAAAACAAAAAACCCGACTGCATAAAAAACTATTAGGTAACTGAAAAGATAAAAACAAGCTCCTTAAATCAGCTATAATAACTTTGCTTGGGCAAATTAATACAATTTGAATGTTATTACTTATTAGGTAGGTATTGCAGGCGGGGACAAACCAATAACCAACAAATAGGTCATTTTTCTTTGTCCCCGTTTGCGATACCTACCTAATAAGTAATAACATTCAAATTGTATTAATTTGCCCAAGCAAAGTTATTATAGCTGATTTAAGGAGCTTGTTTTTATCTTTTCAGTTACCTAATAGTTTTTTATGCAGTCGGGTTTTTTGTTTTTCTAAATAATTTAGTTTATTTTGTAAATATCTTCAATGTACAGACACACTTCAGTTACAGTTTTATAATAGTTCAGATTAGAAAAAATAAAAAAATAATAATCATAAAATAATAAATAATAATAATAATAGTTTAATAGTTTATTTATACATACATTTAGGATGATAATAACATTAAAGAAAATTGGCATGAAAACGTTCTGAAGCAACAGCTTCGAAACGTTTTGCACAAGATAATAAGCTTGTGTATTCATTTGTGATGCTATTATTAAAATTAATGAAAATTGATTAGAATAGCGAGGCGATGGTTCGATCCCCGTCCAGGCCGACTCGTACCAATGAGTTTTTCGGAATTAATGTACGATTTGTAACACCACTGGCTTTTCGGTGAAGGAAAACATCGTGAGGAAACCTGCATGCTTCAATTTCGAGGCATGTATTGTACCCTCTGTCCATTATAAGTGGCGACGGGCTCACCCCCCGTCACACTGGACAGAGTTTCGGTACTACTGGTGAAACGTGGATGTTCTGAGATTTCAGAATATTTCTGACTACCCCCCTCGGGGAATATAGTCGTGAGCATAATATGCTTATGCTAATGATATAAATTTCACCCGTTAAAGTAGGTAGGTATATCACACCACGATGCCCTCAGCAATGCTGCAATATAAATAAATAAGAGACGAGGGTTCAATTAAACTTTTTGTATTAAACATTGTCTCTGTTGCATTGCGTCGAGTGAATCATCATTACACAATTTTTGAGAGTTACGCGGTTATTAATTAAGCTAAAGTTAATCATTATAACGGGTTCTTACCGCGTTTTTATTTATTTTGGAGTTCCCGATATTTCGACAGTGTTACAACTGCCATGATCACGGGATGACTGTAGAACTGCAGGTAGATTTTTAAGAGCAGACAAATCTGTCTACCCTCAGTTCTACAGTCATCCCGTGATCATGGCAGTTGTAACACTGCCGAAATCCCGGGAACTCCAAAATAAATAAAAACGCGGTAAGAACCCGTTATAATGATTAACTTTAGCTGAATCATCATTATACAGCCAGTGACTTTAGTAGTATGCTAATATTTATACAAAATTCTATAAAATGTAAGTATTGTTACCTACATTAACCTTAATCTAGGTATGTCTCTACTATTAAAAATTTACAGTTATAAGTCACGGACCTGAAAAAAAGACGGACGTAATGTGACACTAAAAAGATGTGAAGCATGCAAGGTCCTACATTTTCGTTAGTTTTACAAGGGACCTACACTCACACAGATGCACTAGCTCTAGGCGCAGGTCCGACACCCGTCACAATTATGTACCGCGTGACAGCACGCACACAAAAGAAATGGGTACTTCACTCGTGATTAGACGAGATTACGTCCGTCTTTTTTTCAGGTCCGTGTTATAAGTAGGTAAAATATTTAAAAATTTAAGAAATAAAATCCCGCCTGTGTAAAAAGTGAACTTTAAATATAACTGAAAAGATAAAAACTTCATCGATTAACGTAAGAATCATCAAAATCGGCCCACGCGTTTGGTCACTAGTGTGCCACAAAGTAACAAAGGAACTTACAAACATACAGGCTGATAAACACATTACCCTTCCTTTGCGTCGCGCAGTCGGGTAAAAACCAGCAAACAGTTAGAATTATTATAAAGTCATCTCGCAGCATAACGTAGGTAACTTCTTTGTTTAAATTACGTGGTAAAACCATGGATAAACCAAGAGAGGAACATGCTTAATCTGCCCATTTTGTGATTAATACCTAATCACAGAAGGGGCAGATTTTGTGTCTTCTTTCCCTCTGCTCCATCCCACTTTAGGTGGGGTCGGCTCTCCTAATTTTGCGGGGCAGATTTTGTGTGATGAATACAAATACTACCTGTATTTACGACCCAGTTGGTGTAATGGCACAGTATAAGAAAAAGTAGGTATCTAGTACGTAGTACGTAATGGTTACCACGCCCGCCCGAAGCACTGCCAAACCACGGTCCTGGGTTCGAATTCCGGTTTAGTAATGGATGGTATATGTTTGTGCCATTGTAGTATGATTTATATAATGGCGAACAATATGGGGCTTGTTTTAATTAAGTTTGTAATTCGTTGCCTGAAATAAAGTAATAAATGAAATTACAATGTATGTGCCTGTGAGTGTTATTATCAGTACATTACTGCAGCGGCCAGCAAAAAAGGCATTGATGGACGAACGTGTAAATGTGGGCCGAGGTGAAGCCGAGGCGGCTAACTGCAGAATAAAGTTCTGAGGTAACTCTGAAGAGACTTCATTTTAATTAAAAACTGTTTTTTTTTACATAGCCTCTTCAATGTCCCACTGCTGGGCAAAGGCCTCCCCTTTTACTCTCCTCCTCTCTGTTTTGTGCAACTTCTGGCCAACTCTCCGAAGGCATCCATGTTATCTCTCCACCTTTTTCTCGGTCTACCTCGACGCCGGTGACCATCCTGGGGAACCCAAAAACTTTATTTAATGACAATTAAAACAAAATTCTTAAATACACAGGTGGTGTGAAACTGGAACGCGCAGAACACACATAAAACAATGATTATTGTTAGTCAGTATAATTTATTCAATACAGGAGCTTGAAGCACACTTATAGGTATTATACGTTAAATCTAGCCTATTATAACATCGCTTATTTTTGCCGCATCTTCCTACTTTTAGTTTCATCTAAGGTTAAACCCCAACCGTTTAGTTAAGTCGTGCAACGTTCAGGGGGAAGGGAGAGGGGGTAATTAAGGCAATTCTTTGTTTCATTTTGGACGCATTTTTGTTGTGAAATCTTCTTTAGGGATTTAAGTGTTTTTTTTAAATTAACAACGATTTTTGACTAACTTTTTTTTATGTCGGTCTAGCTAGGCAGTGATTCTATAATTGTCTATATTCATCATACCTGTATGTCAGAGAAATTTAAGGCCTCCGCTCATTGCAGCGATATTATCGCTGCGATTTTGCGATAATTGTTTTCAGTACATTTTGTATGGGGACGCGCTTGATCCTACACACTGCCGCGATATTATCGAGCGATAATATCGCTGCGATTTTGCGATAATTGTTCTCAGTACATTTTGTATGGGGACGCGCTCGATCCCACACTCTGCCGCGATATTATCGCAACCTGACGCAATCTCTTTCTACTACATTCAGTGAAGGGCGCATGCGTGACGCGAATCGCGGAATCGCTGCAGTGTGTAAGGTGTCGCGATATCGCTGTCGATAATATCGCTCGATAATATCGCTGCAATGTGCGGAAGCCTTAAGGCAATTCTTTGTATCATTTTGGACGCATTTTTGTTGTGAAATCTCCTTTAGGGATTTAAGTGTTTTTTTTTAAATTAACAACGATTTTTGACTAACTTTTTTTTATGTCGGTCTAGCTAGCTCATAGGCCAAGTATTTCAGCTAGCTAGTTCTATAATTGTCTATATTCATCATACCTGTATGTCAGAGAAAGGGCTTTGAACATTTTGGCATAGTGGTAACCATAATTTTGCAGGAATTTCGGAAATTTTTCAAAAATGCGGTGCACCCTGAAACCTACGTATATCGATAGAGGATGTATAGACAAACATAAAATGTCCTATAATATATAGTCCTAAAGTGCAACGTTTTCGAGATAATGCATGTTAAAGATCTTGTGTATACAGGGTAAAAATAAATATTTCAAACTCTTAAGGGGGTTGTTTAGACCATGAAACTGAACAACTTTCACTATGGGACCAACATCGAAATAGCGAAAAAAAAACGGATATCCCATATATTATATTTTAGCTAGAGTCGATTTGTAGAGTATGGAACATACATTTTTTTTTTCGTGATTTCGATATTGGTCTTATAGTGAAAGTTATTCAGTTTGATGGTCTAAACCACACCCTTGAATGTTTATTTGTATTTTTGTAACACCTTGTACCTATACTATACGCGAAAAAAAATCAGCGGTCCCATACAAAACTGTTATACCTACCTGACTAAAATGTATGGGTCACCAGATTTTTTTTTGCGTTTCCTGAGTTAGGCTCCATAGTGAAAGTTGTTCAGTTTGATGGTCTGAGTTTACCGTTTCAGTATTTGCTAGGCTGTCACTTACATCTTGTATAAAATCCTAACACATCCCCCCCCCCCCCCCCCCCCCCAATTACCTATAAGATGCAATCATATATCAATAGAGTCGCAACGCTCCGTCGTTAGCGAGTTGCAGAGAGCTATGGAATTCAATCTTGAGGTCCAGGTCTGAATTCGCACTACCTACCAATGAGTTTTTTTGACTTATGTACCTACGTAACATCAACGGCTCTCAAACGGCAAAGGAAAACATTTTGAGGAAACCAGCATACGATGAAAAAGAAATTCCGATGCGTATATGAGGTCTACCGCACCGCATTGTGCACGCGTGGTGGACTATCGTACATACACCCTCCATGAGGGTAGGCCTGTGCCCAGCAGTGGGTCGTAGGTGGTGGACGTTTGGGGTGGTTAAGGATCTACCTCCTAGCGGTCCACCCCGGACAACGCCGCCACCACAGACTACCAAGTTTGTGGTGACGGCTGAACGATCCCCCACAGCGGTACTAGGCTCCGCAAGGAGCCGCCTGGCTCGCGCCCACCCTCCTGCTGGAGTCTTGCGCCAAACAGCTTGCTGCATTCCGTCGGTGTGCAGGAGTGCCAGTGCCATTGGGGAACGGGAGAAAGTCAGCTGTGCTGTTCGGAATCGGTCTTGGCCTCTGAGCAACACTGTACCGGGAAACTCATTCTGGAGGGTAGCGGGATCCAAAGCACGGTGACAGTCGTGGGCAGACCACAGTTAGTAGGGGGCCCAAGTAGTGCGCTCGCCACGTGTGAAAGGCTGCCCCACTGCAGCCTTGGCGACTGGAAGGGAGGACCCGGTGGCCATTGCAGGGGGGTTCGGACGTCCCTGCAGTCTACAAGTGAGTTTCCCATCAGTCAGTCGAGCCCAAGAGGTCCATCTGGGTATCTGAGGAGCGTATCTCGGCGGAGCGAAGCTTATTTTTCTGGGGGACTTAAATGCCCACTACAGCGAGTGGCTGTTCCTGTTCCAGAAAACTAACCATGCTGGCAGAGAGACGCGCAAGTTTGCGTTATCGCTAGATATCACCCAGCTGGTGAATCAAGCAACGCGGGTAACGGATGTCGATGGCCATACGCCCAATTGTTTGGACCTTCTGCTGACATCAGATCCAGACAAGCACTCAGTATCGGTCTTTGCACAGACTGGCATCCTACCCTTCTGGTAGTAAACAGTTCTGGTCCCTTTCAAAATCGGTCGAATCCAATTTCTACCGTCCCCCTTTGCCTCCCATGCAGAAACCTTATGGGCCCTTTGCCTCCCATGCAGAAACCTGGTGGGTTGCTGACTGAGAAAGCGAATTTATTTGCTTCTCTGTTTAGAAGCAATTCACGTTTGGACGCTCGTGCCAAACAGCCACACATGCCGGAGATGACAATAAACACGAAAGAGGTCCGCAAAGCATGGCGTAGCCTGCATGTGAATAAGGCCAGTGGTCCTGATGGAATACCTGCAAGAGTGCTGAGACATTATGCGCCTGAGTTGTCTCCTGTTTTAACACGCCTGTGTCGCCTCTCTCTCAGAACAATAACGATTCCGAAGAAGGGCATTCGTTCCGACCCCTGAAACTACCGACCTATAGCCATCACTTCCATTCTCTGTAAAGTAATGGAAAGAGTACCTACTTAACAGTAAGTTGCGGACATACCTAGAAGATAATGATCTACACAGTGATCGTCAATATGGCTTTCGCCGGGGGCGATCGACTGGGGATCTTCTTATGTCAAACTCAAACTCAAAATAATTTATTCAATATAGGAGCCTGAAGCACACTTCATCATCATCATCATCATCTCAGCCGATGGACGTCCACTCCTGGACATAGGCCTCCCCCAAGGATCGCCATAACGACCGGTCCTGCGCCGCCCTCATCCAACGGTTTCCCGCCGCCTTCACCAGGTCGTCGGTCCACCGTGTGGGGGGCCTACCCACGCTGCGCTTTCCGGTACGCGGCCGCCACTCGAGAACCTTCCGGCCCCATCGGCCATCGGTTCTGTGAGCAATGTGCCCCGCCCACTGCCACTTTAGTTTAGCAATTCTTTGGGCTTTGTCAGCTACTCTGGTTCTTCTGCGGATTTCTTCATTTCTGATCCGATCTCGCAGGGAAACTCCGAGCATAGCCCTCTCCATTGCCCTTTGGGTGACTTTCAGCCTTTTTATGAGGCCTTGAGTGAGCGACCACGTCTCTGTTCCATATATCATCACTGGCAACACACACTGATCGAAGACTTTCGTTTTAAGACACTGCGGTATTTGGGACGTCAAGATACTACGTAGCTTCCCGAACGCTGCCCAGCCGAGTTGGATTCGACGGTTGATCTCTTTCTCAAAGTTGGACCTACCTAACTGAATAGTTTGTCCCAGGTAAACATAATTGTCAACAACTTCGAGCGCAGAGTTTCCAATCGTTACAGGAGTGGGTTTAACATGGACATTAGACATGATCTTTGTCTTGTCCATGTTCATCTTCAGACCAACTCGTTCGGAGGCTCTGCTAAGATCATCGAGCATTCGACTGAGCTCTTCCATAGTCTCCGCCATGATGACTATATCATCGGCAAACCGAAGGTGACTTATGTACTCGCCGTTTATGTTTATGCCTAGCTCTTTCCAGTCCAGAACCTTGAAAACATCTTCTAGTGCAGCGGTGAACAGTTTCGGAGATATAACGTCTCCCTGCCTCACACCTCGCTGGAGTAGGATAGGTTTCGAGTTCTGGTCCTGTAGTCGGACTGACATAGTTGCGTTTTTGTACAAGCATTTCAGCACCTCGATGTACCGGTAGTCTACTTGGCATCGCTGAAAAGACTGCAGTACAGCCCAAGTCTCAATCGAATCAAAGGCTTTCTCGTAGTCCACGTACGCCAAGCAAAGGGGCAGGTTATACTCTTCGGTCTTCTGTATAACCTGCCGGAGCGTATGTATGTGGTCCACGGTGCTAAAGCCCCTTCGAAAGCCGGCCTGTTCGGGAGGCTGGAAGTCGTCGAACCTGCGCGCGAGACGGTTCGTAATGACTCTCGAAAACAGCTTGTACACATGGCTAAGAAGAGAGATGGGCCTATAGTTCTTCAGCAGGGCATTATCACCCTTTTTGAAGAAGAGCACCACCAGACTTCTATTCCATGCCTGCGGCGTATTTCCCTCGAGTATGACGGAATCGAACAGCTTCTGTAGGGCCTTCAGGACCGGTTTTCCACCCGCCTTCAGAAGCTCGGCCGTAATACCATCATCACCCGGTGCCTTGTTGTTCTTAAGCTGTTTGAGAGCCATACTAATCTCGTACAGGCTGATGTCCGGAATATCTTCCGTATAGTGCCGGGTCAATCTAGCTCTTGGGTCGTTAGCCTGATTTGTAGCGGGTCTCCGTGTTGACGTGTATAACTGTCCATAGAATTTCTCAACCTCTCTCAGAAGCTCAGGCTTCGACGATACGATTCTGCCATCCTCAGTCTTCAGCTTTGATAGCTGGCTTTGCCCAATAGACAGATCCTTTGCAAAGACTTTGGAGCCTTTGTTCCGCTCTATAGCCTCCCTAATACGCTCGGTGTTAAACCGACGCAGGTCGCAAGTTACGGACTTTGAAATCTGCCTATTGAGCTGCCGGTACCTATTCGCATCATCTGAAGACTGCAGAATCATCTCGCGCCTTTCCTCCATGAGCTTAAGAGTAGTGTCTGAGATTCTCTTGGTTCTGTTTGTGCGACGAGTCTTGAAGAACTTGGACCCGACCGCATGGACAGTTTCCACAAACCCATCATTGAAATCGTCCACGCTACTCCCTAGGCAATCAAAACGATTTTGAAGTTCGAGCTGAAAGCTACTGGGGTTCTGGATTTGGATCGGTACTGGACGGAGCGTAGACTTCATCAGTCGAGATCTTTCAAGCTTGATATTGAGATTCAATGTGCCTCTTACCATACGGTGATCGCTTCCGGTTTTAAACGCGTTTAGCACAGAAACATCATTGAATATTTGCCTCTTCGTCGACATGATGAAGTCTATCTCATTTCGTGTACCGGTCGGGCTCAACCAGGTCCACTTCCTGTGTTCCCGCTTCTTAAAGAAGGAGTTCATCATAAAGAGTCCCTCCTTCTCCATAAAGCCGGCCAGTAGTTGGCCCCGTTTGTTTCGTCGTCTAACTTCAAATTGTCCCACTCGCAGCTCTTCACCATCTCGTTTGCCCAGTTTCGCGTTGAAGTCTCCCATGACAACCGTGAAGTGTGTTTTAGAACTATGTATGGCTTTAGAGATATCCTCATACATAGTTTCTACATCGTCATCGTATTTGTCGTCTGAGGTCGGGGCGTATACCTGTATAACCTTCAACGAATACCGTTTGGTTATTTTGAGTATAAGGTACACCACCCTATTCGATACACTTTCGATCTTCTCCACGTTGTTCACGAGAGACTTGTGGACCATAAAGCACACTTATTAAACGTCAATTCTTTTTAAGTTACCACCGCTTCGGAACGTGTTGTCGCTGTAGAGAAGATGCGGCCAGAAACTCTACAGTCTCTCTCTTAATACTATTACAATATAAATTCTTACGCTAAGGTTATTTAAACAGTAATACATAGTCTATTTAATTAAATTAATAATTGATGTATGTCACGCACTGGTGGGGCGAGGCCATCGAGAAACACAGCGAAGCACTAGTTGTGTAACTTGACATCGCGAAGGCCTTTGACAGGGTATGGCACGCTAGATTGCTGAGCAAGCTTCCTGCTTATGGCATCCCTGCTGATCTCTGCAGCTGGATATCTGATTTCTTGAGTGAACTGTCGATTAGAGTTGTCATTGACAGCTGCTCAGAGATCGGAAGACCTCATGGCAATTGATGCTGGGGTTCTTCAGGGGTCTGTTCTCACTGCGAGACTTTTCCTGCTACACATCACTGACCTCTTTGTGTCAGGTATTGTTGGGTATGCAGATGACAGTACTGTCACAGAGAGATATCTATCCGGCGTTGGGGCCAGTGGGGATGAAATACGTTCGCAGAGGGAAGCCATGGTGGAGCGGACAAACTTGACTTTAAGTCTTGTCTCCCAGTGGGGTGACAATAATCTAGTCAACTTCAACGCTACCAAAACACTGACAGGCTTGTCTGTTCACCGCCAAAAGGATTCTGGCTCCTACTTTCCGGGGTAGGTAAATCTGTTCCTGTTTCCGACAGTCTTGAGCTTCTGAGCATGGGTTGACTACGAAACTCAACTTCGGCGCTGACATCGAGTCTAAGGCTCAAAGTGCAGCCAAAAAGCTGGGCATCTTAAACAAGGTGAAGCGGTACTTCACTCCTGGACAGCTCTTAATGTTGTATAAAGCTCAGGTCCGATCGGTGTGTGTATGAAGTATTGCTGCCACATGTGGGATGGCTCAGCTAAGTATCAACTAGAGGCTCATTGGCGACAGTAATCTGGTTGGTGGAAACCAAGCTTCATAGCCTAGCCGCCGCAGAGTAGCCTGCTTGTCGGTCTTCTACAGATTGTACTTCGGTGAGTGTGCACCAGAGCTGCATGAGCTCATCCCGCCTTCCCCTTTCTACTATCATTGGACTTCCAGACGCACCGCGGGATACCACCCCTTCTTGGTTGATGTTTATGATACCTACCTAGGTACACGGACCTGAAAAAAAAAACTGACGTAATCAGCTCGTCTAATCACGAGTGAAGCACCCATTTATTTTTATGTGCGTGCTGACGCGGTACAAAATGGTGGCGGGTTGTAGGACCTAAGCCTAGAACTGGTGCATCTGTGTGAGTGTAGGTCCCTTGTAGAACAAACGAATATGTAGGACCTTGCATGCTCATGCTTCACATCTTTTTAGTGTCACATTACGTCCGCCTTTTTTTTCAAGTCCGTGCTTAGGTATAAAGGTTTTCTATTACACTTTTCTCTTTTTGGTGGAAAAATACAGCGGTAGGTACTTTATTTCGAAAAAAGTTCTCATTCAATTTTTTGTTATTTTAATTAAATTGTAATTGCAATTAAGAAAAACATAGACTAGGGCATGATTAAAATATATTCCATATGGACATAGCCCAAACAAACATTTATTTCATCTGTTGAGGTACAATAGCAAATACAACCTGCACGACGACGCACTACACACTGCCAGTATTTTTTTTTTATTTTTTTTGCCTCTTACACTGCCAGTATAAGTTGACCGCGAAGTATGCAGCGCGTCGTGAGGTCTATTTGTACTTACACACAGCGACACATCAAGCTGTTCAAAACCAAAATAAGCTGGCCGCGAGCAGGTTTAGGTTGCATGACGTATGAGTCGTTGCGCGGCCAGCTTATTATTTTGGTTTTGTATAGGTTGATGTGTCACCGTGTGTACGTGTATACCAGCACAGATGAAATAAATGTTTGCCATTAATACAGGAACATTTTTCGAAATAAATTATCATCAATAAGTACCTACCTACCTCGGTATATATCTCATACTGGGTATTACAGAAAGGTGTCATAGAACTTGTTTATGCCAAAAACATTTTCTATTCCATACATCTTCTTCTTCTTATCGTGTGGACAAGCCCTGGTGTCAGAGTTTTTTCAGACCGCCTTACGGCCTCTGACGTTGTTTTTATATAACGAATAATAACCACCAGAGATAGTAACTGGGACCAACGGCTTATCGTGCCATCTGAAGCACGGAATCATCTTTCTTTTCAGGCAATCAGGTGATTCAGCCTGCATTATCCTAACCAACTGGGGAAAAACGCATAAAGTGACATATCACTAGGTGTCCCCCATGGGAATCGAACCTACGACCTCCGTGTCAAGATCCCAAGTCTTATAACCATTGGACCACGGAGATTGGTATTGGAGGAAAATGTGTTAGGATTTTTATCTATACAAGATACTTAACATGGATTATCTCGAAAACGTTGCACTTTAGGACTATATGTTATATGACATTTTATGTTCGTCTATAGATCCTCTATCGATATACATAGGTTTCAGGGTGCGCCGCGTTTTTGAAATTCCCGAAAATTTATGGTCATCACTATGCCAGCCTCCCATACAAAGAGGTTCAATGGCCTTTAACCTAAAGTTATGTAGTACGTACTCTGTGGTAGTACCTATCATACAAAGTGAAACAAAACACATTAGGCGTAGTAACTTATTAGTAATTTGTGTGCTCTAGGGGCGATTTAGACCATCAAACGGACTACTTATACTATGATGAAAAAAATCTTTTTTTTTTTTTTGCAGTAGGGTAGGAACTGCAGTTTTGTAAGAAACGGCAAAAAAATTGGTTTTGCTTTGGTACCGTGTAGTTTTTTTTAGATAGTTGTTTAGATTGATGAGTTTGATGACCCCTATAAATATTACTAGGGTGTTTTTGTTACACGTTGTATATTCTGTTGACGTAGGCCTCACTAGAGGAGCGCCACCTTAGAGCGCCACCTTAGATCAAAATAAAATGAATGGATAGGCCTAAAGCGCGGTAAGTTGAAGCACACTACTGGTGCACTTGGTCCATAAAAACTAGCGCCATTATCTGTCAAATCTAGGGCACTTGCATACAAATTTGAAGTAAACCTTTCATTTCTTTTGCCTCATTTTTCTGGTTTGAAATGTTCACGTAGGGCCTATCCATTCATTTTATTTTGATCAAAGAGCGCCACTAAACTTTCTCGTTGTAGATTCAATGGGAAATTTTAATATTATCAAATATTTTTTCCATAAAAAATTATCACTTTAAAAAAAATAAAAAACCAACATTTACCTCCTTGCAAGCACGCAATATGCGCAAAAATTACATTTTGATACTTACCTCGCTTTACGGCGCTCCCTGAGCCGGTTAAAACCGGTTAATGGTCGCTTCACACCGCTCCGCGCCGGTCGGGACCGGTTAGGTGCTGTTATGGCCGGTTAGAGGCGGTTGAACGTAGTTACGCACCCGTCTTGTTAGGGATTAAATGAAAATTCTAGGTTATTACTTTGTATGTACGGTAGCCAAATATTCTGGAGTATTTCGGAACGTAGAAAATTACGTATGTGATCAATTAAAATACTGCAAGTACGAATAACTTTGCTAATAATGTGTAAGTTTAGTCATTTGCATTAGGTATCTACTTTAAAATGTTCTCACTGATGTACCTACTCATGAAGTAGCCGAAATTGAAGGGAATGTATGACAAGATAAATAGTAAAAAAAAATGTTTGATTGATTGATTTAAGATTTGTATGGACTATGGACCGCATAAAGGGGAGCTACATAGTCTCTGTCCACCCGTTTGAAAAAAAGGCGTGAGTTTATGTATGTACCTACTCATGATACTGAACAATCTTCCCCACAGGAACCTTCAGGAGGTAAGCAAATAATTTGGACATCTGATTCGGACTAATTTTGACATTGATCAGTCGAAAGGGTTCGCCCTAGACGCACGTATGCTGAAAATTGGAAGCGTACTTAAGGGTATATTACCGTTGGCGCGCTCCATACAAACGTAGTCTGGTGATATTTTTAATACTATCCAATTAAGGTCAATGAAATTTTTAAGAAACAATCTAGAAACGAATCTCTATGTTCGTATGGAGTCCGATTTTCGTTAAAATATAATGTTTTAATGGTATGATTCATTTAAGATTTGTATGGAAATCTTTGAGACACTGTAACTTTAAAACTATACATTTTAACGAAAGTCTGACTTCATACGAACATAGAGATCAGTTATAGATTGTTTCTGAAAATTGTAATTGACTTTAATTGGATAGTATTGAAAATATCACCAGACTACGTTTGTATGGAGCGCGCCAACGGTAATATACCCTTAAGGGTCCAGATCAACCCGAAACCGACGTGCGCGTATGAAACGACTTACGACTGTGGAAGAGGTAAAAGAGGTATGTCGGGAACGTAGTCTATGGCGATCAATTGTCTCTGCCTACCCCAATGGGATACAGTCGTGAGTACGTACACCACGAAAAAAGCAAATTGATTCCTGTCGGATTCAAAACTCATGGACACCGTAAGAAATAAAATAAATTGTCGGATAAAGGAAAGCCGACGATACATTTTCTCTTTTTATTTTATTTCGTAATATTTTTACGAGGAAGCTTTTTTACGCGTTTCATGACGAATGTGAAGTTAATGTCATGCACCTGATGCTTGTGCGTGAGATCCCAAGCAGCAAAACAGGTCGTGACTAAATCAATTTTGCCTTAAATATACCTAAACTTCGCATTAACCAAGGCAAGCTTTGCTGAAGTCTGTATTAATAAATTCAAGTTGTCTTAGTTTTCAGAAATACCGACTTAAGGATTAGTTAAGTTAAGTAGTATTAAATTTGCCTTAAGTATGTCCACGCGAAATGCAAACTTAAGCATAAAGTTACTGAAAACAGAATTAACGGAGATATAGTTAAATTTAATAGTGTTTAGAAGTATTACTTAAGTTCTACTTAAGGCAAAATTACCTAAAGTTTGCCTTTAGTCTTCCTAAGGTTATCCAGGTCAAACGGTTTCTTTAAGTCGTTCCTTTGAAATTGCAATTTAAGTGGTTGTTTACTTAGCTAATGCTTGTGTCAGTACTATCAGCCTTAAAGGGACGTTTTTAATAAAAAGTAACAAGTTAGTGCTACAATTTGTGTTTATAGAAGTAACATGAGCATAATTAAAGTTAAGAAAATTAAGATAGCAGGAAATTTTCTACGTCGTGTAAGAAAATATGTGACCGCAAATTCTATTCATGCCAAAGATTGTGCAGTGAATGTTAATCCGAGTAGTCCGAGTACAGCCGGAGCCAGTGACTCCTTGTTAGATCCTTGTTAACAACGTTCAAAGTTTACAGTCTGTCTATAAAGTCGTGACCTAATAATTGTAGTAGCTTGATTTTGACGTTCTTGCGTGGAGACAGCGCCCAAAATTTTGTCAAGACTTTTTAGACAGACTGTATCATGTTTGCCAGCACATCCACCAGGCCTTCAACAAAAGAAGAGCGTGATTCTAATTATAGATTTTTTTTTAAAGTGTGGTCTATCTCCCATAATATACCACAACGTACTCATCAGGAATATGAAACAAAAATCATCACAAAAAAAACCAACAGAATAATACGCAAAATAGTAGATTCATATTCTGTATAAAAGATAAGATAAGATAAGATAAATATTCTTTATTTGCACACCAAAAATACAAAAAAACAACAACAATATACACGAACAAGAAGGGTAAAAAGGCGGCCTTATCACTAAAAGTGATTTCTTCCAGACAACCAGTCAACTGTTCAACTGTCTAAAAATGTCAACTGTTTCCTGTTACGGTTCAAAAGACACATTTCTTCAAAAGTAGGAAAGCCGTAACCGGAACGGAACCTTTGCGTACGGAACCCTAAAAAATACAACTCTTTACATGTTTATGTTGTGACTGAGATACATAAAGTAGATACAAATACGACGCGTTACGTCAAAAGATTCAAGATTTAGAGTGTAGACCTGAGGTTACCTCAGTTTACAATTATTTATGTACATAAATGTCAAATTATAATTATCATTGACCATAAGTAATACATAAGTAGTACTTACTTACTTTGAATCACTTGTTTTTCTTTAAACACAAAAACGAATTGTTCAATCTTGCATTGGCCTTTTGTTTGCAGAAATCACAACAACAATGACAGATGAGAAGAAAATAAAATATCCATCGAATCAGTATTTATCAAGTACGAGTTAAGGATGACTTAAATCGACACGGTATTTACTTGTATTATTTGAAGTCACACTTCGGTATAAGTTAAGTATAACATTACTTGAGTAAGTAAGCAATAATTATAAACACATTTAACTGATCCTTTACTATGATTTACCAATACTGTATTGCTTTTACTCGTACTTAGCACATGCAATATAGATTTAACGCCATTTTGAATGATCTGCAAATTTGAACATGTTTTTTATTAAGTTCTGTCTTTGTTATTTTAGGCACTCTCTTAATTTTACACAATTTTACATAGTTTTGCGTAACGAAATCAACATTGATATTTAATATTTAATTAAATTTCGAAGAAAAAAGAAAAAAAACAGTTTTTGTGGTTGAATTTTTTGAATTTTAAATACAATTACTTTCAAATTTTTGAAGCCCGCATGTTTTCTAAGAATATTTGTCCATTTCACACGATAAACGAATGTGCGTTTGAATTTTTACTTTACTTGTCGACGAAATAATGCATTATAAAATAATAATAACTATCAGAGCCATTTTGTTTATCATTCATCATAGAATATTAAGTTGGAAAATTTTACCACCATAATTTATCTTTACTGTATCTACGTAAAGTATAATAATATATTATGAAGGTAGGATGAAATTTCAAACCAAAAATTTTTACTTAAGTTTATCTACGAGAAGTCAACTTTCCTTAAGTCGTACCTAAGTTTATCTTAGTTTATCTGTAAAGTAGTATGAAGTCTATCTTAACTCATTCAGTACTCCATATGCCCACTTTTGCCTAACTCTGCCTTCTAGTGTATCTACAAGATATCTTGAGGGACGGATGGTATTACCTAAGTCAATAACCGAGAATTTGGTTATTGAATGAGAGATATCTACAATTCAGACTTAAGGAAAGATTTTGCCGCTTGGGATGTTGGTAGACAAAATATACCACTGACCTCTATTGTATTACTAATTTATTATACAATACAAGGTGTTACAAAAATACAAATAAACATCTAGGGGGGTGTTTTAGACCATCAAACTGAACAACTTTCGAACAAACATCTAAATTGCAAAAAAAATTCTTCAAAATAATAAAATTAAAGAGTACTTATGTTTCACAATGGGACCCAATATGGAAACCGCGAAAAAAAAAATGTTCTATCTTATACTCTACAAAATCGACTCTAGCTAAAATATGTATAGGATATCTGATTATTTTTTTTCGCGATTTCGATCTTGGTCCCATTGTGAAAGTTGTTCAGTTTGATGGTCTACACCACCCCCTTAAGAGTTTTAAATATTTAATTTTACTTATGTAACATCCTGTATAGGTTTCTTCTTAAGGCGTATCATCCCTGGACCACGACTCTACATACTAACCGATGCGAACGAGCGTGACGTGGCTCCGGTCAGAATTTAGTTGTTTTCTTTGAAAAATGAGATCATGTTAACAACATTAAAACCAATCATTCTAAATATTGTTGTGAACAATATTGTAAATTTTCCTTTTTTTCCGATTAAAAATAGAAGTAAAACTGAACAACTATCTCTACGGGACCAACATAGAAATCGCGAAAAAAATTAATCATCTGTCCCATACATTTTGCTCGAGTAGGTTTGCAGTTGGAACAGCTGATTTATATTTCGTCATTACGATGTCGGTGCCATAGAAAAAGTGGTTCAGTTTGAGGACCCAGTATTTCAGGCTTAGATCAAAATAAAATTAATGGATAGACCTTACGCGAACATTTTAAACCAGGGAAAACCAGGAACCAGGAAAATTTAGCAAAACAAATGAATAGTTTTTTACATTTTACATTTATTTTGTTTACACATTAGGACTTGCCTAATGGAGTAGAACATAGTCAGTAAAGTTTCAGCTTATCTCAAAACTATTTACCTAACTCCTTGTCTCTACCTGAAATCACTGAAGTCTCTTAAATCAAGGCATTATAGTCCCTATGTTGTAGCTTATAGGAATCAAGAGAGCGGACTTGTTCTATTAATTTAACTGTAGTCAAGTTAGAAAGTTAACTTAAGGGTGATCGTTTCGCATTTACCATACAACCATTTCCATCAACACGTTACCATTAGTAAAGATTAGAAATTTTTAATAAACTTGCCGCGGCGATCTTAGTAACTCCTTAGAATCTTTCTGAAACACACTTAACCGTTTTTTTAGCCTACTTTGATTGCATTCTAATGGTGAAAGAATTATTCAGATCAGACCGATCCATATATTATAAGAGATAAGTGTACTTTTTGCAACCATCAGCAGCAAGGCTGATTCAGTGTTTATGTGGTGTAGAGCATCTCTGTGATGGGGATGGACCAGGTCTGCCTGCATAACTTCAGTCGGTTTAGGAGTTACAGACGTTTAAAGGTCTGGAAAAAAATTACGAACAGCTGCAGGGCTGATCGTATGATATTATTGTAGTATGCACTGTAGCCATGTGAACAGTACAAAAACTGACATGGTTCATCAGTCGGTTTCGGAGTTACTGACGTTCAAATGTCTGACCTTTGAACGGCTGTATCTCCTAAACCGACTGGCAGTTCATGTCAGTTTTTGTACTTTTCGCATAGCTACAGTGCATACTACAATAATATCATACGATCAGCCTTGCTGTGGATCGTAATTTTTTTCCAGACCTTTAAACGTCTGTAACTCCTAAACCGACTGAAGTTATGTAGGCAGACCTGGTCCATCCCCATCACACAGATGCTCTACACCACATAAACACTGAATCGGCCTTGCTGCTGATGGTTGCAAAAAGTACACTTATCTCTTAGTCTAATACCTATATTTTGTGACGATACGCCTTAACAAAGGAGGTTTCTGCGGTAAGCGATGTACTTCCAAACTTAAAAACTTTGTCTCACTGCTTCTTAGAAAGGGATAACATAATTAAGACCAAACGGGCTTAGGTTTAGGCTTGGCATAGCGGTGGTTAAGGGTATATTATTCGGAGCGCGCTCCATACAAACGTACTATGGTGATATTTTCAATACTAACCAATTAAAGTCAATTAAATTTTGCAGAAACAATCTTGAAACAAATTTCTATGCTTGTATGGAGTCAGATTTTCGTTAAAATGTATAGTTTTCAAGTTACAGTGCCTCAAAGATTTCCATACAAATCTTAAATTAATCCTAGCATTGAAACTGTATATTTTATCGAAAATCTGACTCTATAGAAGCATAGAGATTTGTTTCTAGATTGTTTCTGCAAAATTTCATTGACTTTAATTGGTTAGTATTGAAAATATCACCATAGTACGTTTGTATGCAGCGCGCATTTTCGCTCTCGGAATAATATTCTCTTAAAGCTTATTATCTAGACTTTGATATTTTACGAGGCTTTTTAGTTCGTCACAAAATTTAAGGTATCTCAATCAAGAAAAACAAAACCTTTCTTCTATTCTAGTTTTTAAACAAGACAAATATAGGGTCCAACCCTTAGATCAAAATAAAATTAATGTATAGGCCTAAAGCGCGGTAAGTTGAAGCACACTACTGGTGCACTTGGTCCATACAAACTAGCGCCATTAGGAAATCTAGGGCACTTGCATACAAATTTGAAGTAAACCTTTCATTTGTTTTGCCTCATTTTTCTGGTTTGAAATGTTCGCGTTAGGCCTATCCATTCATTTTATTTTGATCTAAGGTCCAACCTAATGTTTTGACAATTTTTAAGACCATGAAACTGAACAACTTTATGGGTCCGAAGCTCCCAAAATAATCAGCAAAAATCTCGTAGGTAATTTTTTTTTTCCAGATAAGTACTGTGTTAAATTGCGTAAAGTGGATTTAAGAGAATTTTATTCCGAGAGCGAAAATGCGCGCTGCATACAAACGTACTATGGTGATATTTTCAATACTAACCAATTAAAGTCAATGAAATTTTGCAGAAACAATCTAGAAACAAATCTCTATGCTTCTATAGAGTCAGATTTTCGTTATAATATACAGTTTCAATCCTAGGATTAGTTTTAGATTTGTATGGAAATCTTTGAGGCACTGTAACTTGAAAACTAAACATTTTAACTAAAATCTGACTCCATAAAAGCATAGCAATTTGTTTCTAGATTGTTTCTGCATAATTTCATTGACTTTAATTGGTTAGTATTGAAAATATCACCATAGTACTTTTGAATGGAGCGCGCTCCGAATAATATAACTTAAATATAAGGCAAATTTTTAAAGAAATCTAACGCAATTAAGCACAGATTAACGCATTTACACTAAAAATAAACATTTAAAATAATCTCACGTGAGATTTTGGTAAGGATAAATAACAATATAACAATTACAACTAAAATATAACAATAAGTCGAACCAAATCTCACGACATCTCATCAATCCCTCCCCCGAAAAATCGCCAAAATTACCTCCTCAGAGCAATAAAGATTATTGATTGATTGACCTTGTACAGTGGCCTACACTCCAGCCTACACAACATTGCAGCTTGCAGCAAAGCAAGTGACACATTAGCGAGTCAGTTTGAGGCGTAGGCGATGTGAACGGCGCGAGGGCGGCATGTTGATCATCATTAATGAAAAGCGGTCGCCACTCGACCCCGGCTCTACTAGGGATGTCACTTTTAGGTATATCGTATGTAACCGGTCAAGATTGATCATCAACTCAGCCGATAGACGTCCACTGCTTGACATAGGCCTCCTCCAAGGATCGCTACAACGACCGGTCCTGCGCTGCCCTCATCCAACATGTTCCCGACGCCTTCACCAGGTCGTCGGTCCACCTTGTGGGGGTTCACTGCCTACACTCACTGTTCTATATACAGTCGTGATTGTAGACATCCAATACGATAACATGGCCCCCGAACCGGTCATAACAATAGCCAATTAGTGACACAGTCGACCAACAAATCCATGTATTTTGTTTTGTAAAAAGTCTGTCTCAGTACAAATGCATGTATTCTTGAGATTTGTAGATAGATGACACGATTGTGTCGAGACCTCCGCTTTTAAATACCTAGTAGACAAAGTTGTATTACGTTATGCAATACAACCTGCCCACCAAATAATTTCCACTCTACACGTGTTTCGCTCCACCAAGGAGCATCCTCAGGAGTTAGACCGACGAACGTTCGAAACAGTTGTTACTCCGCCATGAGTTCTACCGACGACGTAGAAGAGTATCAATTATTTGGTGGGCAGGTTGTATTGCATAACGTAATACAACTTTGTATTTAGAAGCGGAGGTCTCGATACAATCGTGTCATCTACCTGTTAGTCATGGATATCCGCAAAGTAACGCCTGATTCTATTAATTCTAGAGGTTTGATCATGTCATCGTAGTATATCTTTTTTTTTTATAATATTTTTTAAGGCACTGGATTCTAAGTACCTAGTCCTTTTATGCCACTCGTATTTTTTTATTTTCCATTTATTTAATTAAAGTTGTACGTACATCCCAACACTAGATATTGTGATATCAAGAACTCGACAGCTTTCGGTCACTTTAGTGCAACTTTTTACATCCAAAGGCGAGTCAGCTATCAACACTCCTTGCAAATTTGAACTCTATTCCTACTTACATAACCTTTATTATCGTGTGAGATGTATACTGAAGTCAAATTACAAGCTTTTCGTATAAAATTGTACTCTGTGAAGCTACAAATAAGGTCTATTTTCAATGGTAAAACTGAGAATTGTGCCTTCAAATTAATTTAGCATCTCTGTATAATAGGAATAGAGTTGTTAATCGTATGTATTAGTGAATGCAATTGAATTCAAGGAGTGTTTGCATGGAAAGCAACTTGTTCTCACTAACCATCTAGTGGTTGAGAAAGTCATGTTAAGGTCAGTATTCGAAGATTTGATGATGCCAAGGTCCTGTTTCAAGGCGTCACTCAAGGGGCGCTCACTTAAGGCCTGATAAAAGGTCTGATAGTCACCAGAAGGGCAATGGAGAGGGCTATGCTCGGAGTTTTCCTGCGAGGTTGAATCAGAAATGAAGAGATTTGCAGAAGAACCAGAGTAGCTGACATAGCCCAAAGAATTGCTAAACTAAAGTGGCAGTGGGCGGGGCACATTGCTCGCAGAACCGATGGCCGATGGGGCTGAAGAGTTCTCGAGTGGCGGCCGCGTACCGGAATCCGCAGCATTGGTTGGCAGTGAGCCCCACAAGATGGACCGATGATCTGGTGATGGCAGCGGGATCCTCTTGGATAAGGGCAGCGCTCCTGCGCTCGTTGTGGCTACAATTCAGGAGACCTTGCTGGTTATTTTTGGCGTTAAACAATTACGTCATAACATTCTCAGTGATATCTCAAATTGTCATTGTAAATTACAATTGTCCTGGCGTATCTCAAATTGGTAGGGCATTACAAGACTATAGTCATCATCATCATCATCCCATCATCGTCCACCGCTGAACATAGGCCTCTCCCAAGGTGCGCCACAAAACTCTGTCCTCGGCCTTCCTCATCCAGTCGCTCCCCGCTACTTTTTTTAAGTCGTCTGTCCAGCGGGCTGCAGGGCGTCCCACACTACGCCTACCAGTTCACGGTCTCCACCAGAATGAGACTAGTAGAACACAAGAAATATTATTATTATTATATCAGCCGTCACGGTCCCAATTGTTGGGCAAAGGCCTCCCTCCGTTCTGTCCATACGTCCCGGTTTTGCGCTTTGTCAGGCCAGTTCTTCAAGAAGCCATCGATTACGACACCTTCTTCTAGGTCTGCCTCGACGCCGATTTTGTTTTACTGGGGACCAGTTGGTTGTCGTTTTGGCCTACAGGTCATCTGGTATGCGGCAGACATGCCCAGCCCAATCTCAAGAATAGTGTTAAAATAAAATAAACAACGCTCACAGGAACATACATTGTAATGATCCCATCATAACTTTACTGGAGTATTATGGAAACCATACAACAACGGCACAAACATATAACATCCATGACCGAACCGGGATTCGAACCCAGGACCCTGGTTTGGCAGTCCGGCGTATTAAATTTCTGGTTACTTATGGCTTTACACAACATAATTTCCTAGCATTCTCAATAACGTATCTCAATTTCTCGTCTGAAGTAAAGAATAAGACATTATAGCACAGTTACAAGCTGTACAGTGATCAATATCTCACTGGGCTATTGACTCTGACGGCGCAAGACCACTAACATGCTCACTGAAACATCATCACTCACTGGGGAACTGGCCACTCACTAGTGACGTACTAGTGTGCTGAGTGACTCATTTATGACTGACTCATTGATAAGGTTCACTCTCTTCAAATGACACATATACATCATCACTTACTGGGAACTGGCCACTCACTAGTGACGTACTAGTGTGCTGAGTGACTCATTTATGACTGACTCATTGATAAGGTTCACTCTCTTCAAATGACACATATACATCATCACTTACTGGGAACTGGCCACTCACTAGTGACGTACTAGTGTGCTGAGTGACTCATTTATGACTGACTCATTGATAAGGTTCACTCTCTTCAAATGACACATATACATCATCACTTACTGGGAACTGGCCACTCACTAGTGACGTACTAGTGTGCTGAGTGACTCATTTGTGACTGACTCATTGATTTGGTTCACTCTCTTATCTAATGACATATTATAAACCTTATCACTCACGGGGGAACTGGCCACTCAGTAGTGACGTTCTAGTGTACTCATTTGTAACTGACTCGTTGATTATTTATATTTTGCATGACGTTTAAATTTGTATAAAACTAGCTTCACATTATAAATATGTTGTATGCCCTGTGTGGTAGAACATTAAGAACCACTTTATTCATTATGTCACCTGAATGCACCTATGTTCTTACAAATAAAGTTCTGATTCTGATTCTGATTCGATTCACGCTCTTCTAATGGCACGCATGGTGGACTTAACGCCCAATACACCCTGTATTGGGCGTTAAGTCCACCACGGGTGCACCATGCGGATTGGTAGACTTCACATACGCATCCGAATTTCTTCTTCAGTACTAAAGTTTTTCAGTACCTATTCATTTTCCTCACGATGTTCTACGTACATAAGTTAGAAAAACTCATTGGTATACCGTATATGGCATGCCGTCCACGCGGATTCAAACCCATGCCTCACGATTGAGTGTCCATACCTAACTGAGCCACCGACGATCTATTATAATTTAGGTAAAGCCTGACCAGGAAAATAAAAAACCTCGCCATGTTGCGGAAAATCATTGGAACTAATTTTTGTACTTGGAACACTAACATTAAAGGTGACAGTCGCTTGCAGCGCCCCCAATCCAGGTTTTTTATATTCCTGGTCAGGCTTTACGTATTATTTGTCAAAATAGAACTGACTCACGAACACGTCCCATCTCTATCGCACCCGCCTCAGCTTCAATTAATCAAAGCGAGAGGAAAGTAAAAGTTGCGCCGTCGTTAACAGCAACATTTACCTTACGTTATTATGTTATTTTGTGTTATTTATTATTGTATTACGTTATTTGTGCTTCTGTATCGAATTGCCGTATTAAGTTAATTTGTTTGTTTTTGCAAATCATTTATTTGCCAATTAATAAGGACTGTTTGCTTTGATAAACCTTATACCTAAGTTAGTCAACAATTACATTCAAGGTATATTGCTGAGAATGTCAGGATACATGATATGTGGTGGTTATGTGCTGCATTATTATAGTCCGTTCGCGTTAAGAAAATAGTGATTTCAGTTTTAAAATTTATTGTTGAACGAGTCACGCAAAATACACAACCGTTTTGTTCGAAGGTCAGATTTCAACTGGTCACTGTGAACTGGTCACTGTGAACAAAACGGTTGTGTATTTTGCGTGACTCGTTCAACAATAAATTTTAAAACTGAAATCACTATTTTCTTAACGCGAACGGACTATAGCTTCATTCGCAACATGTACGTACACTGAATTGTAATTGTAAATTACAATGGACGCCATTAAATATTTTTAATCACTTATTTTTACCTACCCCCATAAAGAAACACGTACTCCTTGACAGGAGAGGAGCAGGCTTACGCATAATTTCCCATACTTTCCCCTCTGCCAATATCCCACGCCCGCAATGTCTCCAACCTAGCCCCGATGGGACTAATTCGATGCGTTTTACTGAAACGGTCCGGAAAAATGGCAGAATAATGCTCTATGGAGAAATCTCCGGGCGTTGACAGGAGACACGTTTTTCTCTATGCCTACCCCCATGGGACAATGGCGTGGGCGCTTGTATGTAATTTTTAAAAAAAATGATTGAACGTAGTACCCGATTCTTTATGCATCCCATTCCATCGTGGAATTAATTTTTTAGTATTTTTGAAATGACTCGTGAAGTAGGTTATGGATAAAAAATCTGTAAATTTCATAGGCGAAGTATTTTTCGCTTACGCTGATAGACGTAACATCAGTGTAACCGCGTATGAGACAGCGATAGTCATAAAATCCTATACAATTTGTATGAAAATAGATGTCTGACTCCGGAGTCAGACAGCCGTCGTAGAACAAAAAAGTGGCTACGTCGATAAGGACAGCAATAAGTAGCGATCTCCTTTTTTAACTAGAGCGAATTTGCTATGTGCATCTCTTACTGAGTGATATGACAAGACACGTGCTTTCTTCTAGTTCCTTCTCTTTCTACGGTAAATTTCCATGTAAGCTTTTTAGTACATAATCTCCAAATGGTTTTCATAATTTACGACCAAAGAGATTTAAACTTTAATATTAATAATTAAATCTCTTTGTTTACGACCCGTAATTTGACGACCCGGTTGGTGTAATGGTTACCACGCCTGCCAAACCAGGGTTCGAATCCCGGTTCGGTCATGGATGTTATATGTGTGTATGGTTCCCATAACAAAAAGCCTGAGGCTTACTTGGGATCATTACAATGTATGTGCCTGTGAGCGTGGTTATGATTACCAATATACAAAAAAAAATCTGGTTACTTTCCTAAAATAAAATATTGTCCAGTGTCACCACTAATTTTTAATTAGTTACGAAACTTTAAGGGTGTAATCAGACCGTGAATCTAACCAACTTTCCCTAAGGAACATGGGTCGAAAACCGAGAATTTTTGTTGGACCTCCCATAGAAAATCGATCGGCCGATCCACACTTTTGTGTAATTTATCGTTTTTCGACACATGTTCCATAGAAAAAGTTGTTCAGATTCACGGTCTGAATACACCCTTAGAGTTTCATTACTAATTAAAAACTAGTGGTATACAAGGTGTTACAAAAATACAAATAAACCTCAAACTGAACAACTTTCACTATGGGACCAATATCGAAATCGCGAAAAAAAATTGATGTTCTATACTCTACAAATCGACTAGAGCTAAAATATGCATGAGATATCAATTTTTTTTTTCGCGATTTCGATGTTGGTCCCATAGAGAAAGTTGTTCAGTTTGACGGTCTAAACAACCCCCTTAAGAGTTTTAAAAATTTATTCTTACTTAAGAGGAGGCCTTTGCCCTGCAGTGGGATTCTACAGGCTATAACTTACTTTTTACTTAAGAAACACCCTGTGTTAAATAGGGCCCTGTGTGTAAAACCCTAGAACTATAAAAACAGATCTTAGTATACACAGACGGCTACATGGCTAATATAATTGAGCTATCTATCTAAAACATCTTGAACTAAGAGATCTGTCCACCCACTGACAAGAACGTGTCGCCCGTCGGCTCAGGGGTTCTGAATAATTCATTAGACACGCTCCTCTAATTTGAGGGTCCCTAATCCGTTAAAGTTATAGTCCTGTCGCCAGACAGAATGTTCATTATATTTTTTGTTACCGGTTTTTGATCGACTTACTCCACACCTTAGTCACAGATTACTTAATAGTTACTACCGTAACATATACTGCACTCAAGCCGGTTTCGCGCTCTTTTTCGAATTTCGAACTTTGCGCTTCAGGAACGAAAACAAAAATGCGCCTTATTTCAATGAGCGACAGCCTGCATCTTGGAAGATGCACGTGACGTCACGACTTCATCGCAGCTGTCAAACAGGAGTGACGAGGCACTGCCTTAGTGGTGTTAGCGGGTCACGTGTGGCCACTTCTGTTATTTTAACTTAAACCATATTTCATGTTAAGTATAAGGTATCTTTTTACGAGATGCAGGATATTCTTTAGATTAAACTATAACGTATTTAGTACGCGTTACCTCTTCTTTAACGATGGTATAGACAGTAAAATCAAATGAAATTTTACTCTATCTGAGGGCAGATAAAGTTAAATCTATCAATAAATCAAGTCAGCCGACTTCAACCCACTGCTGGGCATAAGCCTCCTTTTTATTGCTCCATTCCTCACGGTTCTGTCTTAACCTGATACAATTTAATCACCCTCATAATGTCACATCAGAGTTAAAGACGTCTGCTTACTGATCTCCGTCCCTCTCTTGACTATACTGCTGGGTTAAATTTAAGTTAAGTTAATTATTATTCAAGGCAAGTTTGTGGCATAATTTCTGGTTTGCATGGTGGAGTATGACTCACGTGATAGTTGGCCTTTACCAACCAGTGGGTTTCTACAGGTTATAACTTCACTTTTTATTCTATGTTACATTTTGCACTAAAGCCGCCCGTTCCATCGCACGCGCGTGCTCTTTCAGTCTGAAGAGGCCGTTACTAAAAATGTAATTATATTGCGGTCGGACGACATGTCTACGAGATTATGTTGTTAGTTGAGTCTATTTTTGAGATGTTTATCTGACATCGCTGAGACATTATTAAAAACTGTATTTTACCGTGATTTTACCAGATGTTTCACTCGCATTAAATTCAATTAGTTTTTGAAAATAAAGTGTTCATTTTATCGTTTTATAAGAAACTATAGTTAACCCGCGACTTCGTCCGCATAAATTATTTGCCAGATTTTAAGTCAGATCATAAGCTATCAAACAAAAAAAGTTTCATTAAGGGTTTTATTCGAAGCGCGCTCCATACAAACGTACTATGGTGATATTTTCAATACTAAAACAATCTAGAAACAAATTTCTATGCTTGTATGGAGTCAGATTTTCGTTAAAATGTATAGTTTTCAAGTTACAGTGCCTCAAAGATTTCCATACAAATCTTAAATTCTTAGCATTGAAACTGTATATTATAACGAAAATCTGACTCTATAGAAGCATAGAGATTTGCTTCTAGATTGTTTCTGCAAAATTTTATTGACTTTAATTGGTCAGTATTAAAAATATCACCATAGTACGTTTGTATGCAGCGCGCATTTTCGCTCTCGGAATAATTTTCTCTTAAAATCGGTATTTGTCCATTACGCGATTCGAACCCGCGAGCCTCGGCACAGCAGGCAGGTTCATTACAGACTGTGCTATCGGGCTGTCGAAATGATAATGAACATTGAACAGTCGACTACAAATTCCAGTTATTAGTATAACAGTTTTCAGTATTCCAGGAAATCTAACAAATAATTCCAGCCATTACTCGTAACATAGCGTTGTCAAACATCGCTCACAGCCGGCGGGCGCTGACTCCGACCAATTAATTAATAATTTAATTATAATATAATTTAATGAAATTAATTAAAACTGAACAGAGTGCGCCCCGCGACAACATGTCGACTTGATTCATGGACTATTTAGTTAAGGCGACTGCAGTGCCAATAGCGACAAGGCATTGTGATTTACAAGATGTCACAAAACTCCCCTGCGATATCATAATATTCATAATTAATACCAAAACGCGGTAAGAACCCGTTATAATGTTTATTTCCCCATATTTGGGGTCGGTGCAAAACAGGGCCCAACTTAATATAACACTTTTTTAAGGGGATGATCAGACCATCAAACTGAACTTTCCAAGAGACCAACTTCGAAATCGCAAAAAAAAAATAAGCAAAAAATGACAGCTGCATACATTTGGCTCGAGTGGGTTTGTATGGAACAGCAGATTTATTTTTTGCGATTTTGATGTTGGTCCTATAGAGAAAGTTGTTCAGTTTGACTGTCTGACTTGTACTGACTGTACTTAAAAAAGTGTCAGCAAATTAAGAAGGACCCTATAATATCCTCCTCTTCCATTCATCTCTCTTGACCATCGTTTCAGCACACTCCTTTGTTACACACATCTGTCATCATCCTTCACACAATCCATCCATGTTTTCTTCGGTCTTCCTCTCTTACCGCAGCCATCCACATTCATACATAACACTATGGTGTATAGATCTAAAGTTTAGATTATAAATAACTTTCACTATAGACAAAGTTAAAAAAAAAATCTGCTGTAAATGTATTGGACATTTGAGTCTATGTAATCCGTAGTGGCCTTTGTCTAACTGACTGTAGCGCCTTAACCAGCTTGGTAATAGCGAAGTATATTAATTTTAATAGAAGGGGATTTCGGAATTAACAAGTTTTCGTTTTGATGGAACATTACGTAGGTATAACGGAATTTCAATCATTGGAACATTTTGTCGCGGCAATGAATCGTTATATTTTATGTCTAAGGTGCCTAATATACAGAGTGTAAGGGACAACACTCCGCAAACTGAAACGGTGAACTCAGACCATCAAACAACTTATATACAACCGAATTATATACTCTCAAAGTAATGCATCTGTTTACCCTAACACCTTGTATAATTAACTTCACGCCCCCGTACCCCTCGCTAACTGTTCCCGTAGGTAGGTAGGTATACGGCGGGCAGTAAATTCCGCAACACATCGTATAACGAAACGTTTACATCGTTGTGTTCGCGACCGTGACTAATGGTGAGCCTTACAGCTTTGGAGATCCTGCGACGAATCGAAAAACCTTCGCTTGTAGAAATAATGGGAGACTAAATTAAGAGGATATAATTCGGAGCGTGCTCCGTACAAACGTACTATGGTGATATTTTCAATACTAACCAATTAAAGTCAATGAAATTTTGCGAAAACAATCTAGAAACTTTCTATGCTTGTATGGAGTCAGATTTTCGTTAAAACGTATAGGTTTAAAGTTGCAGTGCCTCAAAGATTTCCATACAAAACTTAAATTAATCTTAGCATTGAAACTGTATATTGTAACGAAAGTCTGAGTATATACAAGCATGGCGATTTATTTCTAGATTGTTTCTGCAAAATTTCATCCATAGTACGTTTGTATGCGGCGCGCATTTTCGCTCTCGGAATAAAATTCTCTTAAGACGCTGTTATCCGGTCGAGGCCGTTTTTTGAACACGAACGAAAGTGTTTTAAACTGTGTTTTAAAGTCTGAAAACCAATTATGTCTTATTTAAGGATCTGGCTGATAGGCGACCGTTCTCAATTACACGATTAGATTAAGTTTAATAGATAGAAAAAAATCCCAAAGTTACCCCTTTTTGTTATGTTTTTCAATACTATGATTAAACTGCTGATATTTAACTTTTATTCTTGTACTTAACTAAATAAGTACATAAAATATTTCTAGTGAATTTTGAGCTTAGACACACCCATGAGCAAAGGTTTCTAAGGCTTTCAATTGGAGCGGGATGGCTAATTGCAAACTTATGCTTGCAAGATAGAGACGCTTGCAATTGGATAACCTGGCCTTAATAACTTGGTTAACTAAAGGCCGGATTCGACCAAACTTAGATTTAAAGAAGAGCAACAATTTTACTCTTATATTTACTCGGAAATAACTTCATTTGTCTTCTACCACACCACAGATAACCCCCAGTAGATTCCGCATACAGGGCCGCCGACGCGCGCCAAACATCTATGATTGATCCCTGATGTAAGCAAGTCACTGATCACGCCACTTCAGTACCGACCAAGTATTGGATCCGTGAACACACAAATAAAAAATAAAAATCACCTACTTATTACGATTTTCTGAGCATAAACTTTCAGTTTGTGCTATAAAATGGTGTGGGAAAAACTCTTGGACATCCAGCTACGAGAAAGATGGCATTACATTAATTAATTTTCATTATTTTGTTTGGTTTGCGGAGTTCAAGTTATAGTGGGCGGTACAATGGTTGCCTCTACAAAATTTCTGCTCACGTTGATGTCTTTTTGAAATGGTCCCTTTCTCTCATTAGTTAATTTGGTAAATCTATCACTTTCGTACATTGACACGTGCAATGCTAGTGTTGTTCGTCTCTGCATTCGGGCCGGTATCGATATTTTTATAATATGCTATATTATTACAAAGCATTTTTACACGTACATTGACACGTGCTATAATAGTGTTCTTCTCCTATGCGTACTGACCGCTATCGATAGTTTTATCATTTACCTACTTACAAATTTTGTTTCTTATTTTATTGTTATCTTAATCTTATCAATTTTACAAATATTATAAATACAAAAGTATGGATGGATGGTTGTTCTTATGATTATCACTCAATATCTATAAAGCGACTGAACGGATTCAGATGATACTCGGAACAGTGATCATAGGATACTATTCACATTATCTGATTCTCACGGAAGAACCATTTATTAAACAAGAATATAAATCAAGATCTATATTTATACTATAATACTATAAAAGGAAAGATTAGATTTTTTGTGTGTTTGTGTCAAGAAAACTCAAAAACTACTGGACCTATTAAAAAATTGTTCCAATAATGGAAATCTGCATTTGTTAGCGACTAACGAGTAACACAGACTATGTTTTAATTTTAAATTCCTGAGGGAAAAGCTTTTAGTCACAGATGGAACCGCGAGGCGGAAGCTAGTTCGTTATTATACATATAGGATCTTTCTTAAAATGATGATACTTTTTTAAGGGGATCATCACCGTCAAACTGAACAACTTTCTCTATGGCACCAAAATCGAAATCACGAAAAAAAATCTACTCTTCCATACAAAACTGCAAACCTACTCAAGCCAAATGTATGGGACATCTGATTTTTTTTCGCGATTTCGATGTTGGTCTCATAGTGAAAGTTGTTCAGTTTGATGGTCTGATCATCCCCTTAAAAAAGTGTCAGCATATTCAGAAGGACCCTGTATATATAATACGCTATCTGTACATCTGTGCACGTAGTGTCATTCTGAATTAAAGAGGAATAATAGTAATTTTTTTAAGAATCGAATAAGTTTATTGTTGTGTAATATTAGTAATTTAATCACCTGCCTTAGGATGAATAATCATGGCAAAATTTATCGATATTTTTTATACACTGTCGCATCACTAGTGTACACGCTCGGAGTAGTGCGACCTTGAAATGGCCAATCATGTTGCATTTGTTTCGTGCCCCGCTACCCGCACCTACCACCAAAAATGGTGACTTCGGGCCTGTACAAAATTGTCATCATGCGGTATCTACTGTGGGTTATCTGTGTACCACACTAACCCGTACTAAAAGAACGAATGTATAATCCATTTAAGGCGTATCATCCCTGGACCACGAAACTCCATACTTATCGATACGAACGAGCGCGTGGCTCCGGTCAGAATTTGGCTGTTTCATTTGAAAAATTCGATGAGTTTTTATTAATTTCGAAAAAGTAAGAAAACCACGTCATTCTAAATTGTCACAATATTGTAAATTTTCATTTTCTTCCGATTAAAAATGTAAGAGTAAAATGGTTACAACTGGAAAAAAAGGGGTGAACTTTGAGTCCCTTTTCTTCGGTTTTATTCATTAAAATCGATTTCTAGAAAAACCACATCACTTCTCATATCCTGTAGATGGTTCCGTTTATTTTTCAGCCCAAAAAGTGCAATAGTTAATGAATAAAATTGTTACAAAGTTACCCTAAACCAAGAGGTAGCCCCTTAAAGAAAGAGATCGTTATATCCGTACTTATTGCAATGTGAGGTTATACAGTTTTAATTTGTTAGTTTATTTCTTAAGGGGCTACCTGCCGGTTTTGGGTAATTTTGTAACCATTTTATTCATTAACTATGGCACTTTTTGAGCTGAAATTTAAACTGAACCATCTACAGGATATGAGAAGTGATGTGGTTTTTCTAGAAATCGATTTTAATGAATAAAACCGAAGAAAAGGGACTCTAAAGTCACCCCTTTTTTCCAGTTGTAACCATTTTACTCTTACATTTTGAATCGGAACAAAATGAAAATGTACTATATTGTTCACAATACAATTTAGAATGATGTGGTTTTTTTACTTTTTCGAAATTAATAAAAAATCATCGAATTTTTCAAAGAAAACAGCAAAATTCTGACCGGAGCCACGCGCTCTTTCTCATCGATTAGTATGGAGTGTGAGTGAGAGGAGAGTGGTCCACGGCTGATACGCCTTAAGTAAAAACTAGTCGTGAATAATTAAGTACATACTGTGGGGACTTGCCATAGATGTCAACACCCACAAGTTATAGCAAAGAAGCTAACAGATGGCGATACCGTCGCTCTCAGAAATATGCTCCATACAAAGACAACGTTCACCGTAAATACGTAACTCGTAACCTACTACAAATAAGGTTCACAATCGAATGCGAGACATAAATCGCGCAAGAGAAATAATCACAGAGATTCGATATATATACAAGGTCCAACTAAGAACTGTTGGACCACGGCCGGTCCCCAGGCTTCACACTAAGCCTGGTGGAAGATCTTCCCTTTTCAATGGAGGAACATTCCCAAGTAGCACCTCCATAGTGTGTAATTAATTATGATAATACAAAGGAACAATAAAGTTATGCTTATTTCTTTCATTCATTCCTTCAATATTAATTTCGGTAGCAGAACGACCACTAAATAGTAAGTAGAAAATGTTTTCAATTCCACACCGAAGTTGTGACTCCATTCAGCCGTCATTGTTCATTGCACTTGACCGATATTAATGGAGGTGCCCGCGGAAACTTCCTGAACCCATTAGAAGGTCCTAATTCTTTTACAACGAGAAAGATGTTTATTTTCTGACCCGACTGCGAGGGAAAGAGTATTGTGTTTATTAAGTCTATGGTGTCGTTTAGCTCGTGCAATGACTACACGGATAACTTTATCAAGCAATTTATTTGCAGCGGAATAACTATATGGTCCGATAAAACAGCTTATTCTAGACTATTATATATAAAACTGTAACTGAAGTGTGTCTGTATATTGAAGATATTTACAAAAAAAAGGTTACGATATGGTTTTTAGGTCTCCCTGACTCGAAATCTACCTTTTTTAGAAATTTTGTCCGTCTGTTTGTCAGTTTGTTTGTTTGTTTGTTTATTTGTTTGTTTGTTTATTCGCTCATCACGCAAAAACTACTGAACCGATTTTGATGAAACTTTTTTTGTTTGATAGCTTATGATCTGACTTAAAATCTGGTATATAATTTGTGCGGACGAAGTTGCGGGAAAACACTAGTCATTTATAAGGCTTTGAAATTTTGTATGAATAATTTCAAAGCTTGATATCTTCGTAATTTTATTATTGTAAATATTATTTGATAAGCGCAATCACGGACCTGAAAAAAAGACGGACGTAATGTGACACTAAAAAGATGTGAAGCATGCAATGTCCTACATTTTCGTTTGTTCTGCAAGGGACCTACACTCACACAGATGCACTAGCTCTAGGCGCAGGTCCGACACCCGTCACCATTATGTACCGCGTGACAGCACGCACACAAAAGAAATGGGTGCTTCACTCGTGATTAGACGAGATTACGTCCGTCTTTTTTTCAGGTCCGTGCGCGCAATCTAAATTTTCTAAACAATTTTTCTATGTATAGAAGATTACTTTTATTAATGCCATTTACGAGTGTTCTACGTCAAAGTTTTGTATGGAATGCGAAGAGCTCGGTGGCGCGATGCGTAGAGTTATGGACTCTCAATCATGAGGTCTGGGTTCGAATCCGCACGGACAACATGCCACGTACCAATGAGTTTTTCTAACTTATGTACGTATTACCGACTGCTCTCAAACGGTGAAGGAAAACATCGTGAGGAAACCTGCATATGCAGAAGAAGAAATTCTGATGAGTATGTGAAGTCTACCAATCCGCATTGGGCACGCGTGGTGGACTAACGCCCAAACATCCTCCTACTAGAGGGTAGGCCTGTGCCCTGCAGTGGGACGTATACAGGGTGTTTCATAAGTAAGAATAAATTTTTAAAACTCTTCAGGGGGTTGTGTAGACCGTCAAACTGAACAACTTTCTCTATGGGACCATCATCGAAATCGCGAAAAAAAAAAATTTATATCCCATACATATTTTAGCTCTAGTCGATTTGTAGAGTATGGAACATCAATATTTTTTTTCGCGATTTCGATATTGGTCCCATAGTGAAAGTTGTTCAGTTTGATGGTCTACACCACCCCCTTAAAGGTTTATTTGTATTTTTGTAACACCTTGTATAGGCTGAAGATGATGATGATATTATGTGAATCCTTTTGTAATCATTTTATTTTTGCATTTGTAATTTGACATTTTGTTTCGGTAGGTAATCTTTTTTATTTTTATCATCCAAAAAATCAATCTTCTTCTTATCGTGTCGACTTCAAATTTTGAACAAAGTCGCTAAATAGTACCTTGCCAGAAGTGGGCAACCGATACTGCACCGTCGCTAGCGGTCATGAGCTCCTCCTGCGTGCAGGTGTTAGGGCACGCAGGGCTCGATGTGAGATGGGCCATCGTTTGTGGAGCTCCACACAAGCAACTCACATTTTGCGCATCCGAGAATCCCCACCTGAACATTGTTGTCCTTACTGCGACCGACCTGGGTTCGAAGTCGGTTTAACGACTTCCAGGTGGCCCAAGGCAAGTCATGTCCAGGCGGGAGGCTATCAGACGGCGGCACAAATGGAGTTGGGAGGGACACTTTTTGTCGCCAAAGAGTACACCTCGCTTGCGCTGGGCCAGTATTCAGTGGGTCGACACACTTCATAAAGCTGCGTCGGCTTGGCAACCTTTGCGGCGCAGGAATGAAGCCGTGCATGGGATGTCGTGTGTCGTCCATCATTTTGGCTCTCTCTGAGGAACCTGCCACAGCCCTGCGGACATCTGGGGGCGCTATGCCAGCCAGTGGATAGAGCAACTGTACCGGAGTCGGTTTCAAGCAACCAGTTATAATCCGGCACGTTTCATTTAGTGCCGTATCCACCAGCTTGGCGTGGGCAGATGATTTAAACTAAATAAAGCTATGTTCCTCGAACAGTATCTGATCAACCAAAGTGTCACACCTATATTGTTAACTTCGTCGGGAACACCTGAGACTGCGTAGTGCATTCAAGTTTATTTCATTGAATTGAAACCGTACATTTTCAAGAAGCACTTCCGTCTTTGGAAGTAATTCAGTAGACAATATTTACTAGACAATTTAGGAGGATAGTGCATGCCGCGCGCTCTATACAGGGTGACAACTTGCTCTGAGAAAACTATAGGAAATTTGCATTAAAAAAAAAAGACTTTTCATACAAACGATCGATCAGCTGATTTCATTTACTAGTATGGAAAGAGCACATTTTTTTTTATATTTTCCTATAGGTTTATTAGGGAAAGTTGATCGATGTCATGGGTACAATCAACCCTAAAAGTAATGCAATTTACCCTAACACCCAGTATACGGTCTTAAGGGGAAGACGGTCGTATTTGTTTAAGGGGATGATCAGACCGTCAAACTGAGCAACTTTTTCTATAGCACCAACATCGAAATCGCGAAAAAAAAATCAGCACTTCCATACAAAACTGCAAACTTACTCGAGCAAAATGTATGGGACGGCAGATTTTTTGGTCGCGATTTTGATATTGGTCTCATAGAGAAAGTTGTTCAATTTGATGGCCTGATCATCCTCTTAAAATAGTTTCAGCTAATTTTGTTAGACCTTATACAGGGTCATGATCAGACCATCAAACTGAACAACTTTCTGTATGGGACCAACATTGAAATCACGAAAAAAAATCTGCTGTCTCACACATTTGGCAAGCTCGAGTAGGTTTGCAGTTTTTTATAGAACAGGATTGCGATTTTTGAAACTCATTCGGTGAGCTCAGCATTAGAAAATGTCAAAATTACTATGGAGATACGCATCTTTCTACTGCTGATTTGACTTTCAAAAATCGCACTCCTGAAGTATGATTTTTGAGAGTCAAATCAACAGTAGAAAGATGCATATCTCCTTACATATCTCCATAGTTAATTTTGTCATTGCTGCGATTTTTGAATCTCATTCGGTGAGCTCAGCAGTTGAAAATGTCAAAATTACTATGGAGATAGGCATCTTCCTTCTGCTGATTTGACTCTCAAAAATTATAGGTACTCCAAGAGTGCGATTTTTGAAAGTCAAATCAGCAGTAGAAACATGCGTATCTTCAGAGTAATTTTGACATTTTCAACTGCTGAGTTCGACGTCATCATCATCATCATATCAGCCGATAAACGTCCACTGCTGGACATAGGCCTCCCCAAAAATGGGGGTATTTGCCATAATCGCCACGCTTGGTAGGCGGGTTGGCGATCGCAGTTGGATTAAATGTGTGTACTCAGAGGATGCTGCTGCCCATCCTCCGGTAGATCCCTTAGTCGCCTTTTACGACACCCACGGGAGGAAATGGGATGGTGCTACTCTTAGCCGACACCACACGGACAACACCACACGGTACACGGACGGAGTTCGACGTATGACATTCAAAAATCGCACTCCAGATCATCGCCTTAAAAAAGTGTCAGCATATTATTAAGAAGGACCCTGTATAACTACATCAAAATTTTGAAGAATTTTGTAGTTGTTTCTGACCACCCCTGAATGAATAACGGTCGTGATTTACGTGTGTATTTGACTTTAAAGTGCAGCTTTAACAATTTAACAATGAGATCGGGTTGAAAAATGTTAGCACATCAGTTACGAGTCTGCGCGGCTGCTGTGGCGACGGCGGACCCAGATGTAATGCTTACTACAACATGTATACATATTTCCTCTATTTTTCTCTACAAGTTTACGATTGGACAATTCTGAGGCAAAAGTTGGAGTTTGTGAAAACAAAAATCTTATTCACCTTTTTTCGTTTTATGAAAATCGTATACTGCAACTAAGTAGATATGTAATTCTGTATACATACAGTGATAAGCGCTCGTTGGCGTAGTGGAGCTTCGGTATTGGAAACGATCACCGAAGTTAGGCAACGTCAGGTCCGGTCAGTCTTTGGATGGGTGACCGTTTAGTGGTATTTCATCTCGAGCGTTTCCGTGCTTCAGAAGGCACGTTAAGCAGTTGGTCTCGGATAGTTTCGCCAGATGGCGTTGTAACTATTCGTAAAGCCAGGTCAGAGGCCTATTGAGGCGGCTTGAAAATTCTCTGACAGCAAGTTGACCACTAACTTGCCTCCACCAACACGCACTGGGCCCGCGTGGTGGAGTATGGCCCACTCCCTCTCACCGTTATTCGTGAGCGGAGGCCTTTGCCCTGCAGTGGGATTCTATAGGCTATAACTTACTTACTTACTTACTTACAGTGATAACTTAAAAGGAGGTATATGCTTCGTATAATTATGATAGAACTTCACTTAAGGTAAGTTCGTTTAATCATCAAATACACTTATAGCACTGATTTGGGTAGGCATTTTATAAAGGAAACATGACCGGGTCCAAATAACGCTTAGCAACTGATGTTAGTGGCGCTGGGGTTTGTGAAAGAGTCGATGTATGCTCTCCCGATCATGTGGAGGCATAGCATTATGTTTAAAATATTAGCAGTAATACCACAGCATAACTATATGTGGTAATACCATAAAGTTATTATACCTTACAGGAATAGAGTCAGTGACATGAGTTGTCAAATGAAACAGTTTTTGGATGTTTTTTGGAGACTATTCGCAGGCAAAAATTCTAATACTGTCTATAATTCTGAGTCTAACGTAAAATCATTAATCATAAATAAATTAATTATGCAGGTAGTGTCAGTATATTTCATAAAATTTTCTACGATTTCACTTTAGATTCCCAATTATTCACGAAAACAGAATTGTAAAAATTGATTAGTGACTAAAAAACGGTTCTATTGATTCGCGTCACGTATCTCTTTCTATTATATAGTGGTGCCGCTAGGTACATCTCGCTCTTTCAGCTGTATGTTCCTCTATTCCTATCTCTATGGGTAAAACCCAGTAGGAATTTTCATGGCAAACATTTATTATTATATTGCTTGAGTAAGTAATAGTAGCCGAAAGTAGCAGGAAAGTAGCCGAGGTTACAATAGGTACTACTTTTTTTACTTTTCTCCTCGACGGAGGTGGAAAGCGGCAACTTCGTTTAGCGCAGCGGGACGAAAATTTGATGCTTTCCGTCCGGAGGGAAGAAAAACCTAGACGCCACCTAGGTCAACAAGTAATGTTAGCGCCATCTATCGTAAGGCGTATTAAACGCTATGTTCTCGTTTCTCTGTAAAAACCAAGTAGTTGTGGTGGCAGTCGAGAGATGGCACTCGAAACAAATGAAAGAGTACAGATTTTTCCTCCAAAGGAATAACGTTTCAGTTGTCAACTGAAAATAGTGGTTCACGCCTTGGTTCACGCAAAGTACGCTACGTAGTTCCTTTGGTAAGCAATAGATGGCGTTGTACAAAATAAAACGCATCCATGAGGGTAGGCCTGTGTCCCAGTAGTAGGACACTATAATGCTCTGAACATCTAGTTCCATTAGTAAGCAAGAGATGGCGTTGTACATAATGAAACGAGTTATCCACCCTCAAGCCTCACCGCGAGGGTAGGCCTGTGTGATGTGTGTGTCCCACTAGTAGATACGATACAGGCTGACGATGATTAACGTAGTAAACTCACCTGGCTGCGGGTTGAGTCGCCTCTTCACGTATTCGAAGACCTTCTCTCTGAAGCCTCTCTTCTTCGCCTCCGCCTTCTCCTCAGCGTTCTGTAACAAACAATAATAAAACTTATCTCACTTCTGATTGTAGAGCAGTTCAGTGTGGTGGAGTATGACCCCCAATATTCCCTGCAGTAATGAACTTAAGCGGGATATTCCACCGGTGCTTTGACAGTGCGAGACGTAAATAATGGTAGTTTTCAGGGTTCCGTACAAAATTTCGGTAAAATGGAACACTTTTAGAATCTCTGTTTCAAAAAGGACCATTATTATTTTACGTCTCACACTGCAAAGAACAGGCGGAATGAATCTTGCGGGGAAAATTTCGTGTCATGCATATTTCTTTGAAACCATAGACACAAGGAGCTAAAACTTGGCATTACACTTGGTGTAAGGGTAAAGAATTGCATTACTGGGGTGATTGTATACCTACATGATACTGAACAACTTTCCCTAAGGCCCGATACGACCAAACGCGAGTAAATTTTATTCTAGATTAAGTCGCCGGTTACTATAGAGTAAACTGGTTTTGCGTTTTACCAACCCTAATCTATGAATAAATTTTACACGGCCAATTTTGACGGTGTTCTTATTTTAATTTAATAAAAGAGAAATAATTCTCGTAAATAAATTTACAATTTATCGCTTATCCTCAGCCATTTTATTGCCATTTTTTTTTTGGAGCGGCAGGATGTCTGTCCGTCATTTGTGAAGCAAAGAGTTGTAATAAACCGCACGTAGAAGCACACACGGTAACGGATTGACGCACCGGGTGTGCTTCTACGTGCGGTTTCACATAACTCCTTGCTTCGCAAATGACGGACTGACGTCTGCCGCTCCGTCAATGCGTCACGTATGTGCACGCACTAATCTGAAACTAAATTTTACTTTTATTTATTTATTTTATTGTTTTTGGAATACCAACAGCACAATGCAATACATGACGTCATGACAATATCGTTCTCGGTCGCGATTTACTGGATTACGATTTTTGAATTTCACAAATTATTAGGTATCCTAACTAAATCACACTGAAACTAAATCAAACTGACCTGAACTGTATGGAAATTATAACAGCCCCGCTGCGGCACAGCACGCGGCAAAAATAAAATATTAATCTTGTATTTTCGTGTAACTTTAATATCGCAGACAGAAACGTAACGAAATTAACGCGAGCACAGCGACTGCAGGGCGTCCATTTTGTTTTTATGCTAATTACTTTTTTACTATCCTCATATTGTTTTACGGGATAGGCAGATAATGGTATAGACCTTCGCTACCATTCTGCTACACCTAGGTACGTGCCATGGGTGTCTCAGTTTAGATAGTCGTAACTAAAACCTTCAGACTATGATATCTTCCACATCTATTCAGTTCAGTCCTCACCAGGCACTGCCGACACCACCGTGTGCGAGAGAGGGTCAGACGTGTGTCTGTCTCAGCGACTAATACCTTTACCGCCTGGCCACGGGACAGGGCGACCGGCGGCGCGTCTTGCGATTTTAGAATACACTGCGTACGCGCCGCTGCGTGCTTGCGTTATAGTAGGGACGCAACGCTCAGTGTGTTCTAAAATCGCAATTCGCGCCGCCGGTCGCCCTGTCCCGTGGCCAGGCGGTTAGACTATCGTCAACATCTCTTCAGTCCTCACCCTGTGTACAATCAAGTTTCCTAATTTGATTGTATTTATTTCAATTGACATAAATTTAATTGTACCTATTGATTGAATTTGACACTATTATAATTTTGTATTATTGATTTAATTGAACATACCTAAATGTAATTGTAGGTAGTGATTCTATTTGATTGTATAGTCTAATGTGATACCTACTATATTTATTATACACGCCTTTTGTAACCTGCAATTAGGCAATAAATATATTTGATTTGATTTGTGTTTAGCTAAACATTTTTCAAATGCCTCAAAACGAAAGTGTTCAATCAGTGCGTTCTGCCAGTGATGACCTATGGTGCGGAAACGTGGACCCTGACGATAGGACTAGTTCATCAATTCAAGGTCGCTCAGCGAGCTATGGAGAGAGCTATGCTCGGTGTTTCTCTGAGGGACCACATCAGAAATGAAGTGATTCGTCACAGAACTAAAGTGGCTGACATAGCTCAGAAAATTAGCAAGCTGAAGTGGCAAGGGCTGGTCATATCTGCCGAAGAACTGACAACCGATGGGGTGTCAGAGTTCTAGAGTGGAGACCGCGAACTGGTAGGCGTAGTGTGGGACGCCCTGCTGCCCGCTGGACAGACGACCTAAACAAAGTAGCGGGGAGCAACTGGATGAGGAAGGCCGAGGACAGAGTTTTGTGGCGCGCCTTGGGAGAGGCCTATGTTCAGCAGTGGACGATGATAGGCTGATGATGATGAAACATTTTTCGAATAGTTTATGGCCAAACAGAACACATGTAGAATCACTTCAATGTCTGTTCTTCCGTCCGTCCGTGACACTGATTTTTTCCCACCCCGTACAAAGTAATATAAATTTTCAAAGGCTGCAGTGTTGTAGGCATAATTACTTGTTTTAAACTTACACAAAGAATTAGCTTTTACACAACTTTCAACTCTACGCCAACGACTTACAGCACAACACAGAAATAGGTCAGACAAAAGCCTACTACGATATACAACATATTAAGTAAAATAATTATTTCATGTGTGAATTCGTTATGCGGAGAAAAGAGACAAAATGTTTGAGGAATTTTAGACTGAAGATTCCTTGGTAAGTTTTTACTTAGAAGCATATGCTCACAACTATTTCCCCCAGGGGGTAGTCAGAGGTATTCTGGAACCTCAAAACATCCGTGTTTCACTACTACCGAAACTATGTCCAGTGTGACGGAGAGTGACAGAGGGTACAATACATGCCTCGAAAGTACACATTATTTTGCTAATTCCTGTTGATTTCTAAGTTATAGCCTAGCCTGTAGAATCCCACTGCAGGGCAAAGGCCTCCTCTCACGAATAAGGGTGAGAGGGAGTTCAGTATCACTCCACCTTCTGCAGGTTCTGCGGGGAGGAAATGGAAACTCCCCTGCACATTCTCTGCGATTGTGGTCCACTAATGCGCAAACGAAGTATTCATCGTGGCAGACAGGTACTGACTCCAGATGAGATACAAAACCTCCCTGTGAAGAACCTACTGCGATTTCTAACTGCTGTAGGGAACTGTAGAAAGGGCGTTCACAAAAGATCAGCGATGGTCGAAGTGGCACAGGCGCAAGTCTGTTAAGGCCCTATTCACTCAATAATATAATAATAGTATCACGGGTACAATCACCCCTTAAAGTGATGCAACTATTTACCCTTAACACCCCGAAAGCACATTTCCTAGACCTCTGTCCCTGTTTTTTTTTTTCCTGTACGTGTATGTTTATGTTTTGTTGCAGCATGTGTGATATAATTATATTGTATATTATTAATTATATACTTATATATAATATATATATATTATATGTATATATAATTATGTACCTTTAATTATATGTAATGTGTATGTATTTATGTATTCTGTTGTATTCACTTCCTTTACATTTATAATTTTTTATTTTCTTAAAACACCGACACCCGTTCTTTGTTATATTTCCTCTACCCTAAGGTTGTCTGGAAGAAATAGCTTTTTAGCGATAAGACCGCCTTATTTGTACCATAATCAGTTTATATCCTTTTGTGCATTGTAATTTATTTTTGGTGTAAATAAAGAATATTTCATTCATTCATACTTTCACCATGTCTGGCTGAGTTCACATAATTCGGTATGTCAAGTTTTTTTTTGTCTTCAGTTTTATATTTTTTACGGACAGAAGACATAATGTTAAGATACCTATTTCATTCTTATTGCGATTCATCGAGTTTATCAATATAAATTTAATTTTTAAATTATTTTGATCTGTAATCTCTAAGTGCAAAAATGGTGGAGAGAAAATAATTCGAACTCCATGGAGAAAAACTACATACAGCTGTATTTAAAAAAATTAAAACCTGCCTCCTCTTTCTAACTCTATGCTGGAAAAAGATACGGCAACATCAAATGTCAAATTCTGACATTGTGAAAGTATTTTTTTTTCTTAATGGCCGGTTATTTTAAGTTGATTTTATGTTTACCAAGGAGTTCAGAGGTATGCCAGTGACGTCACTGGACGGACCGAAAAACGACGTTATTTTATTAAAAATATCTGTAATCCTTTCATTTTAAAATCTCTGACATAGAAAATATGATTATTGAGACAATTATCTCGAAATGGTTTTCAATTCAACGCTCCAAAAAAAAAACTTGACATACCGAATTATGTGACACAATCTGTCAGATAAGCTATTAAGAACTTATTTAGAAGTGGTGAAGCCGTAATATTAGTGTAAGATAACAAGTAACGTCATGTTACCTCATAACATAAAACATCACCGTCTCGCTTCCACACAGTAATGTCGGGCGAGATAACTAACTACAGTCTCCACTCCAGTTAGTATTAACTCCACGACACTGACGTACCTACTAGTCGGGTAAATAAAGAAAAATTGGTTTTGATATTATTAAAGTCTGCAAATTTTTTATATAATTATTATTAGGTATATGATGTAGAGTTATACTCCAAAATATTATAAAAAACTAGAACTTGCTTTAGATAATAGTTCGTAACCTGGTTCGCCGATATCTAACATTTATAACAACTGTATAATATGAAGCTAACAACAGTAACAACACATAATGACAGTTGAAACCAGAAATATGAGATCATGAGAATACCAAAAGTATATTTACCATAAGTTCGAAAGTGTTATAACATTTTATAAATATCTATATTAACATATAACGGAGGGGTTGATTAGGGAGTAATTTTTATTGTTTATTAAGTATTAGGTTATTGTGTATTAATAAGATATTTAAATTTATAGGTAGATTCTTATTTATTTTGTATAGTCTTATAGTTATATTTTAGTTTTAGGATATGTTTATTTCTAGTTAGTTTTAAGATTGTTAGTTTTATTCAATATCGTTTATATGTATATTATTTCCACTAATGTTATAATTTATTTAATTTGTATTGATTAAAAAAATTGGAGTACATATACCTGATATATATTTTTGACACATCTTCAACTCTAATATTATTATAACTAAGTGGTTATTTTACGGCTTCTACGCCCGGACTATGCGTACTTACGCCATGGACTTTATTTTTCAAGAGATATGCGCACTTTTGAAGTAAAACTTCTTTACGCACGCTTGACTTGGGGAGTAAACTGGTGAATGCGTGACGAGAGCGTTACGAAAAGTGTGATCGGGTGAACGGAAGTTTTACTTCAGCCGTAGAGAGCTCGATGTCGCGTTGCGGAGAGATATAGACTCTCAATCATTAGGTGCTGGTTCGAATCCGCACGGACATCATGCCATGTACCAATGAGTTTTTCTAACTTATGTACGTATTACCTACTGCTCTCAAACGGCTAAGAAACCTGCATATTATGCAGAAGAAGAAATTCTGATGCGTATGTGAAGTCTACCACCCTCCTAGAGGGTAGGCCTGTGCCCTGCAGTGGGACGTATATAGGGTCCAACTTAATATGCTGACACTTTTTTAAGAGGATGATCAGACCATCAAACTGAACAACTTTCTCTATGGGACCAACATCGAAATCGCGAAAAAAAAATCTAACGCTCCATACAAAACTGCAAACTTACTCGAGCCAAATGTACGGGACAGCAGATTTTTTTTTCGCGATTTCGCAGTTGGTCTCATAGAGAAAGTTGTTCAGTTTGATGGTCTGATCAACCCCTTAAAAAAGTGTCAGCATATTAAGAAGGACCCTGTATAGACTGATGATTTTTGTGGTCTAAAGCACACACGTTTTTTTGATATCATCAGCAGCAAGGCTGATTCAATATTCATAGGGTGTAGATCTCTGTGATGGGGATGGGCCAGGTCTGCATGCATAACTCCAGTCGGTTTAAGAGTTACAGCCAATCAAAGGGCAGTCATGGTTGCAAAAAATGAATACAACCAAATTAGGCCTTACAACTGCCAGGCCAGTACACAAAGGTTACGTCTAATGGTTAAGAGCATTGGGCTCTTGACACGGAGGTCGTGGGTTCGATTCCCACGGGAGACACCTAGTGATATGTCACTTTGTGCGTTTTTCCCCCGTTGGTTAGGACATTGCAGGATAAATCACCTAATTGTCTGAAAAAGAAAGATGATTCCGTGTTTCGGATGGCACGTTAAGCCGTTGTTCCCGGCTACTATCTCTGGTGGTAGTAGTCGTTACATAAAAACCACGTCAAAGACCGGAAAGCCGTTTGAATAAACTCTGACACTAGGGCTTGCCCACACGCTAAGCATTTTCGTGAGAATAAAATCCTTTTACTAAGTATAGCACCTTCATATCTTCGTAGTGTACACACAGTTCCCACACTATGTGTGCAGACTCGTCCCGGGCGAGGCGATGTGTCGAGGACTATATTATTTATCAGTTCATTATTATTACACCACTCGGGACACTTACTCGAAGCTTGTTACTGGGTTTACGAGATTTTGTACCGTCTTTTAGAGAGGGTAGAATGTGTAATAGGAAATATGGGGTTTTTTCTCGGTTTTGTTGTTAAATAAAGAATGATAATGGTAATTGAAGGCTAGTCTAGGCAACTATTAACCTTAGACCATATAACAGCGGACCAGTCTGGTGTTAGCATTCCCCTCTGCCAAATTACACGATCAATTGATCGTGTGCATTTACATACAATAATAGGGTACCTTATCACTAAACGAGACTTATAATTGCGAAACAATAACTTTTTCAAACTTATGTACATAAATACCGACTGCTCTCAAACGGTGAAGGAAAACATCGTGAGGAAACCTGCATACAATGAAGATGAAATTCCGATGCGTATGTGAAGTCTACCAATCCGCATTGTGCACGCGTGGTGGACAAAACGCCAAAACAACCTCCTAGAGGGTAGGCCTGTGCCCTGCAGTGGGATGATGATAATATACATGTATACATACATACATAAGCTCACGCCATTGTCCCATGGGGGTAGGCAGAGACCACGGACCGCCACACGCTACGACTCTGACACACCTCTTTAGCCTCATTCACATTCATACATCTCTTCTTGCACTTCCGTCGATTGAGGGTGCTACGCACTTGTCTTTTTCAGAAACGATCATTGATTTGATCATGGTATTTTCCTCGGACGGCCTCTCTCAACACTTCCGCTCACCTTTGCTTGATATATTTCATTCGTAAGTCTATTTTCATTCATTCATTCCATGATGATGAAATAGCATAGCATATGCTCACGACTATACCTATTCCCCGAGGGGGTAATCAGAGATATTCTGAAACCGCAGAACATACACCTTTCACCAGTCGTACCGTAAGTCTGTCCAGTGTGATGGGGAGTGAGCCCGTCGCCACTTGTAATGGACAGTGGGTACAATACATGCCTCGAAATTGAAGCATGCAGGTTTCCTCATGCATGATGCACAAATCATAGATGAATTCCCGATTAACTCATTGGTACGAATCGGCCTGGACGGGGATCGAACCATTGCCTCCTACACAGCAGGCAAGGTTACTCGCCACACTGGACCACCACGGCTTACATCACCATAATCGTTCTTCGACTTCTTGCTTGTGCGTCAGCACCGCATTCCCGACACTTGTCAAGTGGTTTGAGGAAGTATCTATCCAATCTCGAGGATTGTTTTTGAGTAAGAACACAACTGAGATGGATTGCAGAGCCTCGTGGCAGGCTGAAACGCGAACCGCGCGAACACCACGCGAAAGACAAGTGTTCGGGGCAAACCCTGCAACGTGACACCAATCAATATTTGTACCGGCAGTTCCAATCAATAACAAAGCGCGCCTAAAACGGTTCAGCAATTCGCAGGCACATGACAGTGGCCGGGTAGTAAATCTAATATATTTTGTTGGTTTGTTTGTCGGCCGTGGACTGAAAACGGAAATGAATTATGATCTTATCGATTTTGGTTTTAACATACTCGTTCAAACTTCTATTTTATTCGCGTGTGTGAACATTAAAACTGATTTATTGGTCGATGGTTCAGTTAAACTGAACCACTTTAATAATGGAGCCAAAAAGTACGCAATCGCGTAAAATTACCTACAGACTCGACTCAAATGTCATCACTGCCTGTATACATACCACTGCAGGGCACAGTGTCTACCCTCAGGAAGGGTGTATGGGCGTTAGTCCACCACGCGTCCCCAATGCGGATAGGTAGACTTCACATACGCATCAGAATTTCTTCTTCAGCGTATGCAGGTTTCCTCACGATGTTTTCCTCCACCGTTTGAGAGCAGTCGGTGTTAGACAATCTCATTGGTTATACGTGGCATGTCGTCCGAGCGGATTCGAACCCGGACCTCAAGTTTTCATACGTCTCCGCAACGCGCCACCGACGCGCCTCAAATGTATGGAACAGCTGATTTATATTTTTTTTCGACTTTGTCTCCGCAGTGAAAGTTGTTTAGTTTGATGGCCTTAACCACTTTGGAGGAAAAGAGAAGATCTTCCACGGGCTAGTTGGAATGCCCGGGACCGCGGTCCAACAGTTCTTAGTTGGATGTTGTATACAGGGTGTTTCATAAGTAACAATAAATTTTTAAAACTCATAAGGGGGTTGTTTAGACCGTCAAGCTGAACAACTTTCTCTATGGGACCAACATCGAAATCGCGAAAAAAATAATTTTATATCCCATACATATTTTAGCTCTAGTCGATTTGTAGAGTATAGAACAATCATTTTTTTTTTCGCGATTCCGATATTGGTCCCATAGTGAAAGTTGTTCAGTTTGATGGTCTACACCACCCCCTTAAATGTTTTTGGCGGTAGGTGCGGGTAGCGGGGCACGAAATAATGCAGCATGATTGGCCATTTCAAGGTCGCACTATTCCGATCTCGCTCTATCCCGTTGCTTATATCAGTACAAAATCATAGATGTGTGGTGCGTGTCGGCGGCCCTGTATGCGGTATCTATTGGAGGTGATCTGTGGGAAGTGTCAGCATTTTAAAAAGGACCCTGTATGTAGGTACATAGTAAGATAATTTTACTTTATATCCTGGGAACTAATTCAACGCAGTTAAACCCATGAGAAAATCTTGTAATACATTAGTTCCACAAAACGGTTTAAATAAAGTCTCGGATTGTAATAAATCAAAGCTAATGTGCCGTGGTCGGGGTTAAACTGTTTTGTACTTTATATTACAACACAAGCCTTGTACCGCAGTTCTGCTCACCTAGGGCTTCCATCTGTCCGGGTTTCCCCGGATTTGTCTTAGTTTGAAGGGCGTCCGGGGGCGTCCGGGCGGGCTTGGCACAAAAGTGTCTGAGGTAAACCCGGGTTAACTTTATACATAGGTGGCTATTGGTAAAAAAGGTATTAAAACTAGAATAGCATATGCTCACGACTATATTCTCCGAGGGGGTAGTCAGAGATATTCTGAAAACTCAGAACATCCACGTCCATAGTACTGAAACTCTGTCCAGTGTGACGGGGGGTGAGCTCGTCGCCACTTATAATGGACAGTGGGTACAATACATGCCTCGAAATTGAAGCATGCATTTTTCCTCACGATGTTTTCCTTCACAAAAAAGCCAGTGGTGTTACAAATCGTACATAAATTTCGAAAAACTTATTGGTACGAGTCGGCCTGAACGGGGATCGAACCATCGCCTCCGACACGTCAGGCAAGGTTAATCGCCACTGGACCACCACGGCATCGTATTATAACTAATGATACTGAAAATTAAGAACCATACAATGCAACGTCTGAGGCTTTCATAAAGCATTGATATTAATTGGTTATTTATTATTGCAAATATCACCAGACTTCGTTTTTATGGAGCGCGATCGGATGACTATTAATAAAACATAAGGGTTCTAATAAAAGAAATAAATAAAATAAGTGTCATATTTATTATTCCATAAGGTCCACTTTGCAGTGAATTTATCGTTCATCCCTAACACATTAATATTGTAAGGGATGGAGTGAGAGCTTTGTACAAAACGCATCTAATACATCACACGAACTAACACTAGCGTCTTCTTTTTAACCAGCGACGCACAAAGAAGGGTGCTAGACGTTTTAAGGGTATATTATTCGGAGCGCGCTCCATACAAACGTACTATGGTGATATTTTCAATACTAACCAATTAAAGTCAATGAAATTTTGCAGAAACAATCTAGAAACAAATTTCAATGCTTGTATGGAGTCAGATTTTCGTTAAAATTTATAGTTTTCATGTTACAGTGCCTCAAAGATTTCCATACAAATCTGAAATTAATCCTAGCATTGAAACTGTATATTTTAACGAAAATCTGACTCCATAGAAGCATAGAGATTTGTTTCTAGATTGTTTCTGCAAAATTTCATTGATTTTAATTGGTTAGTATTGAAAATATCACAATGGTACGTTTGTATGGAGCGCGCTCCAAATTGTATCCCCTTACTTAACCAGCGTCGCAAAAAGAATGGTGCCAGACGTTTGAAATGCCCGCATGTATGTGTGTCTGTCTTCCACAGAGTGGCGAAACATGTGACCGATTTCGCTACGGTTATTTATAATTAAAATACCTACAGAGTGTGAACTTAAACGCATTAAGTTGGTGCTTCAGAGCACGTGGATGTTCTGAGGTTTCAGAATATCTCTGACTACCCCCTCGAGGAATATAGTCGTGAGAATATGCTATACTATGATGCTTCAGAGCACCAAACTAAACCACTTTTACTACAGAACCAAAATAGAAATTACGTAAAAAATCTGCTGTTACGTTACGAAAATAAGTTTGAGTCTATCAATCAATCAATCAAAAATCATTTATTGCACTAGTTATAGGTTACATAGAGATCTTATTACTAGTTACATTGGGAATCACTATAACCTGCCTTTTGGGCTTACAATATAGACAGGTACAAGAATTTAATTAATTAATATAAATTTAAACATGTCACACAATTTTATAATTCATCAGATTAACAGTAAATTAGACACAAAACAACAGTATACATTAAGAGATACCAATAAAATTATGAAATGTCTAATGATTTTAATTAAATTGATATTTTGTCATCAAAAAATTCGTTCAATGAATAGTAGCATTTATCATCTAGTTGCTAATGTAGCTATTGACATTTTCTACAGGGTGTTAGGGTTAGCAGTTGCATCATAATAAGGGGTGATTGTACCCATGATACTGAACAAACATATAGGAAACTCGAGAATTTTTTTTTCGACTTCATATGTAACTAATCGTTCAATCAGCTAATTGCATTTAGAATTCATGGAAAGTCCGGAATTTTTGCGAAAGATTTTGCGAATTTCCTATAGGTTTCTAAGGAAAAGTTATTCAGTACCATGGGAGGTACAATCACCCCTATTTACCCTAACACCATGTATAAATAAAACTCATAGGGCAAAGCGTATACAGGATCCTTCTTAATATGCTGACACTTTTTTAAGGGGACGTTCAGACCATCAAACTGAACAACTTTCTGTATGGGACCAACATCGAAATCGCGAAAAAAAATCAGGTGTCCCATACATTTGACTCGAGTAGGTTTGCAGTTTTGTATGGAAGAGCTGATTTCTTTTTCGCAATTTAGATGTTGGTTCCATAGAGAAAGTTGTTCAGATTGATGGTCTGAACATCCTCTTAAAAAGTGCTGTATGTGAACAACTTCTTGACATGGTACAAGACAAGTTCAATAAATTGATTTCTTTTTCTAACTTACCAATGTAGTGTTTAAAATAAAGTTATAAATCAAACCGTATTGCTGGATAATCGGACACGGTCTGGTAGAAGGGGTGGGGGGTGGTTGTGGGGGGGGGGGGGGAGGGTAGGTCTGCTCTTTATACCCGTTTGTGAAGGAGCACAGACTAGCTCCGATCAGCTGACTATCGGCTCTGGTTTCTACAGGGTGCTACACTTAACTATACAAGGTGTTACAAAACTACAAATAAACATTTAAGGGGGTGGTGTAGACCATCAAACTGAACAACTTTCACTATCAATCAATCAATCATTTATTTATTTCAAGTAACATGACTCATAAATTTTGTTAGTACATACTTAACCTAATGTTAGCATAACCACATACATTATACAATTATATATTATGTTCCAATTAACTACCACCAATTATACTATGGGACCAATAACGAAATCGCGAAAAAAAAAATTATGTTCTATACTCTACAAATAGACTAGAGCTAATATATGCATGGGATTTAAAATTATTTTTTTCGCGATTTCGATGTTGGTCCCATAGAGAAAGTTGTTCAGTTTGACGGTCTAAACAACCCCCTTATGAGTTTCAAAAATTTATTGTTACTTATGAAACACCCTGTATAATGTTCTGGATATTTCATTCAAAATTTCATTCATTCAAAGTTGTCAGATTTACGTTAAAAAGTATAGTTTTACAGTGCCTTGAAGATTTCCATTCAAATCTTAAATTAATCCTAGCACTGAAACTGTACATTTTTTTTAACGAAAATCTGAAAACATACAAGCATAGAGATTGTTTCTAGATTGTTTCAGAAACATTTCATTGACTTGAATTCGATAGTATTGAAAATATCACCAGACGTCGTTTGTACAGAGCACGCTCCGAATTATAGCATAGCATAGCATAGAATATGCTCACGACTATATTCCTCGAGGGGGTAGTCAGAGATATTCTAAAACCTCAGAACATCCACGTTTCACCGGTAGTACCGAAACTCTGTCTTTCGAATTATATCGTCTTAAAAATACAGTTGGTAATTTTAACATGGTTTCTGACCACCCCAAAAGAAGAACACGCTGTAGATTCCATAATGAAACGTAACGTGGAAGTGTGACAGCGGAAAGGCGTGACGCAGGGGGGTGGGGTAGAGCTGGAGGTGCGGTGGGGGAGGAGGGAAATTAGTGCAAACTCTTTTAGTTTTAAATTAGTCAAGTTAGATGAGTTTTTGTAACGTTGTAGAAACAGGAGGTGTAAACATAATTATAAAAGGTCCTTTTTAAATGTTGAAGGTTTCATAAGAGGTTAGTCCGAGTATTAAACCGAAAATCTTTCTCTGTCTTTAGAAACTGCGAATAAAATTCGGCTGTCCCATACATACAGGGTCCAACTTAATATGCTGACACTTTTTTAAGGGGATGATCAGACCGTCAAACTGAACAACTTTCTCTATGGGGCCAAACTCGAAATCGCGAAAAAAAAATCTGCTGTCCCATACATTGTCTCGAGTTGGTTTGCAGTTTAGTATGGAACAGTTCATTTTTTTTTGAGATTTCGATGTTGGTTTCATAGAGAAAGTTGTTCAGTTTGATGGTCTGAACATCCCCTTAAAAAAGAGTCAGCACATTAACTTGGACCCTGTTTAGTTGAGTAGGATTGTATGGAGCAGCAGATTTGTATTATGACATTCAATTCAATACAATTTAATTCTGACATTATTTGTCATTCATTACCATTTATTTAAAATTGAATGTAAATGTAGGTACGTAATGAATGTATTTAAAATTATGTAAGTGTAAACTCGATTTTATTTCGTCTGTGGGATCACGGACGATGACGCATTGACGGAGCGGCAGATGTCAGTCCGTAGAAGAGCGTCAATCCGTCACCGTGTGGTTTCATACAACTCCTTGCTTCACAAATGACGGACTGACGTCTGCCGCTCCGTCAGTGCGTCATCGTGTGTGAAAGCGCTTAGTATGTAACTTATTAGGTTTTTCTTTAGCTTTTACTTTTTAACTCAATAGGTATTTTGTTGTTCTAGTGTAAGGTTAAGTAGTTAAATGTTAATTGAATTTCAAACACAATGTACCTAAGTTTATCATGAATAAATAAATTATCTGAATCTGAAACAGATTTTTACTTTTGATGTAAAACTTCTTTACGCACGCTTGACTTGGGGAGTAAGCTGGTGAATGCGTGACGAGAGCGTTACGAAAAGTGTGATCGGGCGAGGCGAACGGAAGTTTTACTTCAGTCGTATGGTCTAAAGCACACTGCCAACTGCCTCCGTGGTCGAATGGTTAAGAACATTGACATGGTGGTCGTGGATTCGATTCCCACGGGGGACACCTAGTGATATGATATGTAACTTTGTGCGTTTTTCTATGGGTAAAACATTGCAGGCTGAATCACCAGATTGTCCGAAAAGAAAGATGATTCCGTACTTCGGATGGCACGTTAAGCTGTTGGTCCCGGCTATTACTATCTCTGATTGATGGTAGTAGTCGTTACATAAAAACTCTGACACCAGGGCATGCCCACATGATAAGAAGAAGAAGCACACTGGTTTTTTTCCCCTGGGGGTAGGGTGGGACTTTTTTTGTTAAATATTTGGACGTGTTGTTCCAAAAATCAGGTTCAGAAAAATCGATTTCGTTCGGGTACATCAGACCTAGTCCTTTTTTAAAAGCGATGATAGCCCATACGGAAGAGAGCTTGCGCCTCAATCATGAGGCGGCGGTTCGATTCCTGGCCTGTACCACTAAGTTCTTCGGAATTTATGTACAGTAGTATTTATCATTTACTAGCTCGGCGGTGAAGAAAAACATAGTAAGGAAACCTGCATTCCCGAGAATGAAAAGAAAATACCACAAGTTCGGAGGTATGCGTAAAACATGGGTGAGCGTGGGGCGAACACAAAGGACCAGCGATGGTCTAAGTGTTACATTAACGACCCTTGCTTGCAATAGCCCAACACAAATAATAATTTTAAAAAAATATATAGTCCTTTTTAAGCACGTCACCATCTACCAATCCGCATTGTGCACGAGTTTTCGACTACCAACCATACACCTCCTCTTTGAGACTGCAATAGATCGCTGATGATAATGACATAATGCGGCATGGAGCCTATCGCCGTATAAATTGCAGCCGATTGTGTTGTGTTGTGTTTCAGCTCACTAAGTCCCGCGGGTGCGCTCGCAGTTACCCGTCGCTGTGCGGTACATACAAATGCGATATACGACGGAACAATACAATAACGCAGAACATCCACGCGCGAGGCAATCTGTGACCACACGCACCAACTTGCGACGGACATTTAGCAATGAGGCTGCTTGTACTATGCTCCACTTTGATCACCTGGGTGATTGACAAATCAGTAGTTTGCTTTGATCCCCTTTATTGTCCCAACTGCACCACCTGGGTGATTGACAAATCAGTAGTTTGCTTTGTTTCCTCTATTTGTCCCCACTGTATGACACATACCTAATTTATTTTTCATCCTTCCGGACGTAAAGCGTCAATTATCGTCCCGCTGCGCTAAACGAAGTTGTCGCTTTCACCTCCGTCGAGAAGAAAGATAGTATACTAACCTCGGACAGTAAATAAGAAAGCCTCAGATCACATGAGATCTGAGCCCTTTCTTACTTTCCTGTCCTCGGTGTGTAATCTACTAATACTTTCAGTTTCATGGAACTAAAACTAGGTTAGGTAAAGTTACTTAATTAGGTACGTATAGGTTTAAGTAATGATTGTGGTTTCGCGGATCAACTGGGAGGGTTTCTACAGTGAAAAGGGAAGATCTTCCGCCAAGCTAGGTGTGAAGGGACCGGCCTTGGTCCAACAGTTACAAGGATATCGTCCCCTTAGAGGGAAAAGTCACTAACTGACATGTGCATAGTTTTGAGATATTGAGGTTTTAAGTTTAAAACGTCATAACAACGTCAAATTTTGATATATTTAATTGTTTGTAAGTACAAATTAATCGTTGAATTAATCCCCATTTTGTAAAGTAAAGTGTAGATCTCTAATTATCACACGAAAGACGAAAAATAGGATAGTTAGTTTTCCATCCAACACATTTTTGCCAAATAAATCGATAGTGACTTTTGTCATGTTGTTGGTGACTTTATGCAATTTGGAAATGCACGTTTATGAGTGTTCAATTTAACTAACACTATTTTTTTGTGTCTTTAATATTACTAAAAGTTATTTAAGCATTGCATAAGCATATGCTCACGACATTATTCCCCAAGGGGGTAGTCAGAAATATTCTATAACCTCAGAACATCCACGATTCACCAGTTGTACCAAAACTCTGTCCAGTGTGACGGAGGGTGAGCCCGTAGCCACTTGTAATGGACAGTGGGTACAGCACATGCCTCGGAATTGAAGCACGCAGGTTTCCTCACGATGTTTTCCTTCACCGAAAAGCCAGTGGTGTTACAAATCGTACATAAATTCCGAAAAACTCATTGGTACGAATCGGCCTAGACGGGGATTGAACCATCGCCTCCTGCACGGCAGGCAAGGTTACTCGCCACTAGAAAAACCTTTCAGGTATCAGGAACCTTTGTGTGAAGGTCAGGAATTTTTGTTCCTGGTGTGATAGCGCGGTGTGAAGGTTAGGTTCAGGGCTTAACTTCCTCTTGTTCATCAAAATCTCTTTAAATAATGATGTCACATGAAATAATGTATAAATCACGCTAAAACACAACGCAACGGTGTTCATCGACCGGCTAGCTCGATCGATCTGACTGAAGTGGGGGCAGTGTTGCCAACAAGTAATTTAGCTCTCCACCAGATTCAAAACCACAGGAAAACCGCTAACAGAAGGCCCTACTCTCATAATCACACAATTTTGCACTAAACAAGAAAACACTGGGTAGTTATATTGGTCATTTGCTACCTTTATTATACATTTGTGCAACATTTACTTGTAAGTGCCGTAAGTGCCGTGTCGTGGTGGTCCAGTGGTGAGTAACCTTGCCTACCATGTAGTAGGCGATGGTCCGATCCTTGTCCAGGCCGACTCGTACCAATGACTTTTTCTGAATTTATGTACGATTGTAACACCACTGGCTTTTCGGTGAAGGAAAACATCCTGAGGAAACCTGCATGCTTCAATTTTGGCATGTATTGTACCCACTGTCCATAACAAGTGGCCACGGGCTCACCCCCGTCACACTGGAGAGAATTTCGGTACTATAATAGTGAAACATGTATGTTCTGAGGTTTTAGAATATCTCTGTGTACCCCCTCGGGAAATAGTTGTGAGCCCTTTTTCTTACGATTTATTTGTAAGTCCAAAAATATAACTAAACTAAACAAAGTATTGAAATTACACAAAGAAAAACTTATTTGCTTCTGGCCGACCGTACATGTATAGACCAAAAGTGACAATTATGCTGGCGGCATTTCTCCACTGCACTGCTAAGGACAGAGGAGGTCACAACCTTTATCTCATCTTTATCGTTAAGGACATCTCAGGTCCCTAAAGAAAGGTTTGGCTTCGAATGACCATGGCCCTGGTGTCTCGACAGGGAACAGTCGTATAACAAAATATTTTTCTAGTAATGAAATAATCAGTAAATCAGCTTAGTGGTTGAGTAATCGTCTGTCTACTAATTGGAATGCTGTTTTTAAATCGGAAAATTTCAAAAACATGATCGAATAATGCATTTTTAAACGTAAATAAAAGTTTAAGACATTTTTGAGAACGAATCAAGCCTTACGAAATTCAAAAATAGCTCTCATGCAACTCAATTTTAGTCTATTGAACCACTCCCAAAACCACTAACTAAAAGCAAAATTTGTACGCTAACAGGGGGTCAAAACCACCATTTTTAGTAGAAAATCCACTAAGTTTGCACACGCAGGGTGCAGGTGAAGTGGGCGGCGGGCGCGGGAAGGTGTGTTTCAGTACAATGTTTTCAACGGTTTCTCAGGAGAAATAATCACTAACGGCCCTTACGCAAATAGGGCTTAGGCAAAAAGTCACTAAATGCGGTTAGTTCATTTTTAAAATGAAATAAAGTTCCGTAGAAAAAATAACTAATTGCACTTAGTTATTATTTTTGTCTGGGAAAAGTCACCAAGTACCGTTAGTGATTTTATTCACGTTGGAAAAGTCACTAACTGCTCGTAGCTATATTGGATGATAATGCAGCTGGAGTTAGTTATTATTTCCTGTTTGAATTCACACAAAAGCTGTACTTAGTGACTTTTCCACCTTTTTATCTTGGAAAGTATGGCAGATATCGAAACGAGTGAGACGGGAACGTAGAACAGGTTATTCTGAGTACGGTGGTGTTAATAACTCATTTTGGCCAAATGTGTCAGTTGGTGACTTTTCCCTCTAAGGGGACGATATACCTTGTATATTTATCGAATCTCTGTCACTATTTTTCATGCCTGATTGATTGATTTCACATTACTTTTTCATATGAACCTTATATTTTAGACTACTGGACTTATTTTTATTCTTTTAAGTTTTTAATTAAAGTTCTCTTTTTACGCAGACGGGTTTTTTGATGTCTTAAATTTACCTACTATTTTATTTTACACTTTTATTTTTTCAATTTCATATCGTTATAAATCCTAAATGTTCATTCTAAATGAAAAATGATAAGAAAAATCTAAAGATGATTTCCAAATCTATTAGAAGCGACTGCTTCCGTGGTCTAATGGTTAAAGCATTGGGCTCTTGACACGGAGGTCGTGGGTTCGATTCCCACGGGGGGCACCTAGTGAAATGTCACTTTGTGCGTTTTTCCCCAGTTGGTTAGGACATTGCAGGCTGAGTCACCTGATTGTCTGAAAAGAAAGATGATTCCGTGCTTCGGATGGCACGTTAAGCTGTTGGTCCCGGCTACTATCACTGGTGGTAGTAGTCGTTACATAAAAACCACGTCAGAGACCGTAAGCCGGTTTGAATAAACTCTGATACCAGGGCTTGCAGCCCACTCGATAAGAAGAAGAAGAAGAAGCGACATAGTTCGTAGTAACTTTTTTTTTTAAATATGTCGTCTGGTTGTCGCCATACTGTCATGTCTGGTATTCTTCGACGTCATCGATGCGGATTCGAACCCGGATCCTTATGAGAGACTATACGGCACCGTGCCACCGACGTACGACCAAAACATCCTACTATCCACAAAACAAGCAAGTATGATGGTCTCCCTACACAGTCACTACCCGACACTCGACCGCGTCACCCGCGGGACACTTTGTGACACCGCCTGATTATATTACCTACATGCGAGCTTTTTGTTTGGTTCATACATTTATAAGGCGACATTTATAGTGCAAGCTGTTCATTTTGACAGTCTGAACCAAAAAATAAGTAACGTGTGTGTTAATAAATTATTTGGAAACCCAAAAACCAGTTTTCTTTAGGTTTCTACAAAAACAGAACGACATTTTATCATTCATTAACATTTTAATGTTTTTCATTTCATTTAAATCTATCCATTTGGATCTATTGTCCGTGTGGTGTCGGCTAAGAGTAGCACCATCCCATTTCCTCCCGTGGGTGTCGTAAAAGGCGACTAAGGGATCTACCGGAGGATGGGCAGCAGCATCCTCTGAGTACACACATTCAATCCAACTGCGATTGCAAGCACGTATCCAGACTTTGGGTTCGGGGGGGGATAAATAATTTCGGGGGGGGGGGGGATTTTCATTGAAAAACGAAAAAAAAATGTATAGCTGTAACCACTGTTCCATACAAATATTCGGATTTCGGGGGGGGATAAATCCCACCTATCCCCCCCCCCTGGATACGTGCTTGTGCGATTGCCAACCCGCCTGCCAAGCGTGGCGATTATGGCAAATCCCCCCATTTTTGGGGAGGCCTATGTCCAGCAGTGGACGTTTATCGGCTGATATGATGATGATGATGATTTAAATCTATCTATAACGACACGCCTCTTTCCCAGTGGGGTAGGAAGAGACCAGGGCGCGCCATCTACTACGATGATCCTTGCATACCTCTTTTGCCTCATTCTCATCCATACATCTCTTCATACATGCCCGTCGGTTTCGAGTACTCCGCACCTCCCCTTTTTGTAGGACGCAACTTATTTGATCAGAATACGTCCTATGAGGGCGCCCTCTGCCGACACTTCCACTCACATTAGCTCCAATCTCTTTCGAACCAACGAAGCACACCTTTCCGTATTCTTGTCACAAAATCCACTGTCAAACTAAAAATAAACACTTAATTTTTTGTTTGTTCAAATCATTCTATTTTAGGGAGTCGCGTGGCTGAGGGGGGTGACAAGTAGACGTTTCGTCGGCTTGCGATTTTGACAGCCACGTGGCTCCGCCGTTTTATGGCGGTTTCCAGTGTGTGTTTTTGTTTAAAAACGGGGCTTTGAGATCGCCATATCCTAATACCGTACAATATTCATATTCATATTCATATTCATTCAATATCGAATGAGTATATCCTCAACACTAAACACTGGCGAAACCTAACAAGGAAACGCCATTAAATAATAATGTACCCTATGACACTCTCACGATTTTTACGGTTCTAAGGACACCTCGTACGTTAAAATCCATAAAGCCGTTTAAGCTGTAGGGCGTGCCAAAGAAATAGACATACAAACATACATACATACATACATACTTACATACGCTCGAAAAACATAACCCTCCTTCTGTCGCAGTCGGGTAAAAATAGAATAGAATTCTATTTTACCCCTGACGCAAAAGATGGGTGTTATAAGTGTGACGCCTATGTCAGTCAGTCTATCGGTCTCTCAGTCTGTGGAATCTTAGCTCCCAAACTGGTGGACCGATTTCGATGTGGTTTTTTGTAATCGAAAGCTAATGTTTAGCCGCTTTGTAAAACTACGAAATCGACACAGCCATTGCTTCAACTATTTTTTTCTTTATTTCAGATTCTTACATCTAAGTTCATGGGCGTACCCAGGGGGGGGGCAGGGGTGGGCAGCTGCCCCCCCTTGGAATCGGCCTAACCTGCCTTCCGTACGTGAGAATTCTGGTCAAAGCGACGTCATGTCACTGAAAAATTTCGAGCTCGCTTCGCTCGCTCTGATTTCTGTTCATTATGGCACTGTTATGTCGGCCAAATTCTGGTCCAGTTACGTTGTATTATTCATAAATTTCGAACTCATTTCGCTCGCTTTTTTTCTATTCTATGACATGTTAGTCTGTGATGAGAAATTTTGAGATCTCTTCGCTCACTTTGCTCGCTCCAGAATTGGGTGAAAACTCGCTTCGCTCGCTCTAGGTTTTGGATCGTATATCTTTTCATAGTGTAGTTAAATCTTGAGCTTGCTTTTAGGTCGTAAAAAACTCGAGCTCGCTTCGCTTGCTCCAGGATTTAAAACTTATAATACTGATCTCACTATATTGCAGTAAAATCTCGAGCTCGATTCGCTCGCTTTTGTCTACGATTGTATCACAAAGACCTAGATGCATTGCAGTAAAATCTCGAGCTCGCTTAGCTTCGCACACTCCAGAATTCAGTGAAATTTCGAGCTCGCTTCGCTCGCTCTAGGTTTTGGTTGCTATATGTTTTTTATGATGAAGTAAATTCTCAAGTTTGCTTTGCTCGTTCCAGATTTTACGTCGTCAAAAACTGGAGCTCGCCCAGACTTGCCCCCCCCAAGACCAAAAGCTGGGTACGCCCATGTCTAAGTTTACAAATTTTAATATCGCCAAACTGCTAAGCAGTTTGTAGGCGTTGCACTCTTTAATCACATTTTTTACTTAAATGCTATTTTTTGCTATCAAAGTTGTATTCAATTAAATTAAGTTAACCTAACATACACTGTTTTAATTTTTTCTTTAAGGTTTGTTTACATTTTATTATCGGATATTTGTTACATACTTTTGGAATTAAATACTGTCTCGTTCTCTCTCCATAGTAGTTAAGCGCCCTTGTCTGACTTCTTGCTCTAATGATAGTAAAGTTTCTAGACGTTAACCACAAGTTTACCTTTAACTAACGTTACAAAAGTTGCTACGCGCTACGAGACTACGCTACTACGAACCGTAGCAGCTCGTAGCACTAAACATTCATACTTGGACGTACTAAGATTGTGACTCACGCTTGACTCCGTTTGAGTTATCAAGATTGCACATACATACATTGTACTACGTATACAGGATGTAACAAAAACCCTAAGAAGGTGCTTCAGACCATCAAACTGAACAACTTGCACTATGGAGCCAACTTCGAAATCACGAAACACAAAAAATAATCATCAAAATCGATCCATACACTACTTAACTATTTAGGGCTGTAACTTTTGAACCGTAATAGCTAGACAGTTGAAATTTGCACACAATGTGGGTTATTACGGCGGTAATGCTGACAAATAAAAAAAAATAAAAAAGGTAAAACTAAAGGGGTCTTTCTTTAAACAAGAAACTAATTTTTATCAACGTCTTTTCTTCTCGCTCTATCGTAAAAACAGTAATACATACAAGCGATAAACTTGGTGTGATCATAGAGCTAACTCTACAGTATAACAACAAATAATAAAAACTGGCCAAGTGTGAGTCGGTTTCGCGCTAAAGGTCCAGAAAAAACAAAACTTTTTTATAAGTTAATAATTATTGTTTGGTAACTCTCGGTACGCAAGTAGACCGACTCGCGCTTGACCAGTTTTATTTCTCGATGTGATTTCTCCATCGTGAAAATTGTTCAGTTTGATGGTATAAACAATATGATGTAAAAGATACAACAAAATTAGCTGAAACTATTTTAATGGGCTGTACAATGCCTCAAACCGAAGGTGTTCAATCAGTGCGTTCTGCCAGTGATGACATATGGTGCGGAAACGTGTACCATAACGATAGGGCTAGTTCATCAATTCAAGGTCGCTTAGCGAGCTATGGAGAGAGCTATGCTCGGTGTTTCTCTGAGGGATCATATCAGAAATGAAGTGATTCGGCACAGAACTAAAGTGGCTGACATAGCTCAGAAAATTAGCAAGCTGAAGTGGCAATGGGCTGGTCATATCTGCCGAAGAACTGACAACCGATGGGGTGTCAGAGTTCTAGAGTGGAGGCCGCGAACTGGTAGGCGTAGTGTGGGACGCCCTGCTGCCCGCTGGACAGACGACCTAAAACAAGAAGCTGGGAGTGACTGGATGAGGAAGGCTGAGGACAGAGTTTTGTGGCGCGCCTTGGGAGAGGCCTATGTTCAGCAGTGGACGATGATAGGCCGATGATGATGATGATGATTTTAATGGGATGCTCAGACCATCGAACTAAACCACTTTCACTATGAGACAAAAAATATACTGTTTCACACAAAACTGAAAATGGGGCATCCGATTTTTCTTTTGAGATTTTTACGCTGGTCCCATAGAGAATGTTGTTCAGTATAATATTCAAATCATGTCATGCATGCTCATCTTAATCGGAAACCGCAAATTTTACTTGCAAGACACCGGGACAGGTGAAAGTATGTAAATAAAAACTTGTAAAAAGTGTCAGCATATTAGGAGGGATCCTATAGGTAGATGGTATAGGTAGATATGGTATTTAGATTTGAATGTGGTACTAAAAAACACGGTTACCTCACTTTTTCTGTAAACTGTATTATATCGTTACCCATGTATTACATACGATACGGTACGCAGTTATTTGAATATAAAATAAAAATCCGCGCCAGTTACCCGCAGTAGTATAGTGTAGTGTACGTGACAAAACAAAATATTAAAAACAGCCAGGCGATAACTGCGGAATATCTCAATAGGGATGGGCTACTAACCGGAATATTCTCCGGAAAATATCCGATTCGGGTACGCCCCATTTTTGACTTTGAGCACATATCTCGAGACAAAAGCATGATAACGATTTTGGGTTACTGTTATCTGTCTTCATGCTAAATTTAGATTTAATAGGTGCAAAAATGAGCGAGTTATTGAGGTGGGGCATAGAGACAGACAGACAGACAGAATGGACGAAAGTATAAATGTTACTTGTTTAACTACGGAACCCTAAAAAGGGGATTCACTTTTTTACTTACTTACTTACTACGCGGAGAGAGCGGAGGGAGGCCTTTGCCCAACAATGGGACACCGACGGCTGATATAATAATAATAATAATACTTACTATGCCGGCTCAGGGACCCGAAGTGGGTCTTGGCCTCCGACAACAAAACACGCCATTCATCTCTTTTCTGTGCCATCTCAGTCTAGTTGGGCACCTCCAGCTCCTCGAGATCCTTGGTGATCTGGTCTATCCAGCGATATCTCGGCCTTCTCACTTTTTTGGCTTCCATAAAAAACTGCGCGTTCCCATCTCTACACTTTTCTGCAAAAGGCAGTAATTTCTTATAATAAAGACGTGCTATTTCTTTGCATAAGAAGAAAAACTTTTAAGTTCCGCTGTTAAGAAGAAGCGGTGACACTCGAGTGTAGTTCTTATTACTTTTGTTTAAAGTTTTAATTTCAACGGAAACGAGTTTATGATACTTGGATAGACGTTAAAATATTATGCAGGGTCCTTCTTAATATGCTGACACTTTTTTAAGGGGGATGACCAGACCGCCAAACTGAACAACTTTCTCTATGGGACCAACATCGAAATCGCGAAAAAATCTGCTGTTCCATACAAAACTGCAACCCGCTCGAGCTAAATGTATGGGACATCTGTTTTTTTTTCGCGATTTCGATGTTGGTCCCATAGAGAAAGTTGTTCAGTTTGACGGTCTGGAGTGCGATTTTTGAATCTCATTCGATGAGCTTAGCAGTTGAAAATGTCAAAATTACTATGGAGATATGCGTCTTTTTACTGCTGATTTGACTCTCAAAAATCATACTTAAGGATGATGTGCGATTTTTTAATGTCAAATTTACAGTAGAAAGATGCGTATCTCCATAGTAATTTTAACATTTTTAACTGCTGAGCTCACCGAATGAGATTCAAAAATAGCACACCTGATCTTCCCTTTAAAAAAGTGTCAGCTTATTAACAAGGACCCAAGGTGGCGTTGATGACAATATTTTAATTTTGAATATTTGAAAAATGAAAAATGAAAATTATTGATTCCTCCTCAGAGTAGGTAGGTACATTTAACATAACATAAATAAAAAATATAAAAATGCGAAAGAAATGTTAACGTAAATGCGTTATTTTAAATAGGGTTCTTCAGACCATACATTTCTGTTTCATTTATAATTATATTGGTTCTTGATAATAATTTCTAACTCAAAATGGCATGTATAATTAGTAGTTAAGGGGGTAGCAGAGGGCAAGACACTAAACTAGATGGCGCTCGGGAGCATTATTCCTGATTTTATCACATTTTATGTTATATCTCGTAATGGTGATGATATCGAATCAAAATTTTCAATTACGCGCGCACTTGTGCTTATGTTGCACTGATCTAGCTACAAGTTAAAGTATTTTTATTGTTCATACGCATTTGTTCTACATTTTAAGATTGATCAATTTCATACAAAACTTAGACGTAGAACATTCGTAGACGGTATTAACAAAAGTAATATTTTATATGTGGAAAAATAGTATAGAAAATCTAGATTGCGCGTCTCAAATAACATTTGCAATTTATAACATAACTAGCGACCCGCCCCGGCTTCGCACGGGTGCAATGCACATATAAACCTTCCTCTTGAATCACTCTATCTATTTAAAAAAACCGCATCAAAATCCGTTGCGTAGTTTTAAAGATCTAAGCATACATAGGGACAGACAGACAGTGGGAAGCGACTTTGTTTTATACTATGTAATGATGATACGAAGATATAAAATAAAATGTGACAAAATCATGAATAATGCTCCCGAGCGCCATCTAGTTGCCTGTGAACGTCTTCTGCAACCCCCTTTGTACCCTTTATAATTTTATCATTTCATTGAATAAATTTTTTATTGAATTAATTAAATTTAATACAAAAAAATTGTAACACTGTACCTAGAAACTAATATAATATAATCTGTGTTTCTACTTCGTAGAGTTTCAAAGTTACGATTAAGACTTGTATGGAAATCCTTGATCCAGTGCAAGTAACTTTGGAACTACTACATATAGCGAACCACAGACACGGATATTAGATTTCCAGACCGTGTTTAATTAATATTCTAAATACAATCTAACTTTGCATTCTCCTGAGAAAGATCTAACCTATAATATACAGGGTGGAGTCACGTTGCAGGGTTTGCCTCGAACACTTGTCTCTCGCGTGGTGTTCGCGCGGTTCGCGTCTCAGCCTGCCACGAGGCTCCTAAATCCTTCTCAGTTGTTCTTACTCAAAAACAATCCTCGAGATTGGAGAGACACTTCCTCAAACTACTTGACACTGGAAAAATAGAATAGAATATACAGGGTGTTAAGGTAAACAGTTACATTACTCTAAGGGGTGACATGATACTGAATAACTTTCCCAAAGAAACCTATAGGAAATACTAGTAAAAAATTTCGACTTTTCAGACTTCGAAGATTTTTTTTTGCGCTGACGCGTTTGCTACCATAGAAAAAGTTGTTCAATTTGATGGGCAGAGTATGTGGTTTAAAGGTTAAGGTGGTTTCCGTCTATACAAAACTTTATCGTAGAACACTAGTAGACGGTATTAATGTCACGGATGCTGCCAAACGTTAATCGTAAAAAGGCATTCGCAAATTCAGAGGGTTTGTCAATTAGCTTTGTGGCTCAGCGGTCGGACGTGCGATCCCGAAAATTCGAGAAGTCCTGGGTTCGAGACCTCACCCCGACGAAAATATTTCTAGATTTTAATTAATATTGTTCAGGAATGTTCCAGAGGAAAGAGGGAGAAGGAAAATTGGAAAGAATATGTGGAAAGAGACAAAATAACCGTGTCTAGGAATATTCGAGAAAGGGGGAGGAGCTAGAGATAATTTGGTATGTCAAGTTTTTTTTTGGAGGGCTGAATTGAAAACCATTTCGAGATAATTGTCTCAATAATCATATTTTCTATGTCAGAGATTTTAAAATGAAAGGATTACAGATATTTTTAATTAAATAACGTCGTTTTTCGGTCCGTGCAGTGACGTCACTGGCATACCTCTGAACTCCTTGGTAAACATAAAATCAACTTAAAATAACCGGCCATTAAGAAAAAAAAATACTTTCACAATGTCAGAATTTGACATTTGATGTTGCCGTATCTTTTTCCAGCATAGAGTTAGAAAGAGAGGCAGGTTTTAATTTTTTTAAATACAGCTGTATGTAGTTTTTCTCCATGGAGTTCGAATTATTTTCTCTCCACCATTTTTGCACTTAGAGATTACAGATCAAAATAATTTAATAATTAAATTTATATTGATAAACTCGATGAATCGCAATAAGAATGAAATAGGTGTCTTAAAATTATGTCTTCTGTCCGTAAAAAATATAAAAATGAAGACAAAAAAAAACTTGACATACCGAATTAGAAGCGTTTGGAAGGAAACAAAGAAATAACGAAATGAAGATCGAAATTCAATATTCTGGAAGATTCTATAGGGCTATATAAGCCGGCGAGTTTACGGCCACAGGGCAGTACTGAGTTTAACAGTGAAAAGTGCGAAACTAAAAGGAAGAAGAGAAAAAGTGAAAAGTAATAGTGAAAGTTACTAGTGAGAAGTGAACAGTGAATAGTCAAGTGACAGTGTAGTGCCGTGACGTCGTAGATGTGACGTGTGTCGTGACGTGTCGTGACGTGTCGTGACGTGTCGTGACGTCATAGAAGTGACGTAGTGGACAGTGCTACAGTGGTGTAAAGGAGAACCCCCGTCAGGAGGACTGTGTAAGTGGAATCTCTGCGACGAGGACTCTGCGAGGAGGATCCTGCGAGGAGGACCGTGTGTAAGATAAACTCAAATAAACTCTGTAAATTTGGACTTGGCGTTTCACTCCAATCCCGAAACTCGTCGCTCGTAACATTTGGTGTCAGAAGTGGGATTGGAGTAGGATGCCGCTGGTGCCAAAGGAGTTAAAGGGAGTCACCACCCGGGCCATGTCGGAAGCGCGGCGGGAAGGTGCAGCCCTTGCAATTGAGGTGCAGCACACCCCAGAGAGAAGACCTGAGGGAGGTGAAGTGCAGCGCACCCCGGAGCAGAACCCAGGAAACTTCCTCTATCAAATCCAGAGCATGATGGAGGAACAACTACGGGCACTGAAAGTGGAGCAGTCTCGCATGATGGAAGAACAGGCTCGCCGTCAGGAGGAACAGGCAGCTTGTCGCCAGGAGGAACAGGCTCGTCGGCAGGAGGAACAGGCTCGTCGGCAGGAGGAACAGGCTCGCCGTCAGGAGGAACAGGCTCATCGGCAGGAAGAACAACTGCGTGCAATGAAGGAGGATATGCGCACGATGCAAGAGACGCTTCATAAAGATGTTACGAAAGGTTTGCAGCAGGCAGTAGAGAGAGTCGAAGCAGTAGAAGGAAGGTTGGATAGTGTGAAGGGTGAATTGGACCACGTGAAGGGTGAGTTCGAAGGGAGGTTGGATCGTGTGGACGGTGAGTTTGCCAAAATCCGGCGAGAGGTTGAGCAGGGCAAATCCCATAGTCGTCTCGCTGCTGTTTTTGACTCACCCATACGACCCAAAGGTGTCAAGACTCCGGTTTACGATGGACTGACGTCATGGCCCGCCTTTAAACTACAATTTGAAACAGCAATGAAGGTTAATGGTTGGGGCAAAGAGGAGGCGCAGTCTGCGTTGACATTAGCACTCCAGGGACAGGCTCTCACCGTGCTGGAAGCCGTAGGTGCTGGAGAAAATCTGACGTTCGACAAACTCTTCAGAGCTCTGGAAGCTAGATTCGGCGATGGACATCTCGAGCACATGTATCGGGCGCGATTGAAGGAACGTAACCAACATGCTAACGAGAGTCTGCAACAATGGTCCGTGGAAGTAGAGAAGCTCGTGCGAAAAGCTTTCCAGTCATCGCCAGCAGCCATCGATGACATGCTCCTGCAGGCCTTTACGGATGGAATAAGGGATCCAGAGGTGCGAGCTGCAGTGCGACTTGGGCACCATGTTACACTTAGCGACGCTGTTGCTCATGCATTGGAGGTGGAAGCCGTACGTCAGGATTCACGTTCCGCTCGCCTCAGGGAGATTGTGGTGACTAGAGCATCAGCGCCAAGAAATCGAAACGTCAATTATGTGTGCTACGAGTGTGGTGAACGTGGGCATTTTCGCAGTTCCTGCCCGAAGCGCGCAGGCCGTCGGGATATAGGAGTCTCGACTGATGAGCAGCAGGAAAACTAGAACCAGCCAGGGCTGCGGGGTGGGCGCTGGCCGGTTATGTTGCAACCCCAACCATTAGAGTCAAACAAACATCGGACGGAAATAGTCTGTTAGTTGAAGGAGAGGTCAATGGTAGAATCTGTCAACTAACTTTGGATACCGGAGCTTCGAGAACCGTGATCAATACTCGGCTGCTAAGCGAAATGAAAAGTTATCAGGAAAAACGACTTCGGCAGCAAACCAACCTACAGTTAACAACAGCTACCGGCCAGCGCATACCTGTCAAGGGAGAGTTGGGAGTTTCGATTAAGATCGGGGAGACTTCTTTCAAACAGGAGGTGATTGTAGCGGAAATAGTGGACGATTGCATCATTGGCTTAGATTTCTTACAAAATCATCAGTGCAATATAGACATGAAAAACGGAGTTCTACGGTGTAACACAGAGGAGGTTCCGATGAAAGGTGGATCTTCGGGAAAGGTCTACTGTGTAAGAAGAACAGTTCTCAAGCCTAGATCACAGACCTTGGTACCTGTTGTTTTGCCCAAGAATAACGATGGGAAATTACCACGGAGGTGTGCTGTCATAGAAAAAGTTAAAGCTGAAACTTCTTGGATTCCGGCGAGAACAGTTGTTGGATCAGTTTCTTCTACTTCAATCCCGATACTTAACGTTGGTGATGTGGAGCTGACGATTGAGAAGGGGGAGGTTGTTGGTCTCTGTGAGGAAGTTTTATGGTTGCGACAATGTGTGGAAAATCCTCCTAAAAAACATAAGGCTGAGGGGGATGTAGTATCGAAAGTTATGGAAGACTCCGGCAAGGACCTGACTAAGCTACAGGCTTTGAAAGCGAAGAACTTGCTGTTGCGTTTTTCAGACTTGTTCTCTAAGAACGGCGCAGATATTGGCAGAACAGACTTGGTGAAGCACACGATTAATACAGGAGATGTGGCGCCAATCAAGCAACGACCTAGGCGCATTCCGTTTGCTCGTGAGAAGGAAGTGGAAGAAATGATAGAGGACATGAAGACGAGTAATGTCATCGAACCTTCATCGAGTCCCTGGTGTTCACCAGTAGTTCTCGTCAAGAAAAAGGATGGCTCAACAAGATTTTGTGTGGATTACCGGCAGCTTAATGAAGTAACAAAGAAAGACAGCTACCCTTTGCCAAGAATCGACGACACCTTAGACACTTTGAATGGAATGAAATGGTTTTCGACGCTCGATCTGAAAAGTGGGTACTGGCAAGTGGACGTAGACCCTAAAGATAAGGAGAAAACCGCGTTTTCTACCGGGAAAGGACTGTGGCAGTTCAAGGTGATGCCGTTTGGATTGTGTAACGCTCCTGCGACTTTCGAGAGATTGATGGAACGTGTCCTTGCTGGAATTCTGGGTGACACGTGTCTGGTTTACCTGGACGACATCATCATTGTTGGTCGAGACTTCGATGATCATCTGAAAAAGTTGGAGAAAGTTTTCGAAAGACTGCGTGGGGCTAATCTCAAGTTGAGTCCAAACAAATGTTCTTTCTTTAAACGGCAAGTCAACTACCTTGGACATGTTATCTCGGAGAGAGGAGTCGAGACCGATCCTGCCAAAACTGCTGCTGTAAGGGAGTGGCCGACCCCGAGAGATAAGACACAAGTAAGAGCTTTCCTTGGACTCTGTTCTTACTATCGTCGTTTTGTGAAAGGGTTTTCGGACATCGCGAAGCCACTACATCGACTTACGGAAGAGAAGAGGACGTTCACATGGGATTCAGAGTGTGAAAAGGCTTTTACGGAGCTAAAGGAACGTCTAAGTAAGGCACCAATTCTTGGATATCCCGACGTTCAAGGGGAATTTGTTGTAGATGCGGACGCCAGTAACATCGGGATTGGAGGTGTGCTCTCACAGCGACATGGTGAGCAGGAAACTGTAATAGCCTACTTCAGTAAGTCATTGTCTAGACCTGAGAGAAACTATTGTGTAACTAGACGAGAACTATTGGCGGTGGTGAAGACTGTCCAACACTTCAAGAAGTATCTGCTGGGACGTAAATTTTTAGTCAGGACAGACCACGCTGCATTAAAATGGTTACTCCAATTTAAGAACCCGGAGGGTCAAGTTGCAAGATGGTTAGAGCAACTACAGGAATTCAACTTTGGAGTAGAACATCGAAGCGGAAAAGTTCATTCCAATGCAGATGCATTATCAAGGAGACCATGTCCAGAAGATTGTAAGCACTGCAGCAAGCAGGAGGGGAAGGAAACAGTTTCACTTAGGGCTATCAGAACTGATGCCATCAATGATGAGTGGGGAAACGAGGCGATGCGCCTTGAACAGGAAAAGGACTCGGGAGTCGGGCCAATCCTGAACTGGTTAAGGAATGATGATTCTAAGCCTCAGTGGAGTGAGGTGGCAAGGTACGGAGCAGTTACGAAGGGACTTTGGGCACAGTGGAAGAGCCTCGTTATACATAATGGATTACTCTGTAGAAAATGGGAGACACCGAATGGCAAAGACTTGTATCTACAGTTGGTGGTCCCACGAGCTAAGGTGAAAGAAATTCTACGAGTTTTTCATGATGGAACTTCCGGAGGGCATCTGGGTGTAAAGAAAACCTTGGAAAAGGTAAAGGAAAGATTTTACTGGTTGCATTGTAAAGATGATGTGGAAGATTGGTGCCGCAAGTGCACAGTCTGTGCAGCTGTTAAGGGACCTCATACGAGGAGCAGGGCAGCAATGAAAATTTATAATGTTGGGGCGCCTTGGGAACGAATCGCACTAGACGTCGCGGGACCATTTCCAGTCACTAAATCAGGAAACCGGTATATACTTGTGGTAATGGATTACTTCACAAAGTGGCCAGAAGTATTTGCCATTCCGAATCAGGAAGCGATAACTGTGGCCACCAAGTTAGTAAATGAAGTTTTCTGCCGGTTTGGGGTTCCGCTAGAAATGCACAGTGATCAGGGCAGGAACTTTGAGTCACAGTTGTTCCAGGAAGTTTGCAAGATTTTCGGAATCCACAAGACTCGGACAACTCCTTATCACCCTCAGTCCGACGGCATGGTAGAGCGGTTCAATCAAACTTTGGAACGACATCTTGCGAAGGTCGTCGATAGTCATCAGGATAACTGGGATGAGTACATACCTCTTTTCCTGTTAGCTTATCGAACCGCTGTTCATGAGAGTACTTCAGCAACTCCAGCAATAGCAAACTTCGGGAGAGAATTGAAGCTTCCAGCGGATTTGTTATCAGGATGCGCACCAGGCACTCCTAAAAGTATCAGTGATTATGTAAGCGAACTGCGAGAGAAAATGGTCGACATCTATGAACAACTTCGAGAAGCAGGTCAAAACTCCAGTGACCGTTCGAAGACACGATATGACCGAAAGGCGAACTATACGGGGTTCGAGGAAGGAACATCGGTTTGGCTGCATAATCCAGTCCGGAAGAAAGGGAAGTGCCCGAAGTTACAAGCAAGTTGGGAAGGACCGTATGAGGTAGTGACTAAAATAAACGACGTCACATACCGAATCCGACGATCGCCAAGGAGCCCTTTGAAGATAGTGCACGTTGATCGGTTAGCTCGATATTTCGGCAGTAATGATGCTCGGGACGAGCAGAACTAAGGGAGGGGCAGTGTCACGGATGCTGCCAAACGTTAATGGTAAAAAGGCATTCGCAAATTCAGAGGGTTTGTCAATTAGCTTTGTGGCTCAGCGGTCGGACGTGCGATCCCGAAAATTCGAGAAGTCCTGGGTTCGAGACCTCACCCCGACGAAAATATTTCTAGATTTTAATATTGTTCAGGAATGTTCCAGAGGAAAGAGGGAGAAGGAAAATTGGAAAGAGTATTTGGAAAGAGACAAAATAACCGTGTCTAGGAATATTCGAGAAAGGGGGAGGAGCTAGAGATAATTAGAAGCGTTTGGAAGGAAACAAAGAAATAACGAAATGAAGATCGAAATTCAATATTCTGGAAGATTCTATAGGGCTATATAAGCCGGCGAGTTTACGGCCACAGGGCAGTACTGAGTTTAACAGTGAAAAGTGCGAAACTAAATGGAAGAAGAGAAAAAGTGAAAAGTAATAGTGAAAGTTACTAGTGAGAAGTGAACAGTGAATAGTCAAGTGACAGTGTAGTGCCGTGACGTCGTAGTTGTGACGTGTGTCGTGACGTGTCGTGACGTGTCGTGACGTGTCGTGACGTCATAGAAGTGACGTAGTGGACAGTGCTACAGTGGTGTAAAGGAGAACCCCCGTCAGGAGGACTGTGTAAGTGGAATCTCTGCGACGAGGACTCTGCGAGGAGGATCCTGCGAGGAGGACCGTGTGTAAGATAAACTCAAATAAACTCTGTAAATTTGGACTTGGCGTTTCACTCCAATCCCGAAACTCGTCGCTCGTAACATTAATAAAAGTAATGTTTTATTATAAGTATGGAAAAATAGCTTAGAAAATCTAGATTGCGCGTATCAAATTATATTTACAATTTATAATATTATTACGAAGATAATATCAGGCTTGAATTGAAATAATTCATACAAAATTTCAAAGCCTCATATCTTCGTAAATATAATATAAATTGTAAATGTTATTTGATACGCGCAATCTAGATTTTCTAATCTATTTTTCCATGTATAAAACATTACTTTTATTCATACCGTCTACGAGTGTTCTACGACAAAGTTTTGTATGAAACAACTCTGCAACCACCTTAATAATAATAAAATCATTTATTCAAGTGACCAGGACTCGTTTTGTTAGTAACACAACTTAACTTAAGGTTAGTAACTTAGTACAATATTACATTCAACCTCGCCAGTGCTGGGGCCTAATTCACCTATTTTACACATTACTGGTTCTGGTTCGTATTGTAATCGGTTCGTAATGACGTCACTTTTTAAAATGGAATTCTGTTGACATTTATCTTGTTCCAATCTCGTTCCGTTGACATTACATACTATTTAGTGACTTTTGGTATTCTACTGTATCGTAACGTGATTGTAAACGAGGAAAGATCGTACGTAAGAACATTGTAAGTAACTTTGACGTTTGTTTTAACCAATGTTATTACGATTTCTTGCCCTTAGAGCTGTCAAAATAAAAGTTAGTCGTGAGGTACTTTTTTACTTTTTTACTTTTTTTTACCCGAAAACTGTCAAATTAGTGTCAAAATAACGGAACTGTTTCGTATTGTAACACAAAAATCGTTAGCAGAATTAGGCCCCTGCATGACTCATGTAGCACTATGCATCATGCAGCACCGGTTAATGTACGAGCAGTCGAGCCTACTCGCGATCATGTTTATTTATTTATTTATTCAGATTTAGGATTACTAACAAAGTTAACACAGATACAATCACAGTTCTAAAGCTATTACAATAGGCAGGTGCAACCTCACTTATAAGTAACCACGGCATTCAATTGGACAATTTTTATAGAATTTATAATCATGCATGCATTATTAAAATTATAAAAAATGTTCAGGATGCTCTTGCCGCTGCCGCGCACTCTGCGCACCAGGGACACAGAGGGACCCTGCGAATGATACTTTTCCTTACAACCTGTAGGCAGGGCCGGATTAAGCCATGCAGAGGCCCCTAGGCAATGCAAGTCCTGGGCCCCTATATCCATGGGCGTCGTAATGATTTCTTCCTATGGTCGCAGTAAAATAACCGCCATAATCAAACAACATAATAAAAACACTAAAATGTGGAGCGAGCGAAGCGAGCTCGAGGTTTTACTACAATATTATAAAATCGCGTTTCGTAATGCTATCTAAATTCTGGAACAAGCGAAGCGAGCTCGAGATTTTACTTCAATAATTGCAGTGAAATCTCCAGCTTGCTTCGCTTTTTATGAAAAATAAGAGACAACTGAAATACAGTTCTCTTATTTTTCATTATTCCTTTTAAGTCTGGGGTGGGCCTAAATCATTGAGTTTTCACTTATTTTTCTCCCGAGCCGCGGGGCCCTTGGCAGCACTGGGCCCATAGGCTGGAGCCTACTTTGCCTCTATGGTTAATCCGGCACTGCCTGTAGGTATAATTTGTGCAGACGAAGTCGTGGGTAATAACTAGTATCTTTTAAAATAACTAGTCCCTACCTATCTCTAGGGTACGAGATGAAGCCATCTCATTTTGCTCGCGCGTCGTGACGTCACGCACCGCTCTCTCTCTGTCTCTCTCGTTCGGAAAACATTCTATAACGTTTTATTGTAGATTGGAATGGAAAGGTTGAACCTTTGCTCTTTTGGAAATAAGCTAGCGACCATCAGCTGGTTATTGAAGATGTTTGTTGAAGAAAACATATTCAGAAAATGTAAATAGGTTTTCTAAACATAAAAACGTATGAAATGGTAATAACGAATATCATATCAGCATTCAGCCATACAATGAGCCGTTTTCATTAAAATGAAAACCAGTCAAGTGCGTGTCGGCCACGCCAAGGATATGGTTCACTTGACTCTAACAAAAATTTGCGGATTAAGGGGCTACCTGCCGGTTTAGGGTAACTTTGTAACCATTTTATTCATTAACTATGGCACTTTTTGAGCTGAAAAATAAACTGAACCATCTACAGGATATGAGAAGTGATGTGGTTTTTCTAGAAATAAATTTTAATGAATAAAACCAAAGAAAAGGGACTCTAAAGTCACCCCCTTTTTTCCAGTTGTAACCATTTTACTCTTACATTTTTAATCGGAAGAAAATGAAAATTTACAGTATAATATTGTTCACAACACAATTTATAATGATTTGGTTTTTTTACTTTTTCGAAATTAATAAAAAATCATCAAATTTTTCAAAGAAAACAGCTATATTCTGACCGGAGCCACACGCTCGTCCGCATCGATTAGTATGGAGAGTCGTGGTCCAGGGCAGATACGCCTTAACGGATCCCTAAATCGAAAAATGGTTTTCCCACACCCACAAAATTTTTAAAAGACCTATCCAACGATACTCCACTCTATGGATAGAAGAGGCAAAAAAATTCTACCCCTCTTTTCGTGTAGGGGAGGTACACTAAAAATTTTTTTTCAAAATTTGATTTTACGACTTAGAAAAAGTATATTATGTCTAGAATGAGCCTCACGAATATCCCGTATAAAACAAAAGGGGCCAAGATTCATGGGTTGGTGTGCGTGTGCCGCCATACAAATTATGTATGAGTGTGTGTATTACTCTTTAATAAGGTTATAATATGTCAAGATTGACAGTCGAAGATACGAAAGCAATAATCGAAAAAAATTGCAACCAGTACTGGTTCCTGGCTTTACTGGCTATCTGTCGAAGAACTGACAACCTATGGGGTGTCAGAGTTCTAGAGTGGAGACCGCGAACTGGTAGGCGTAGTGTGGGACGCCCTGCTGCCCGCTGGACAGACGACCTAAACAAAGTAGCGTGGAGCGACTGGATGAGGAAGGCCGAGGACAGAGTTTTGTGTCGCACCTTGGGAGAGGCCTATGTCCAGCAGTGGACGATGATAGGCTGATGATGATGATGATGATGACTGGTTCCTAAACCCTATACTTACATTATACACGCACACATACATCATTTGGAGTTATGGCGCCTCAAACACACCAACCTATGAAACTTGGCCCCTTTTGTTTTATACGGTAAAACAGTGAGGCTCATTCTAGACATATACTTTTTCTAAGGTGTTACTGTTTTTATGATAGAGCGAGCACAGACTTAAAAGAAGAACCAGACGGAATGTCATCTAATCATGAGTGAAGCACTCATTTCTTTTGTGTGCGTGCTGTCACGCGGTACATAAGGTGACGGGTTGTAGGACCTGCGCCTAGAGCTAGTGCATCTGTGTGAGTGTAGGTCCCTTGTAGAACAAACGAGATTGTATCTGCTATCTGAAAGCTGATCTATGTCTTCAAACACCTAAGACATGTGGCTGAACCTAAAATATTAAAAATGGTATACTATGCATTATGTCAATCAGTGTTGGGATACTGCATCACAACATGGGGAGGTTCTTCCAAGACCTTTTTACTCAAACTGGAGCGCGCTCAGAGAGCTGTCTTGAAAGTGTGTACTTTTAAACCTTTTCGGTATCCAACCAAGGATCTTTATGAATATTGTGAAGTTCTCACAGTACGCCAGCTCTTCATTCTTCAAATTCTTCTGAGGCAGCACACTACTGGTCATAATATTGCATTGTCGCGTGGTGGAAATAGACGTGTTAATGTAATTCCCTGTGGACCTACTTGCAAAACTTCCTTTGGGCGACCAAAGATTTTATTATTTCTTGGGATGTTTTCTATACAACAAAATTGATAACAATTTGGCTATTCACTCAAGAAATAAATACGAATGCAAGAAAACTGTTACTGAATGGCTCTTGAAACTATCATATGACGAAACAGAAAATCTTCTTCATCCCGTCCAATAAAATCTTACCCGGTAGGTTATATAGAACCAAGCACAAATAATTAGATAATGCACAATTAATTATTTTACCAATTATTTTTCTTTTCTTTCGCAATACCCTTTTTTCGCAACAGTACTTGTACCTATACCTACCTTGTACGTATCCAGACTTTTGTTTCGGGGGGACATTTAATTTTGGGGGGGGGGGGGGGGGGGATATTCATAGAAAAACAATGAAAAAGTAGGTGCTGTAATCACTTTTCCATACAAATATTCGGATTTCGGGGGGGGGGGGGGTGATAAATCCCACCTATCCCTCCCCCCCCCCCCCCTGGATACGTGCCTGTCGTTAGTCCCGAAGTAAAAGTTGTTCAGTTTGATTGTCTGCATCCCCTTAAAATATGAAACGCATTTAAGTTTACAGTTACTGTATAATATGTATAAAACAATATAATAAATCGAAATACAAAGCGTCCACTGAGATATAGTACTTGTGAAACAAATAGATAGATACTGAGAGAACGATACGTCCACTCAATAATGTATGTATAGATGAAACGATACAATAAATCAGAACATGCACTGAGATATTGTACTTGTGAAATAGATAGCCGATGCAAAGTACTGAGAGAACGAAACGTCCACTCAATAATGTATTATGATAATCACTCAATAATAGTTTGTTAGCTGTGTAAATAAAATCTGCACATGTAATCCTGCAATTCATACAATAAAATATTCATTCATTCATTGCTAATTTTTGCTCGCCCCATAGATGAAGAATAGCTCTAGATAAATACCACGCGTATCGCCGTTAAATGGAAACCGAAAAGAAAATCGTTCCAGACGGAAAATAGACGAAATACCAATAACGTTCAAAGGTTTCCGTACAAATCTTAAATTAATCCTAGCATTGGAACTGTGGCGGACTCTTTGCTCACCGATAAAACTCTATAAGCGGTGGAGAGTTGCCTTGACGACAAGCCGTCAGTAAATAAATTTGATATTTTTTTCACTCGCAATCACGGACTTGAAAGAAATACGGACCGAATATTGCACTAAAAAGATGTGAAGCATGCAATACAATCTCGTTTGTTCTACAAGGGACCTACACTCACACAGATGCACTAGCTCTAGGCGCAGGTCCGACAACCCGTCACCTTATGTACCGCGTGACAGCACGCACACAAAAGAAATGGGTGCTTCACTCATGATTATTTTATTTTATTTTATTTTATTTGGGGAGCTTACAGCTATAAAACAAATAATTCACAAATTTAGTTAGCTATAGGCCAATTACAAGCTTTAGAAGAGGTTACGTCTGGTTCTTCTTTGAACTTTGAACTCTAATGTTATTATTATGTTCAATTCGTTCATCATTACAGTTGCATCATCCTAACTTATCTCGTCTTAACTTTAAACATAATATCTCCCGAGCTTCATTCACCTGCACCGCGACTCGGGCCACATGTTAAGATTTAAAAAAAATTCGTTGGAGCTCATTACTTTACTCAGCCTCAAAATTCGGAGGTTCGTGAGAGGGGCCATTGCCCCCTTTTTTGAACCCCCTGAACCTAATGTAGTGACCGTTCTGTGCTACTTGTATTCAGTGGTAGAGATGCGCAGACTCGAGTGTTAAGTGCGCCGCAAACCTCTGCACCGCAGTGCAACAGGCACCTCTTGATACTTTATTGTTATGTTTAAGTCTAAATTACTATTGCAATGTGTGCGAAAATAATCAACATTTTATGATGGCGCTCTTCTCACCTGTTCTCTGACGGCACGTCGGCTGCGCCCCGCACTTCCCCCCGCCGCCAAACCCGCTGCGCCATACATTTCTCACTCACACTTTGCCTTATTATGTTATTGCTGTCTCACAACACTGTCACGTTCAAGAGTTTATTGCTGATAGTTTTTTTCGAATGCTGATTTTTTATTATTTACGAAGTGAACGTGAAACTTGAAAACCAAGACACCAAAATCAATAACTGGAGTACATATCTTCAAATAGGTAGTTTTTTGGGTTAAATAAATAATTTATTACCCAACCATACATAAACAAAATAAACAATTATTCAGGACAATTTAAAAATAAAGAGATTAAAAAGTGGTTCATAAAATTTCAATATTAAAAAACCTCAAAAGAAACTAATTGACAGAAGATTTCGTACAGTAGTAGTACCTACATGCAGAATCTCGAGCTTTTTTCCCAGAGGAGTACGCAGAGACTTTGGACATTCCTCACATACTTCTCTTGCTTTCTGAACAAAATGTTATAAGAAAATAATCTTAACTATTATAAAATCTTAAAAATCGTTAGGAACAAAAAAGTAGCGGTTCACTTCATATAATCTCAAATAACACTCGATAGCGCGATTTAAATGACGCGTGGCGCCATCTACTGACAAGTTTGTTTGTTTTGTTCGCACATTACGCAAAAATTACTGAACCGATTTTGATGAAACTTTTTTGTTTGATAGCTTATGATCTGACTTAAAATCTGGTATATAATTTATGCGATCGAAGTCGCGGGTTAACTCTAGTCATTCATAAAATAAACTAAAAAAAAAAAAAATCGAATATCAAAACCAACAGGTCGCGCTACACAACTCTAACTTGGCAGGCTGTTTGTTGGCGCCATTTAAAAAGTTTCCCACAAGTTTAGTTCTAGTTTCCAGACGACTTGATGATTGAAGGATAATGCCTGTTGCGTTAAGACCACCTTTTCTCCTATAATATGAATAGTAACATGTAAGCCTGTGGGGTCCCACTGCTGGGCAAAGGACTCCTCTTACGAATAATTTAGGTATGTATGGAGCCTTTTGTTCAGCGGCCCGTTAAGGGTTTATTATTCGGAGCGAGCTCCATACAAACGTAGTATGGTGATATTTTCAATACTAACCAATTAAAGTGAATGAAATTTTGCAGAAACAATCTAGAAACAAATTTCTATGCTTGTATGGAGTCCGATTTTCGTTAAAAAGCATAGTTTTCAAGTTACAGTGCCTCAAAGATTTCCATACAATTCTTAAATTAATCCTAGCATTGAAACTGTATATTTTAACGAAAATCTGACTCCATACAAGCATAGAGCAAGACGACCCGGTTGGTGTAATGGTTACCACGCCGGACTGCCCAAACCAGGGTCCTGGGTTCGAATCCCGGTTCGGTCATGGATGTTATATGTTCGTGCCGTTGTTGTATGGTTTCCATAATAAAAGCCTTTAGTGCTAGTTTGGGATCATTACAATGTATGTGCCTGTGAGCGTTATTTATTTATTATTATATATTATATAGATTTGTTTATAGATTGTTTCTGCAAAATTTAATTGACTTTAATTGGTTAGTATTGAAAATATCACCATAGTACGTTTGTATGCAGCGCGCATTTTCGCTCTCGGAATAAAATTCTCTTAAGACGACCTCAAAGGTGGCGTCCTACCGTCTACGCATAAGCATAGTATAGCATATGCTCACGACTATATCCCCCGAGGGGGTAGTCAGAGATATTCTGAAACCTCAGAACAACCACGTTTCACCAGTAGTACCGAAAACTCTGTCCAGTGTGACAGGGGGTGAGCCCGTCGCCACTTGTAATGGACAGTGGGTACAATACACGCCTCGAAATTGAAGCATGCAGGTTTCCTCACGATGTTTTCCTTCACCGAAAAGCCAGTGGTGTTACAAATCGTACATAAATTCCGAAAAACTCATTGGTACGAGTCGGCCTGGACGGGGATCGAACCATCGCCTCCTGCACGGCAGGCAAGGTTACCCGCCACTGGACCACCACGGCTTTCCTATAAAAAGGTTTTATCATGGGAACTGCTAGACAAGCTAGAAAAGCTAGACAGTTGAAATTTTCACAAAAATATGCATTACATTTTCACAAAATATTAATATGGGTCTGTTATAAGTTTGTATCGTTGCCTGAAGTATACCCATAACATTGTATGGTAGTACGGAACCTTTCGTGCGCGAGTCCGACTCGCACTTGACCGGTTTTTTGTTTTGTATACCTTCTTCCTACCAGGGTTCGAAGTGATAATTATCAATGATAATTATCTTGATAATTATAAAATTGAATGGAAACACAACAAAGCTTGAGCTAGCAATGTCACACCATGTATTTCCGATCATAGTTCGCTAAAAAAGGAGCTCACAAACATGAAATCATTTTTCTCACTAGTTTCTGTTGTTTTTCTTAATTATTTGTTATTCATTGTGATGAGATACTATAACGTCAAAGACTAGGTGCTGTTTGGTCTGGATAAGAGTGTATTAAACTTGTATTAAAGCAAAAACAGCATTTTTAGAACTTTTTGTTAGAAATTCCTCTCAAAACTAAGAATTAGCTTGGATAATTATCCGATAATTATCTGATAATTATCCGATAATTATCATGATAATTATCAAAGAAAATAATTATCTTGATAATTTCGAACCCTGCTTCCTACGTACTTTATCATTATCACAAAGAAAATTGTACTTATGATGGTACGAGAACTTTGAGGTGTAGCTTCAACTCGCACTTGGCTGGTTTCAAGCACGTATCCAAACTTTGGGTTCGGGAGGGGATAATTAATTGCGGGGGGGGGGGGCAATATGCTGTAGAGTTTCTGGCCGCATCTTCTCTACAGCGACAACACGTTCCGACGCGGTGGTAGCTTAAAAAGATTTGACGTTTAATAAGTGTGCTTCAGGCTCCTTTATTGAATAAATGATTTTGAATTGAATTGGGGGGGGGGGGGGGGATTTTCATTGAAAAACGATGAAAAATGTATGAAAATATTAGGATTTCGGGGGGGAATAAATCCCACCCACTCCCTCCCACCACTGCATACGAGCTTGGCTGGTTTTTTAAAACCTAACTTTTGCATGGAAAAAGGAAATTTATAAAAATACTGTCATTAATGTTTTTTTGAAATAATATGACATCAGAAAGAAACTATGTGTTATTATCTAATCTAAACTATTATAAAACTGTAACTGAAGTGTGTCTGTACATTGAAGATACAAATTTACAAAAAAAAGATTACGTATGGTTTTTAGGTATCCCTGACTCGAAATCAATCTTTTTAGAAATTTTGTCTGTCTGTTTGTCTGTTTGTTTGTGTGTTTGTTTGTTTGTTTGTTCGCGCATCACGCAAAAACTACTGAACCGATTTTTATAAAACTTTTTTTGTTTGATAGCTTATGATCTGACTTAAAATCTGGTACCTATATAATTTGTGCGGACGAAGTCGCGGGTAAACACTAGTTTTTAGGGTTCCGAAGTCAACAAGGAACCCTTATAGTTTCGCCATGTCCGTCCGTCCGTCCGTCCGTCCGTCCGTCCGTCCGTCTGTCCGCGGCTTAGCTCAGAGACGCTTAGTACTAGAAAGCTGTAATTTGGCATGGGTACACATATTAATCACGCCGAAAAAGTGGTAAAATAAAATTTTGAAAAATATTTTTTTTTAGGGTACCTCCCCTACCCGTGAAGTGGGGACGCAATTTTTTTTTCTCGTCTTTCCCATGGTGTGGGGTATCGTTGGATAGGTCTTTTAAAAATACGGTGGGTGTTGGAAAACCATTTTTCGATTTAGGGATCCGTTAGCGAAATATTAAGCTTTAAGGTGCTAATTTTTGTTAGAGTCGAGTGTCCCCCCCCTCTGCCAGCTAAACGGTTGTTTCTAGATATGTGAAAAAATTCATGGCAGTAGTGTATATAATGAAATTAAAAGGAAAACTATCACCGCTAAGTTAGCTTTACAAGTTAACGAGTAATAGTCGACCAACTTAAAAAAAGTACTTTTTAGACTTTATTAGCCGTCAAACCGTAGTATAAAACAAAAAGCCCCCTTCTAAGTTCGTATATTGTGACGGGCAACTACGGAACCCTACCCTGCGCGTGGCCCGACACGCACTTGGCCAGTTTTTAAATAAAACATTTGAGTGTGTTTATTTTTTGGATGAGTTGGATGCACACTGCGATAAGTAACGTAGAGTTTGGGAGAGAACTTTGCCCAGCAGTGGGATAAAACATACAGGGTCCACGAAAAAAAGACGGACGTAATGTGACACTAAAAAGATGTGAAGCATGCAAGGTGCTACATTTTCGTTTGTTCTACAAGGGACCTACACTCACACAGATGCACTAGCTCTAGGCGCAGGTCCTACATCCGTCACCTTATGTACCGCGTGACAGCATGCACACTAAAGAAATGGGTGCTTCACTCGTGATTAGACGAGATTACGTCCGTCTTTTTTTCAGGTCCGTGACAGGGTCTTCCTTCCTTTAATGCTGACTTTTCTAAGGGGATGATCAAACCGTCAAACTGACCAACTTTCTCTGTGGGACGCGAAAAAAAATCAGCTGTCTCATACATTTGGCTCAAGTAGGTTTTCAGTTTTGTATGGAACAGCTGACTTTTTTTTCGCGATTTCGATGTTGGTGCCATAGACAAAGTTGTTCAGTTTGATGGTCTGATCATCCCTTTAAAAAGTGTTGGCACATTAAGATAGGTATTTAGAAAAAAAAGGTATAGCGTGTTACAACTAGGTAGTTAAGTAGTTAGTTATTAGTTACAAAGTTATAAATTAACTTTAACCACTTTTTGACCTGCACATTCAAAACACACTTAACTCCCCGCAATAAAGTTCACAATCGCTTGTCCTCGTTCCCTGACTGTCCTTGCCGAGACATTCGCAAACACTGAACCACCACAGCATTGCTGCAACATCCTCCCCAAAAACAAACTTACCATATACAGCTGAAAAACTTTAATTTCGACCTTATTTCCAGCACGATACAGTCGGGACCCTCCTGAGATGATTACTAATAAAATACAAACGTATATGATACCACTATGGCAAGTTAAAATGAACTTTAAAGCAATGGGATAAGGTTGAAGAGTGAGAAGGGTAGGTGTAAGGTAAAGTTGGTCAGGATTATACGCAACTCCGCGTTGTAGGGAACAAAATAAAAACAATTTTGTGGTTAGAAGGGATCCGCAGTCGTTAATTTGTCGAAAATATTTGGAGAAAATGCTCTGAACTAATTTGTAGATAACACACAGAGGGCAGGAAAGTAAGAGATCTCAGATCTCATATAATTGTTGTCCGAGGCGAAACCGAGATCAACAAACATGTGATCTGAGGCTTTCTTATTTACTGCCCGAGGTTAGTAAACTATTTTTCTCCTCGACGGAAGTGGAAAGCGGCAACTTCGTTTAGTACAGCGGGACAAAAATTGACGCTCTCCGTCCGGAGGGGAGAAAAATGCCGACGACATTTAAAATCTTTCTCCTACTTATACAGTGTGTGTTTTTAGTTTAGTCTGATAAAAGCCACAAAGTCAAAAAAGAAAAAGACCCAAATTGGATTTTTGTCCTAATTTTTATCTAGTTTTTAGAGTTCCGTATGGAAAAAGGAAAACTTAACTCTTATACTTATACAACGCATAAGCATAAGCATATCCGAGGGGATAGTCAGAGATATTCTGAAACCTCAGAACATCCACGTTTCACCAGTAGTACCGAAGTAGGCGTAGTGTGGGACGCCCTGCTGCCCGCTGGACAGACGACCTAAAAAAAGTAGCGGGGAGCGACTGGATGAGGAAGGCCGAGGACAGAGTTTTGTGGCGCGCCTTGGGAGAGGCCTATGTTCAGCAGTGGACTATGATGGGCTGATGATGATGATGATGACGACCGAAACTCTGTCCAGTAGTGCGATTTTTGAACATCATACGAGCGATTCGGCAGTAGAAAGATGCATAATCTTCATAGTAATTTTGACTGCCGATTCGCTCGTATGATGTTCAAAAATCACACTTCAGTGTGACGGACGGGGAGCGAGTCCGTCGCCACTTGTAATGGATAGTGGGTGCAATACATACCTCGAAATGGAAGCACGCAGGTTTCCTCACGATGTTTTCCTTCACCGAAAAGCCAGTGGTGTTACAAATCGTAGGTACATAAATTCTAAAAAACTCATTGGCATGAGTCGGCATAACGGGGATTGAATTACTCATAAACATAATTAGTATATTATGTTTATGGAATTACTCGCCATTGGACCATCACGTTCATTTTTATATCATTACCTAAACATATCGGTTTTGAAAACTTAAAACGGGATCTTAGAACTTTATGTAATACTAGTGTGTACCCGCGACTTCGTCCGCACAAATTATATACCAGATTTTAAGTCAGATCATAAGCTATCAAACAAAAAAAGTTTCATCAAAATCGGTTCAGTAGTTTTTGCGTGATGTGCGAACAAACAAACAGACAAACAAACAAACAAACAAACACACAAACAAACAGACAAACAGACAAACAGACAGACAATATTTCTAAAAAAGGTTGATTTCGAGTCGGGGATACCTAAAACCCATATCGTAATCTTTTTTTTATAAATATCGTCAATGTACAGACACAGTTCAGTTACAGTTTTATAATAGTTATTATTATTAGATTAATAAGATCAAGATCAATTTGGAAATGCACAATGAAACCCTGTATACAAGGTGTTACAAAAATGCAAATAAACATTTAAGGGGGAGGTTAAGGCCATCAAACTGAACAACTTTCACTGTGAATACAGTCTTGCTGAAGCTATCCGCAGTGATATATAGGTAATTTACCCCGTATTTATTTTGCTTCTTGTCTCTCTTTCTTTCTAAACTTATAAATCGCTGAGTGAATACAATAACGACACAATTAAAAAAAGGCGATTTCGAGAAAATGGCGTTTAAAGTTTTCGGAATGGAGTACATCTTGGAGAACATTAGTGCCATCTATCCGGAAACCCTGTGAATTAGCAAGTTAAATCATTATTGCATAAATAGAACAGTTGGTACACAGCACGTTGGTAACCAGACGTAATCTCGTCTAATCATGAGTGAAGCACCCATTTCTTTTGTCACGCGGTACATAAGGTGACGGGTTGTAGAACCTGCGCCTAGAGCTAGTGCATCTGTGTGAGTGTAGGTCCCTTGTAGAACAAACGAGATTGTATTACCTTGCATGCTTCACTCTTACTTCACTTTTTAGTGCAATATTCGGTCCGTATTTCTTTCAAGTCCGTGGTGCAGAGCATGAATCTAACTCGAATTTGCAAAATTTTGACTTGTGCCGTTAAGGCTTCCGCACATTGCCGCGATATTATCGAGCGATATTATCGACAGCGATATCGCGACACCTTACACACTGCAGCGATTCCGCGATTCGCGTCACGCATGCGCCCTTCACTGAATGCAGTGTAGTAGAAAGAGATTGCGTCAGGTTGCGATAATATCGCGGCAGTGTGTGGGATCGAGCGCGTCCCCATAAAAAATGTACTGAGAACAATTATCGCAAAATCGCAGCGATATTATCGCTCGATAAAATCGCTGCAATGAGCGGAGGCCTTTATTGTACCTTTTCACCCAGCGAAATAATCTCTTTACTCAGAATTACTCATTTATCGCAGTAAACTCGACCGTGGCTGTGGCATGTCACCCGAGGGACGAATTAATACTTTTTATCGGGAACCCTCGTCATGACGAGCAACTCTAACTTTTTACTATAGAGTGGCCGAACTAATGGTGCCGTCGGTTCCTCTCGGCTCCTTTTTGTCGTAAATTGGACCTAAATAATCTGTGTGACAGAATCCAAGATATTAACAGGGTACATTTTGTAGGGTTCCGTACACAAAGCGTGCCAATAGGATCTTATTCATAAGCATTTGCTGTCCGTCCGTCTGTCCTACCTTTATCACTTATACAGGGTGTAAGGAAAAGTACTCTACCCATCAATCCGCCGTGGTGGTCCAGTGGCGAGTAACCATGCCTGCCGTGCAGGAGGCGATGGTTCGATCCCCGTCCAGGCCTACTCGTACAAATGAGTTTTTCGTAATTTATGTACGATTTGTAACACCACTGGCTTTTCGGTGAAGGAAAACATCGTGAGGAAACCTGCATGCTTCAATATCGAGGCATGTATTGTACCCACTGTCCATTACAAGTGGGAACGGGCTCACCCCCCGTCACACTGGACAGAGTTCCGGTACTACTGGTGAAACGTGGATGTTCTGAGGCTTCAGAATATCTCTGACTGGAATATAGTCGTGAGCATATGCTTATGCTATGCTTATGCTCTACCCATCAAACTGAACAACTTTTACCATGGGAGCAAACCTGTCAGAACAAAAAAAAAATCTGCTTTCTCATACGTTTGTATCGAGTAAGTAGGTAGAATTGCAGTTTAGTATGGGACAGCTGATTTTGTTCGTTCTGACAGATTTGCTCTTTTATTCAGTTTGATGGGTATGTGGTAGTATGTGGTCGGTTTCCACTCGGCTCCTTTTTGCTTTTTGTCATAAATTGGACCAAAATAATCTGTGTGACAGTATCCAAGATATTTACAGGGTACATTTTTAGGGTTCCGTGCCAACAGGACCCTATTCATAACCATGTCCGTCCGTGTGACATTGATAATTCTGCAACCACCGGGGATAGGCTGTCTGAAATGCTAATTTGGAGAATAGGTCACTTTTCCGACTTTATAGTTTACACACAGGTACTTATCAGATCCATCCACTGGTGGATCGAGATAGTGGAGCCTACAGGACAGAGGGGATCCGCTACACCCATACACCCATAGAGTGCGAAAGAGAAAACTGCAGCTCGGACCGATTTTATCTAAAAAATCGACGAAATCTGCATTTTGTATTCCCCTGTTTCCTCCTCCAAAACTATTAATGAATTTGGCTAAGTCCGTATGTTTTACTTTTTTTGTTTATTATTCGTCTTTGTTTACTGGATGTCTGAAAATGGGCGGTAAATATTGTCTTTTTCGAAGGTCCCTAGTTCTTTCAGTAATTAATTAATGCAAAAAAGCTAAACATAGGGACATGGCCACAGGTTATACAGGGTGTTTCATAAGTAACAATAAATATTTAAAACGTTTCAAGGGGTTGTTTAGACCGTCAAACTGAACAACTTTCTCTATGGCACCAACATCGAAATCGCAAAAAAAAAATGTATATCCCATACATATTTTAGCTCTAGTCGATTTGTAGAGTATGGAACATAATTATTTTTTTTCGCGATTTTCGTATTGGTCCCATGGTGAAAGTTGTTCAGTTTGATGGTCTAAACCACCCCCTTAAAGGTTTATTTGCATTTTTGTAACCCCTTGTATAATACTACATGGCAGACTTACTTTTTCAGTTGGAGCATCAACCGTGATGTAGACCGATGAGGAGAAACTTTGCTTCCACTGCAAAGTTAAGTTTGTCCTTCATAATTACGTTTATTTTTTCTTTTTAATACAGGGTGTAAGGAAAAGTATCATTACCTTTTAAACCACATACTCTACCCATCAAACTGAACAACTTTTATTATTGGAGCAAACCTGTCAGAGCATAAAAAAATCTTCTGACCCATACTAAACTCCATTTTTTTTTGTTTCTCAGATCCTTTTGCTACTGTAGTAAAAGTTGTTCAGTTTAATAACGCATTCACTGCCTCCCCCGTAAGCCTAAATAACCCAGGTGCCACTTCAAAACATAGAAAGCTGTGTGCCCCGAACATTTATAGTTGTTCAAAAAAATTCAATGCTTGGTGCCCTTGAACACTTATGCTTGTCCATATAATTCTTACGCTGGGTGCCTCTCGACACGCAGGATTGTCCGGTTTATTCCACTTAGTACCAACGAGTTAGTATGTTAGAATGTATTTTGTGGGACAAACCATGAAGTGCTAATAGGAATATTATACTTGTATTTCCAATAAAAAATGGACACGCAGAGTGGTCGAGAGGCACTGGGAGTATGATAGGTATTACCCATTGTTCCACTGTATGTGTCGGGGGCATCGGATAAAACATAAAGAAACCACTAGAGATGACGGGTGCCACTGAATGTGTTAATTTTCTGTTTACTTTAGTCTAAGGGTTTAATGGGTAGAGTTCTTCTTATCGAGTGGGCTGCAAGCCCTGGTGTCAGTGTTTATTCAAACCGCCTTACGGCCTCTGACGTGGTTTTTATGTAACGACTACTACCACCAGTGATAGAGGCCGGGACCAACAGCTTAATGCCATCCGAAGTACGGAATCATCTTTCTTTTTAGACAATCAGGTGACGCAGCCTGCAATGTCCTAACCAACTGGGGAAAAACGCACAAAGTGACATTTCACTAGGTGCCCCCCGTGGGAATCAAACCCACGACCTCCGTGTCAAGAGCCCAATGCTCTTAACCATTAGACCACGGAGGCAGAAGATGGGTAGAGTAGGTATGTGTTTTAATGGTTAATGATAATTTTCTTTACACCCTGTATAGTGGTAAGGAACCCTTGGAACGCGAGTTTAACTTACACTTCGCCAGTTATTTTTGTTGTTATCAAATTACTGAATTCTAAGCACAACTTTGGATGTACTTAGTTTGTAATTTACAAAATGAAAACGTTTGAACAAGTTGTCGTTCGCAGCGCAGCGGTAGGATCGTACTTGGCACGTGCTGGATCTAAAATTAATGCGAACAGAACAGAAGGCCGCGTGTTGAGAATAAATTGTGACACCACGTGAGAGTTGAACTAAAGTTTAAATTAAACGTTGCGCTAGCCGTGGTGGTTCAGTGGCGAGTAGCCTTGCCTGCCGTGCAAGCCGTGCAGGAGGCAATGGTTCGATTCCCGTCCAGAAGTGCGATTTTTGAATGTCATACGAGTACCACGGACATGAACAAAAGACGGACGTAATGTGACACTTAAAAGATGTGAAGCATGCAAGGTCCTACATTTTCGTTTGTTCTACAAGGGACCTACACTCACACAGATGCACTAGCTCTAGGCGCAGGTCCGACACCCGTCACCATTATGTACCGCGTGACAGCATACACTCAAAAGAAATGGGTGCTTTACTCGTGATTAGACGAGATTACGTCCGTCTTTTTTTCAGGTCCGTGTGTCATACGTCGAACTCAACAGTAGTAAATGTCAAAACTTATATGAAGATATATGCATCTTTCTACTGCTGATTTGACTCTTAAAAATCATACTTCAGGAGTGCGATTTTTGAAAGTCAAATCAGCAGTAGAAAGATGCGTATCTCCATAGTAATTTTGACATTTTCAACTGCTGAGCTCACCGAATGAGATTCAAAAATCGCACTCCAGGTCGACTCATACCAATGAGTTTTTCAGAATTTATGTTACGATTTTTAACACCACCTGGCTTTTCGATAAAGAAAAACATCGTGAGGAAACCGGCATACGCTAAAGAAGACATTCCGATGCGTATGTGAAGTCTACCAATCCGCATTGGGCACGCGTGGTGGACTAACGCCCATACACTCTCCCTCGGGGAGGGTGTATGTATGTTAGTGTAGTGCCACGCGTGCACAATGCGGATTGGGTAGACTTCACATACGCTGTTGTCGACGCTGAGACGATGTTTTCCTTCACCGTTTGAGAGAAGTCGGTAAGTATTACGTACATACGGTAAAAATTCAAGGATATTCATAGGATTAGAACCCAGACCCTCAGGACTGAGTGTCCATACCTCTCCTCAACGCGCCACCGACGCTCTCACATACAATACATACATTGTTTGTTTAATTAGGTACGTGTACCTTACAGTTCTTTGTGACTAGGTAAATTATAGTCAGGTAGGAATTAGCGATAAATTTAAAGTACACCCACCAATCTTATCTTATCTTATCTTGTTGTGGGGGCTGGCAAGCCAGCAACACTTCGACCCAGTGGGATCTTTTGTGTTAGCCCCAATACTTTTTGCTTTCTTCACCCTTCAAACACATGGTCAATGAAGGAGGCAACACCATTGAGAGGAAGAAACATAAGATCACCCGGTTTTGGGTATCCATCTCCGAGGAGGTTCATACGTTTTGCCGCCAAAACATCACAGTCACAAAGGATGTGTTCCATGGTCTCCTCATCTTCTCCACACGCTCGGCATCTGGGATCAAGGGTGAGTTTCATCTTGTGCATCATCGTGCCTGTGGCGTAATGCCCGGTGAGCGCTCCTACGATGGCACGAGCCTTGTTCCTGCTATTGTTCAGTATGAACCTTGAGACTTGAGTTGTCACATTGCTGATAAATTTTTTACAGTGTTGTAGACCTGCAAGGCTAGTCCACTCTAGCCTGTGTGTGTTATCAGCCCATTCCTTAATGGCCATCCTTATATTGCATGCCGGAATTCCCACACTTGGTTCTGGTCCAATCATTTTTCGTTCTGATCCAGCCCTCGCCAGCCACCCACCAAAGCCGTGGTGGTCCAGTGGCGAGTAACCTTGCCTGCCGTGCAGGAGGCGATGGTTCGATCCCCGTCCATGCCGACTCGTACCAATGAGTTTTTCGGAATTTATGTACGATTTGTAACACCACTGGCTTTTCGGTGAAGGAAAACATCGTGAGGAAACCTGCATGCTTCAATTTCGAGGCATGTATTGTACCCACTGTCCATTACAAGTGACGACGGGCTCACCCCCCGTCACACTGGACAGAGTTTCGGTACTACTGGTGAAACGTGGATGTTCTGAGGTTTCAGACTATCTCTGACTACCCCCTCGGGGAATATAGTCGTGAGCATAATGCTTACACCCAGTTATCGTAGTAATGACCTAACATCGTATGAATGTCGCTAAAACACCACTAACTATTATCTTTATCTACCATTCTTATCTCACATCTCTGCGGTCTCTGGCGGGAAAACACCACTCTCCCTGACCCGTTCGTCCCTCTTATGGAGAGCCTCCAGGCCAAGAGCTGCCCAGGCCGATTTGGAGGTGCTTAAATAGACTCCGAACTCAGATCGGCCGGAGTAAAGACAACCTGTTCAAGTGGGGCTACATAGACGGGTCTGATCTCCAGTGTGAATGCGCTGTTGCCCCACAGACTATGGCCCACCTCATATCCTGCCCTTCCTACCCTGACACCTGCACGCGAACGGAGCTTATGGACGCTGCCGACAGTGCTATCCGTGTGGCGAAATACTGCGCTGGAAACATTTAAAATGACTGCCACCGACTCGAAATATCGTACAGTGTACGTATTAGGTATGTACCCTAGTCAGGGACCTGCGAAATGCCTAAACCAGTTATTTCTGATAATCATCCACATTTGATGCCTTCATCAGCCGATGGACGTCCACTGCTGGACATAGGCCTCCCCCAAGGATCGCCACAACGACCGGTCCTGCGCTGTCCTCATCCAACGGGTTCCCGCCGCCTTCACCAGGTCGTCGGTCCACCTTGTTAACATCATACGATGATGCATAATCTCCATAGTAATTTGGACATTTTCTACTGCCGAGTTGATCGTATAATGTTCAAAATTCAGATCTCGCAAAGGATCGTACGGTCAGGTTTAATAATAGTAGATAGTAGAGTACCTATATAGGTAGGTACGACAGCTATGTCGCTACACACGCTGTGAATGGCGACAAGGCGCACGTGACCGAGTTTACAAACTTTTATATTAGACTGCAACGCGCAGCGGATAAAGTAAAGCGAGGGTGAAACGAAATCTCTGTAACTTGCTTTGCTTGCGGAAATTCCTATGTTTAGAACATTGAGTAATTATGTATAGAGCAGACAACGCGAACAAAATCAGTGCACCATGATCAGCAGTGCGGGGCGCGTGCTGCTGGTGGGAGCGTCAGGCTGCGACGAGCGCCTGGCACAGGCTAAGTGGGTTAGAGCGCGTGCACCCTAACAAGTGTTACAAAACATTACTTCTCCGTAGCTTCTCTAGTTAACATATCAATGGTTTAGAACTTGTTTAGAGCGCATCATCAGCCTTAGATACGGTATATGTCTATATAGATTAAGCCTCACGATTCTACCGTATAAAACAACGGCCAACTTTCTTAGGTTGGTTTGCGTGAGACGTCATACAAATTATCTCTGTGTGCGTGTATCGATACGGTTTATCTTATCACCCAGAGAAGTGACATTTTTTTCGACGCGTTCATACTTCCACTGTCTATCTAGACTTATCAAAAGTTAAGACCTTGTTTAGAACGCCATCATCATCAGCTACTATTGACCCGAGTGACTGCTGAAGTCTACCCTCACCTCACGGTGAAAGTGGATGCTAGGCCATCGTGTAACACAATGTGATGTGGTATAGTTATCGGTGAATGCGGTAGAATCATTATTGCAATGTTTTATTTTTAATTATTGCAGGTAGAATCGTATTGTCCTCCATTAAAGGCACATTAATATTATACTATACTCCATTCAGGAATTAGAGCGACAAAATGTAAACAACGATGATACCAGTGTAGAAATTACCATTTCGAGATGGAAGAAAACTTATCTCCGGAATGAAAAACAGTAAATTATCTACTCTCCTCGCCAAGGATTACGACAAATGATATGTTAATTTTGGATGGAATATAATTAAAAAATACGCAAGCTATAATTTATTTTAGATTAAAAGAAAGCGTGACTGTAAATATTTTATTTCGTGGTCTGGCAACAGTCAGATATTTGAGACCTTTGGTTCGTTTTAACAAAGTTCTTAAAGAAAAAGATTTTATATTTTGTAAACGCATCTCTTGATTGTTTAATACCTTCGTCTGAGTCCGTACGCTATGCGCGGATGCTACGCATAGCACAAAAAGCCCACACAGACAGAGTAGCGGGCTACATAACATAATTTGCGCAAAAAAATTGCGCATAAACGATAAAAATCGAGATCCTTATTATTTGACGTATGCCAGAAAGAGCGCGCATGACATTTTAGTCGTTTAAACGCTTTGTCGTGGGTGGCATGCTAGCCGTGCTGGTCATCTTTATCATGTTGGTAGCGCTGGCGAACTGTCGAAGTTAACAAGATGACATAATTATTATCAACCATTCTACTTCTCACTCTTTCTCCCAAAGAAAAGAAGAGATGCCAAGCCGTAGAAAGAGAATGGATAGAAAAGGCATTAAAATAATAATAGTCGCGAAAACGAGACAGCCTTATACGCTAATCGCATTGAGTGAGCGAGTGAAAATCTATGTTGTCTGTCCCTTTCTGCGTATGCGATATTTTTTTCCCGCGCACTTGAATTTGATGGTTTTTCTTGAAGAAAAGTGTTTTGAACGTGTTAAGGACTGTGCAAGAGGACTGTGCGATCATATTTCTTGAAATAAAATGGTGTCCTGTAGTGTTCAAGGGTGTAAACATCGCTCAGAACAGAAAAATGAGAACATAACTTATCACGCGTAAGTATTATGTATACAATTCTTGAATTATTTTGCATAAATATGAACTGAACTTCTTTTTCGCGTTCTTAACTAAGATTTATTAGTACTTTTATGATTAAATCAGGAGTTTTTCTCACTTTTCAATAATTTTATTAGAGGTTAGTATAAGCCGGCTAAGTTGTCTACGTCTGACATCTATATCCTTTCCACTCATGTAATCTATATGATTATAACGAACGAGAATGAGAAAGCATTATTCAAAATCAATTTTATTTGGTTAAATTTGATTGTAAGGTTACCAGCATGTGATAATTTTTTTACCCTAAATATGGGGAATTTTAACGAAGTGTTTGGATTCACAATATTTTTATTATATAGTTGATACGTAATTAAACCGACCGGGTGACCGTTTATTGGTATTTCATCTCGAGCGTTTCCGTGCTTCAGAAGGCACGTTAAGCAGTTGGTCTCGGATAGTTCCGTCAGATGGCGTTGTAACTATTCGTTAAGCCAGGTCAGAGGCCTATTGAGGCGGCTTGAAAATTCTCTAACAGCAAGTTGACCACTACCTTGCCTCCACCAACACGCACTGGGCGTGGTGGAGTATGGCCCACTCCCTCTCACCCGTGAGAGACCCCTTATTCGCGAGAGGAGGCCTTTGCCCTGCAGTGGGATTCTATAGGCTATAACTTACTTTACTTTTAGGTAATTAAAATTATTTATGTAATGTTATTAATTTTGTTCTCAGTTGTCGGGCGCGACTGGCAGAAACAAGTTAAGCGCATCGATGGATGCGCCAAAGTGTAGGTTCTTATCTTTTGATGAAGCTTTTTTGTTTGACAGCTTATGATCTGACTTTAAATCTGGTATATAATTTGTGCGGACGAAGTCGCGGGTAAACAATAGTACCTAAATAAATAAATGTTCAAGCCGTAGCCATAAGTTGTTCTTTTGTGAATGCGATGGAAGCTATCACTTTGTCTATAGGTTTCTCTGTCTACGCTAGACAATGATATTTTACAAATGATCATAAGGTTTTAACGATTTTTACCTATAGTAAGTCTATGCTGGTTTTTTTTTAATTATACCTATTATAAATATTCAAATAAAACTGAAAATGTTTTATTTATTGTTTTATTTCCACCTGTATAATACGAGAAAGATAACAATTTTCTCTCTTGAAAATCTCAATACTCTCAATACAGGGTGTTACATAAGTAACAATAAATATTTAAAACTCTTAAGGGGGTTGTTAAGACCGTCAAACTGAACAACTTTCTCTATGGGATCAACATCGAAATCGCGAAAAAAAAAATCTGATATTCCATACATATTTTAGCTCGAGTCGATTTGTAGAGTATGGAACATCAATTTTTTTCGCGATTTCGATATTGGTCCCGTAGTAAAAGTTTTTCAGTTTGATGGTCTAAACCACCCCCTTAAATGTTTATTTGTATTTTTGTAACACCTTGTATAAAGCCTGACCAAAAAAATAAAAAACCCCGCCCGCGCCACGCGGAAATCATTGAAACTATTTTATCGACTCGAAACATTTGATTGTCATCAAGGTTATAGTCGATTTTAGCACCCCAAAGTAGGTTTTTTATTTTCCTGGTCAGAAATGCAATTTTTGAAACTCACACGTTGAAAGCAGCAGTAGAAAGATGCACAATCTCCATAGTAATTTTGACATTTTCTGCTGATAATTTTGAACGTGTGAGTTTCAAAAATCTCACTTCTGGGCTCTGGCTTTATAAATTCACTTTCTGACATAGGCGAAATGTTTTTCGCTTACGCTGATAGACGGAACATCAGTGTAACCGCGTATGAGACAGCGATAGTCATAAAATCCTATACAATTTGTATGATGACTCCGGAGTCAGACATCCGTCGTAGAACAAAAAGTGGCTACGTCGATAACGACAGCAATAAGTAGCGATCTCCTTTTTTAACTAGAGTGAATTTGCTATGTGCATCTCTTACTGAGTGATATGACAAGACACGTGCTTCCTTCTAGTGCCTTCTCTTTCTACGCTTTCCTATTAGATTAAGTCATAACGTGGCAGCACATGACATCTTGAAAAACACAAAAACCGGCCACGGTGACCGAAACAAAAAATATTTTCTCTTTTTTGTTTACATAAGGTTTAATTCCTGGCTCTATCTTTCAGCGTAAATGAAAAGTTTTAAATCACAATGTTCACATCACATTTTACATAAATCTGCAGCTTTTTAAGGGTAAAATTTGATACGACTGGTAACCCCAAAATTTTTGGTACTTTATCTCCATCCCTTACGGGTATACGCTATTAGCTGATCTATATTATTATGAATCTATGTGCCAAGCATTCCATGCTCATGCACCCCTGCGAGAGAAAAAAGATAGCAAATAGAACACTTGCTAATGATAATCGATACCGCGCTTCTCGTCGCGTCTCAAAAGGCTGGTATCAAAAGCTGAAACACAATTTAAAAAAGTTACTGTCACAACAAAAATTTTTGACATTCGAATTTCGCAATCAATTTGTTGATTAGATTTTAACGCAAAAATGTAACTTTCTAATGAATTAAATAAAGTTTTATTAACAAAATGGCATTTCCAAAGATCGATGGGTATGTTGTGACCGAGAAACTGGGCTCAGGGAGCTATTCAACAGTATATAAAGCGTATACAAAGGTAAAATTTAACTCCCGTGTTAAGTGCAAAGTAAACATCGTATTTTACTGTTTATTCTTACGTTATTTACTCAGATTTAGTTAACAGATAACTGCTTTGTATTCTTGTGGGTGTCTCTGTGTGGATTTAACATAGATTTCAATGCTATTTTCATTTGAAATTCATTTTTTGAAAAGTATGTTCTTTGTTTAGTTTTCCATAAATGTTTAAGGAAAATGAATCATTCTTTGTGTGTATGAGTAAAAAGCAACTCTTTGTCCATATTAATACAAGTTATTGTTTTTAAAAATACAACATTGTTATGAAATTACCGAAATTTTGGTTTATACAAACCTATCTAAGTTTTAAAAAAATATGGCCTTAAAACACAAGAACCTAACATGGAATAAACTCCAATAGTATTGTCTTTAATGAGGGTTTGTTTTTTGGTTTTCAAGGGGATAGATAGATGGCGCTACGGACTGTGTAAATAAATGTGAAAATTTCAAAATGTGTTTCTTTAAAATAATACAGAGGGAAAAGTTGATCAAGAAGATGCCGCCGCATCTTTTAATGGAATATTTCATTATTTACAATTATATTTCATTATTTTGGAATGTTTAATCATTTTAATCGAAAATTCCAAACTTTTACACCTGACATGGTTGTATGTGTTCGATCCCTTGGCGTTCCAAAAAGGCAGGCACAGTTTTGACAAGATTATGACAGGATCTCGCGAACGGCTCTATGGAGCGATAAACATGTCAAGTTTTTTAGGAACTAAATGTAAAAAAGAAAAAAAAAACACTTATTGTAATCAAACTTATAAAATATACAAAATTATAAAATACTTGTGTTTTCCCGCGACTTCGTCCGCACAAATTATATACCAGATTTTAAGTCAGATCATAAGCTATCAAACAAAAAAAGTTTCATCAAAATCGGTTCAGTAGTTTTTGCGTGATGCGCGAACAAACAAACAAACAATTTTGTCAATAGATGGCGCTACACGTGATTTTTTATTATTACGAATTTAAGCATTTATAATAGTTAATATGCACAAGGTGTCACTTGACATTTACCGAACATAGTTAAAACCACCTACAGGTTCACACGTTGCCAGGCTTGCCTAGTGTTCCACCACTATCACTCTCAATCATAATGTACTAACTACTGTCCACTTTGTTCTCCCTTTGTGTATTTACTCTGTAATTTTCATTTGTGCAGATAAAAAATTGTTTATTTTATTTTTGAATATAAATTAGAATGGAATAAAAAGGTAAAAAAAAAAACACTAGAGCAATCAAAACTTAACCTAAACTTAAATAATTCTAGACAGAGCCACTACGCCAGGGCTAAGTTCCTTAATTGAAAAGCCCGCCTCTGGTCATACCTGGCCCGAAGGTGCCCATAATACTGGCCGCGTTTCCGCGTTGTATCGCTTATTATATGCGTTGAGCCAGCTATGACCCAGCACGAGGACCGTTACCCGCATCCCGTAATCGAATTTTAAAGAACATTGTTTTACAGGTCGGAGCCCGGACGGTGGTAGCAATAAAATGTGTAGACAAGTCCAAAGTGAAGCACTCCGGAGCGGCCATAGACAACCTGGTGACAGAGATACGGTTACTAAAGTCACTCACACACCCACACATTGTTCACATGAAGCAGTTCACTTGGGATGACAAGTGAGTAATGATCACTTCACTACACTTCACTACTAGATTCATACTACCTCCGTGATCTAATGGTTTAGTGTGAGGGAAGTAAGCTTGACTTTTCTCTGCTCTACAAATTGGTTATACAAGGTGTTACAAAAATACAAATAAACCTTTAAGGGGGTGGTGTAGACCATCAAACTGAACAACTTTCACTATGGGACCAATATCGAAATCGCGAAAAAAAAAATTATGTTATATACTCTACAAATCGACTAGAGCTAAAATATGTATGGGATATAAAATTATTTTTTTCGCGATTTCGATGTTGGTCCCATCCATAGACAAAGTTGTTCAGTTTGACGGTCTAAACAACCCCCTTAAGAGTTTTAAAAATTTATTGTTACTTATGAAACACCTTGTAGACAGACCTCAATCAATCTATATTTTTCCCGAATTTGCCGCCCCTAGTAAAGTGCCGCCAGGGGCATTTGCCTGCAAAGTCAAAGTCAAAGTCAATATAATTTATTCAATATAGGATCTTGAAGCACACTTATTAAACGTCAAATCTTTTTTAAGCTACCACCGCGTCGCGTTGTCGCTGTAGAGAAGATGCGGCCAGAAACTCTACAGCATAACACGACTTAATGATTATTACAATATAAATTCTTAAGCTACGGCTACGAATAAAGAAATAAATATGGAACGATAACTCCGAAAAAGCCGTGGTGGTCCAGTGGCGAGTAACCTTGCCTGCCGTGCAGGAGGCGATGGTTCGATCCCCGTCCAGGCCGACTCGTACCAATGAGTTTTTCGGAATTTATGTACGATTTGTAACACCACTGGCTTTTCGGTGACGGAAAACATCGTGAGGAAACCTGCATGCTTTAATTTCGAAGCATGTATTGTACCCACTGTCCATTATAAGTGGCGATGGGCTCACCCCCCGTCACACTGGACAGTTTCGGTACTACTGGTGAAACGTGGATGTTCTGAGGTTTCAGAATATCTCTGACTACCCCCTCGGGGAATATAGTCGTGAGCATATGCTTATGCTTATGATAACTCCGAAAAAAATCGAAATAATTTTTGGCACCCCATGAAAAATGACATTTTGTATGAGTTTTGGCGGCGAGTTACAATTTTTAAAGAACAAATTTAGAACGCGTTACAATTTTTTTGGTGCCACTTTTTGAGCTTCAATTATACTTCTATACATTCTCTTATTCGTAGAGCTACGGTTATGTATACAATAATACAAAGTCTATCTAATAAAATAATTGATACTATACAGTAATGTAAATGAACTATAAGTTAGTGACCTCAGAGCATTTTGATCATTTAAATAATCATCCAGTTTATAATACGCTTTTTTACAAATAACATTTTTGATCTTAGTTTTATACATGTTTTCGGAAAGATTCAAAATGGTCTCGGGGATTTTATTATAACAACGTATACACTATACAGTGACCCATGAAAGACGTGTTGACCCTATTAAGCCGCTGCTTATGCTGCCTATGCTTAAATTACAAGGTTGCGGTCGAATCTCGTTTTAAGGGTATATTATTCGGAGCGCGCTCCATACAAACGTACTATGGTGATATTTTCAATACTAACCAATTAAAATCAATGAAATTTTGCAGAAACAATCTAAAAACAAATTTCTATGCTCGTATGGAGTCAGATTTTCGTTAAAATGTATAGTTTTCAAGTTACAGTGCCTCAAAGATTTCCATACAAATCTTAAATTAATCCTAGCATTGAAACTGTATATTTTAACGAAAATCTGACTCTATAGAAGCATAGAGATTTGTTTCTAGATTGTTTCTGCAAAATTTCATTGAATTTAATTGGTTAGTATTGAAAATATCACCATAGTACGTTTGTATGCAGCGCGCATTTTCGCTCTCGAAATAATATTCTCTTAAGCGGGTACACTAGCGTTATTCTCGCGACGTCTGCGCGTTTAAAATACGCCATGTGCTTAGGCTTTTACCTAGTAAACACTCTTCCATATATAATAATCTTCATAATATTTTAATTATTGTAATGTTATGTAAATTTTACAGAAACATATATATAATAATGGAATACTGTTGCGGCGGTGATCTGTCTCGATATATACGGAGGTACGGACGAGTACCGGAGAAACAGGTACGTCTTATATAGGGTTACTCTCCGATCGTAAGGTCTAAGCTAGTACAGGACTGCGTCTCACAACTGAATGCCTTAGGCAAAAACAATCAGCTTGTGCTACAATGGGTGCCAGGACATTCAGACATAGAGGGGAACGAGAAAGCGGAATCTCTCTCCTGTAGTATGATTTTTGAAAATCAAATCAGCAGTAGAAAGATGCATATCACCATAGTAATTTTGACATTTTCAACTGCTGAGCTCACCGAATGAGATTCAAAAATCGCACTCCAGGGCATTTGTTAATGATAACAGATTACATTATCAATGTTTATAATTGGTATTGTGATTAACAAAATTATTATTATCATGCGTAAGGTACGCGCAGTGCGTGCAGTACGCGGCCGCGGGCGGACATTGACCGCAGAATCATATGTTCGAGCGGGGGGTCATTACCACGTAATTCTACTCAGTAACAGATACCAAATGCGTTTTTTAAGTTTCGCCAACTAATTAAATTTAACCTTAGTAAGTAAGTTATAGCCTGTAGAATCCCACTGCAGGGCAAAGGCCTCCTCTCACGAATAAGGGTGAGAGGGAGCGGGCCATACTCCACCACGCGGGCCCAGTGCGTGTTGGTGGAGGCAAGTTAGTGGTCACCTTGCTGTCAGAGAGTTTTCAAGCCGCCAATAGGCCTCTAATTTGGCTTAACGAATAGTTACAACGCCATCTGACGGAACTATCCGAGACCAACTGCTTAACGTGCCTTCCGAAGCACGGAAACGCTCGAGATGAAATACCACTAAACGGTCACCCATCCAAAGACTGACCGGACCTGACGTTGCTTAACTTCGGTGATCGTTTCCAATACCGAAGCTCCACTACGCCAACGAGTGCTTAAAATTTAACCTTATATCATAATTTATTTCTATAAATATTGGGTATTTAAAGCCTTATGACATTATGCGCGATTTCTTCGGAGCTTCCTCACTGCATTTCTTATGCACTTTGATCCTATGTTGTGCAATGGTTTAACAAAGTAATGATAACATCTTCTCTTTCTTACTCTATGCCGGAAAAAGAAATGGCAAACACATCGACCTAGAACTCTATGGACACAGGGTCTAGTACAAAATTCTCGATAAAAGTGTCCCAAACTAACCTTATAAAAAATATTGGTATGCATAATAATGTAAACAAACTGAAAACATTGCAATTGAAATCGTATGAAGCTAGTCACAAGGGCTAATTTTGCTTACACCTACTTAACATCATATGCAGCTTCGACTGGAGGTGAAAATGAATATCAAACATGACAGACGTAATGGCGGACGCGATGACAGATAATCAATAAATTAAATAAAAATTAAATATTATGTTCGTAAACAAAATGATTCTTCTAAATTATGCTTCTAAATGATAAAATAATAGTTTGCTTACTGAAAATAGGATACACCATCACATTTTTTCACTTTTCTTTGGTAGTTTTTACATGTTTTTACAACACAGTACGCCATCATGAACTCACGCGTGCTTAGACGATCAAACAAAGACTGGCAAGAGACTACAGTGCCTGTTTGAATTGTACACTTCTTTTGGTTCGGACACTTTTGAGCGTGGACCCATCTTCCATAGTGTTCTAATTCAATGGGCAAACATGAAATATCAAATTCTGTCATTGTAAATATTTATTTAAGTTTACCATGAAGTTTAGCCCAATGAAGCCAACACTATTTAACTAGAAATATCCTAAATCTTTTCATTTTAAAGTCTAAAACATAGAAAAAAAATAATTTGTGTTGACTCTTTAGCAATAAAGGCTATTCTAAACACAGAAAATAATTGTTATTGAGACAAATTATCTCGAAGTGGTTTCAGTTCTCCGAAAACAAACTTGACATACCAAATTGATAGCTTTTACGTTCTGTAATCTTAGACAATATAACTATGGACAAGTTACGCATGTAATTCTACTAATAAACTTTTCTGTCACTTTTTTGGGGGACAGCACAGCGGTCCCGCCGAAGGTCAAAATTCAAAAAATCTGTTGTCTATAATTCCAATTTTTTTTACACAGAAAGGTAGTTGAAAACCTGTATTTTTAGAAAATATAAAAGTTTCCACATGTCTTTTAACAATATCATTCATTTATTTGCATCGTAAGTCAGCGATTCCGCACGCGTTGGCCGCAATCGGAAAGTCACAATTTACTACCCCGTTTAGAAGGTGATTGCAATAATTGTGTTTAGAAGTGGATATTGGGAATCATGGAGATTAAAGAAGAGGTTACGTTATTTATTTCTGTAGCGATTAAACATCGTAAGTACTCTTTATTTAAAAACTACAAGTCTTCCAAGTACACCTTCTAAAAATTAAATTGAAAAATGTTGATACATAAACATAGACTTTTAGTTTAGTTGCCCGTCGTAGCCCGTGACATTTCGGATATCATTTTGTAGCTAAAGGTGTGTTTTACAATATGAGCGCAACAAATTTACCCAAGAGAACCAAGGGACTTAATGATGAAGGTCTTCATATAGAGGGTTTCATAGGCAGCGCAACCCCTATAGATATGAATAATATTGATAAGTTCCTTAAAAAACCTATACATGAGGAACTTTACGAAAATTGACTTCTCCTTTATACTCATGGACATGTTTTATTTTATTTTATCCTCGTGTGCTATCGATTAAATGTTAAAAAATGGCAAATAAGGACTCCATTAGAAAAACATTCAATGTCTGAAAGGAGGAACTTATTCAGCAAACAATTTGATAGAAATCGGGTTTTATTGTTTACCAGCCTCAAAGTAGAGATACGAGTAGTTGTTCTTCCAATGATGGAAACACAATACGGATTTTTTTTAATATCTTGAAATATCAGCGAATATTACAGGTCTAAACAGAGATGTTCTGTAGTATTAAAAATCTTGTAGTCTGGGTATAAAATTAATAACGAAGAATATGCCACAGAAACAGTCAAGCTTCTTGTAGCAGAATACCCTTTGTATAATCTTCCTGCTCCAGTACATAAAATTCCTATTCACTGTTCTGAGGCAACAGATCACGGTATTTTGTCTATAGGAGAGTTGTCATAAGAAGCTGCAGAATCAAAAAACAAAGACTTAAAATACTTTAGACAACATTATACCAGAAAGAACTGAAGGAGTACACACAACAGAGACTTACTGAATCGATTTCTATTAACTTCCAATCCCTACATCACCAATCTCCGAAGTTTGTCTCAAAAAAAGAAGGGTTCACAGTCAAAATAGTGTTTCTCATTGATTTTAGAACTGAAGATGTAATTATAAAACGTATTTAAACATTTATTTCAATTTTATTGAACTTTTTATATTTTTGACCGCTCTAGTATGAACGCGGGACCACTGTGGACAGGTAGCATGAAATCTGCAACTTTGGGATTTTATTCCATTACTTTCGATTTTGATTGTTAAAAATAGTCTCGTGTCCCATATGCGACTAGTTTTTAAGTTATTGTTCCGCATTTATTAGGTCTCGTTTAGTGATAATGTATAAAATTGTATGTAAATTCACATGATCAATTTATCTTTTAACTTGGCAGAGGGGAATGCTTACGCGAGCCTGGTCCCTAGTTACATGGTCTAAGGTCTAACTAAATATTATTAAATAGGGATAAAACATCAAAGTACATAGTAGTAATTAACATGACTAATATTGTATACAGGGTGTAAGTGACAGCCTAGCAATCTGCCATCATCAAACTGAACAACTTTCACTATGGATGGAGCCACCCTATGTTTCATACATTTGAAGCAGCAGATTTTTCTTCGCATTTCCTGAGGGTGGGTTCGCAGTGAATTTTGTTCAGTTTGATGGTCTGAATTCACCATTTCAGTATTTGCTAGGCTGTCAATTACACCCTGTATAATTATGTGTGCACATAGGTGTTATACTTCTTGCAACAACTGGCATCAGCGCTCAAGTTCCTCCGAGAGAAAGGTAAATACTTTTTATGTCATTCGTTTTATCATATTAGGGTAAATTCCTATTTATTTATTTATTGGTATATGACAATACAATGTTGTAGATTAACAAATAATCGACGTGTGATGTATTGAAATGTGTCTGTGTGTATAACTGTGTAACGGTAGCGTGTAGGGTGTTCTGTTTTAAATAAAACTTTGTTTTATTTTTTAGGTACTTATGAAATGTAGTTTAAGTTTGTGCTTAATATTCTTTGTATTTATTTCTTCTTTTAGTTTAGTTGGTAGTTCGTTAATTAGTTTCGGTATGATATACTCTATAGTCCTTTTGCCATATAGATTATTGAAGGTTGGAATTAGCAGTTGTTTTTGGGCCACACTGCGTGTGTATTTAGAATGCATGATGGGTGTTTGTATATCATTATTAAAGAATTGTTCTAGGAGTAACATGTATTAAATAATATATTAATATTTAAAAGAGCAGTCGCGAGGCTTTGCTCTAAAACCTAAAGTGTAAGTTTTATTTAATGAAAACTGAGAAAACGTCGACCTTTTCGTTGTTTTATGGACTTGGCAGGGCCCGCGGCAACACCCCGAGGTCCAAAACTTGGATTTCTAGGGCTTCTAAACCCTCAAGGTCCTACTCACACTGCCGGCTGTGACGGCCCGACAGCACAGTCTGTAGTGAACCTGCCTGCTGTGCCGGGGGTCGCGGGTTCGAATCCCGTAAGGGACACATATTTGTATGACGAATATGAATATTTGTACCCGAGTCATGGATGTTTGTATGTATATATGTATTCTATATCGTTGTCTAGTTATCATAATACAAGTCCAGGCTAGATTCTGGAACTTTAAATGTGACTAGATAATTTGTGTGACACTGTCCAAGATATTTATTTATTTACACTTATACGTTCTTTTCGTGATTTCGGTGTTGGCTCCATAGTGAAAATTGTTTTGTTTGATGGTTCAGTTTAATAATGGTCCGAAGCACCCCCTTTAATTAAATTAACACCGTGTATATTCTTAGGTGTGGTGCACATGGACCTGAAGCCGCACAACCTTCTGCTTCACAAGGAGTCCGACGGCAAATATATACTGAAGGTAGCAGACTTCGGGTGAGGGAAGAATAGTTCATTATTTCACGATTTCGATGTTTGTTCCATAGTGGAAGTTGTTCAGTTTGACGGTCTGATCATCCTCTTAAAAAAGTGTCAGCATATTAAGTTGGTCCCTATATAATCAAAATTTCATGTTCCTATCTTCAGCGGTTTAGGCTGTGCGTTGTATATCTGTTTGTCAGTCAGTCACGGAATTGTTTTATAAGTATACAGGTTCAAATTGATATCATTAGCATAGTTTTAAACTAAGAGTCTACTCATCAAACTGAACAACTTTTACTATGGGAGCAAACCAATCGCAGCAGAAAAAAATCTGCTGTTCCATAGTAAACTGCAATGCCTACTCGACTGAAATGTATGAAACTTATTTTTTTTTTGCTCCGGTCTTTTTGCTCCCATAGTAAAAGTTGTTCAGTTTGATGGGTAGACTCTTAGTTTAAAAGGATATTAATTCTATAAATTTCAACCTGTAGATAGAACAGGAAATTATTCATAATTCATTTATTGCATCATATTATGGTAGTTTACATAAAGGTGGTATATAATTTGTTGTATCTCATATGATACCCATTTATGGGCACAGCAAATGTACCTATACTGCATTCCAAATAAGGACGAAAAGATATTTCTATTCCTGTATAGCTTTCTGGCCAATTATGATTAGCAAATATGATTTATTTATGAGAAAAATGTACTATCCAACGTATCTTGGACGTTACTAAAGCTGTTCTAATAATAAGTGAGAGGAAGTGTTTCAAATCTCTGTTTCTGTAATTCAAAATGGCCTTAAATATTCGTTGCTATTTGGAATGGAGTATAGTAAATAATTAACAAAGAAACTTTAGGTATCTATCTAGACAAAATAAAGACACAGGCAAGGCAGTCTATCCTGGCAAGGTCGCCATGTAGGGATGGACGTTGGGAGATTAATTAAACAACGGCGTTTGTGGTTAGACTGCATTATATTTGGATAAGCATTGAATATTATACCTTATGAGCTAACTTACTCCACTACAATAAATTAAGGACTATACAGTGGACGCAAGCTCATATTCATGCATTTATTCGCAGTTTCATGTTCGCTACCCCAGTAAAAGTTGTTCAGTTTGATCTGAACCCGGAAAAATTAGGAAACTGTTAACAAATTCACACAGTATTCACACAGTACAGTCATTAGCAAAAAGATGTATGCCTCCTCATGCAATAGATGTATACACTTTAGTACTACGCGTGGTACTAAAGTGTATACATCTTTATACTACGACGTAGTAAAAGTGCATCCATCTCTTTGCTGCTGACTGTATATTGTGCACCGATACCCCGTAGGTTCGCGGCGCACATGGACGCGCCGCTGGTTGGGGTTCGAGGTTCTCCGCTGTACATGGCGCCCGAGGTGCTGCAAGGAGAGTACGGGCCCGCCATTGACCTGTGGAGCGTCGGTGAGATATACACGGTGTAACAAATGACCTTAACTTAATACTTAGGGTGCTTCAGAACATCAAACTGAACAATTTTCACTATGGAGCCAAATTCAAAACCACGAAAAAAATATTTCATACAAAACAGTCGGTGATTCTGGCTCCATAGTGAAAGTTGTTCAGTTTGATGGTCTAAAGTTTAGACTCTAAACAAACCTCTAAAAAAGTTGTTTCTCCCCTCTGGACGGAAAGCGTCAATTGTCGTCCCGCTGCGCTAAAGGCTTCCGCACATTGCAGCGATATTATCGAGCGATATTATCGACAGCGATATCGCGACACCTTACACACTGCAGCGATTCCGCGATTCGCGTCACGCATGCGCCCTTCACTGAATGTAGTAGAAAGAGATTGCGTCAGGTTGCGATAATATCGCGGCAGTGTGTGGGATCGAGCGCGTCCCCATACAAAATGTACTGAGAACAATTATCGCAAAATCGCAGCGATATTATCGCTCGATAATATCGCGGCAGTGTGTAGGATCGAGCGCGTCCCCATACAAAATGTACTGAGAACAATTATCGCAAAATCGCAGCGATAATATCGCTTGATATTATCGCTGCAATGAGCGGAAGCCTTTAACGAAGTTGTCGCTTTCCACCTCCGTCGAGGAGAAAAATAGTATACTAACCTCTGACTGTAAATAAGAAAGCCTCATATCACAATTACATGAGATCTGAGACCTTTCTTACTTTTCTGTTCTCGGTGTGTAATCTACTATAAATGTTTATTTTTACTTTTCTAACATTTGTTTTACAAGCTAAGCAAAATTTTAGCTTTACTAGATTTGTAGTTTAGAATGGAGGATCCGATTTTTTTTCGCGATTTCGATGTTGGTCCTATAGTGAAAGTTGTTCAGTTTGATGGTCTTAAATGTTTATTGGTATTTCTGTAACAACTTGTACACCACTAATTTTTTTTAGTAACAAACCTTTAAGGGTGTATTCAGACTGTGAATCTGAACATCTTTCCCTAAGGAACATGGGTCAAAAAACGAGAAAAAATGTATAGAAAAGTGCGGATTGGCCGATCGATTTTCTATGGGAGCTCCAAAAATTTTCGACCCATGTTCCTTTGGGAAATATGTTCAGATCCACGGTCTGAATACACCCTTAAAGGTTCGTTCGTTACTAATTAAAAAATAGTGGTGTATAGGCTGATGATGATGATGATGATGTATGGTTACAGGTGTGATAATGTACGAGTGTCTGTTCGGCTCGGCGCCATACTCGTCGCGCAACCTGCAGGAGCTCGTCGAGAAACTGCGCTCACACGCGCCCATACACGTGCGTATATTACAGTAGATTACACACCGAGGGCAGGAAAGTAAGAAAGGTCTCAGATCTCATGTAATTGTTGACCGAGGCGGAGCGAGGCGAGGTGATCTGAGGCTTTCTTATTTACTGCCCGAGGTTAGTATACTATTTTTCTCCTCGACGGAGGTGGAAAGAAATAACTTCGTTTTACGCAGCGGGACGAAAATTGACGCTTTGCGTCTGCAGGGAAGAAAAAAGATTCGACGTTTACCTAACAAGTGTGATTCAAGTTACTATGTTTAATAAATTATTTTGACTTTGATCTTACACTCTGTATATTGTGCGTTGTTGTGCGTAGATCCCTGCCAGCCCCCCTGTGTCTGCGGGCTGTAGAGAGCTACTGACGTCACTACTACAGCCCGACCCCGCGCTGAGGATCAGCTACGAACAGTTCTTCGCGCATGAGTATCTAGACCTTGAACACATGCCCAACAAGGAGAACTACGAAAAGGTATATTTCGTTGTGCGTAGATCCCTGCCAGCCCCCTGTGACTTTGAGCTGTAGAGAGCTACTACAGCCCGACCCCGCGCTGAGGATCAGCTACGAACAAGGAGAACCACGAGAAGGTATGTATCGTTGTGCATAGATCCCTGCCAGCCCCCCTGTGTCTGCGGGCTGTAGAGAGCTACTGACGTCACTACTACAGCCCGACCCCGCGCTGAGGATCAGCTACGAACAGTTCTTTGCGCACGAGTATCTAGACCTGGAACACATGCCCAACAAGGAGAACTACGACAAGGTATGTACCGTTGTGCGTAGATCCCTGCCAGCCCCCCTGTGTCTGCGGGCTGTAGAGAGCTCCTACAGCTCGACCCCGCGCAGAGGATCAGCTACGAACAGTTCTTCGCGCACGAGTATCTAGACCTGGAACACATGCCCAACAAGGAGAACTACGACAAGGTATGTACCATTGTGCATAGATCCCTGCCAGCCCCCTTGTGTCTGTGGGCTGTAGAGAGCTACTACAGCCCGACCCCGTGCTGAGGATCAGTTACGAACAAGGAGAACTACGACAAGCTATGTACCGTTGAGCATAAATCCCTGCCAGCCCCCCTGTGTCTACGGGCTGTAGAGAGATACTACAGCCCGACCTCGCGCGGAGGATCAGCTACGAACAGCTCTTTGCGCACTAGTATCTAGACCTGGAACACATGCCCAACAAGGAGAACTACGAAGAAGGTAGCTACATAGTTATTTCTATAACACTGTCATCATTTTCAGCTCGTATCTACCCACTGCAGGGCATAAGCCTCTTCCCTATTTTGCTATTGTTTTCGGTCCTGTGCCAGTCGCATCCAGGTCTTGCCGATACTTTTCCAGATGTCGTCAACCCACCTGGGCCTATAGACAAAGTAACATTTAATTTATTGAAACAGGCGTTACCTTGCGAAAATCCATGATTAACAGGTAGTTGACACGATTGTGTCGAGACCTCCGCTTTTAAATACCTAGTAGATAAAGTTGTATTACGTAACGTTACCTATTGTATTGCATAACGTAATACAACTTTGTCGACTAGGTATTTAAAAGCGGAGGTCTCGACACAATCGTGTCATCTACCTGTTAAAGTAACATTTCTATTGGCGTAGACGCTAGTAGATGTACAAACGCAGTACTCATCTAGGTAGGCAGGTGACACCAGATGAGATACAAACTGTCTCGATCAAGAATCTACTGCGATTTCTGGCCGCATTGGGGATTGGTAAGGAACTTTAGAAAGGGCGTTCACAAAGGACCAGCGATGGTTTATTTGGAGGAAAAGGAAAGATCTTCCACGGGCTAGTTGGAATGCCCGGGACCGCGGTCCAACAGTTCTTAGTTGGGTGTTGTATATATGCAAAGTCTCTTGGTAACTTCGATAGTGCGTTTCAGGACTCGCCATATGATTGGTTGTTATTCGTAATGAGCTGTGATGCGTTGGACAGATCCATATTGTGATTGGCCGTCTTCTGTGTGACGTGCTAGGTCGCATGCGCTGACCTAGATAGATCTCTGTTTGTTTACATCGACTCGATCGATGTGTTCGGTATTGTTGCTTAGTCAGCTCTCTCGTAGCTCTGCTACAGTCTACGAGGCACAGGCTCAGCGAGCCTTTCAAGGCCCAACAGCCATCAAATAATAAAATGTCATGAGACGGTCGACCTATACGTGTTGTAATGCTTGGTGCAGGCGGTGCAGTACATGCGGCAGGCTGTATCGCAGGACGCGGCAGGTCTGCTGCCCGCAGCACTCTCCAGCTACACGCAGGCTCTCAGGCTGCTCGTGCCGGCCTGCCACATGGAGCCCGACAGACTGAGGAGGCAGGCCTTCAGGGACAAGCTCACCAGGTGTGTGTGTAGCTAGTAGCAGTAACATGGAGCCCGACAGACTGAGGAGGCAGGCCTTCAGGGACAAGCTCACCAGGTGTGTGTGTAGCTAGTAGCAGTAACATGGAGCCCGACAGACTGAGGAGGCAGGCCTTCAGGGACAAGCTCACCAGGTGTGTGTGTAGCTAGTAGCAGTAACATGGAGCCCGACAGACTGAGGAGGCAGGCCTTCAGGGACAAGCTCACCAGGTGTGTGTGTAGCTAGTAGCAGAAGCTATACACTGTTAGTGAAATTATATTAATATTTTTTTTATTTCGCTCTGCTTCTGGTTTTAGCTTACCATAAGGCGTATCATCCCGGGACCACGACTCTCCATACTAATAGATGCGAACGAGCGCTTCCGATCAAAAATGTTTGAGTAGAATGGTTACAACTGGATAAAAAAGGCGTGACTTTAGATTCCGTTTTCTTCGGTTTTATTCATTAAAATCGATTTCTAGAAAAACCACATCACTTCTCATATCGTGTAGATGGTTCAGTTTATGTTTCAGCTCAAAAAATGTCATAGTTAATGAATAAAATGGTTACAAATTACAAAGTTACCCAATTTCATGGTAAAACCAGGAGGTAGTCTCTTAAGAAAGTGTCAACAGAAGGTCCCTGTATGTATAGCGTTTCGCTCTCCAACGTTCAGATACATGGAGCGCGCGGAGCAGATCAAGCAGCAGCTGCGCCTGCCGCAGCAGGACCCCCCGCGCCCCCTGGACCCCCCGCGCGCCCTGGACCCCCCGGCCCCCCGCGCGGACTCCCCGCGGCGAGCCCCCGCGCGCCTCGCGTGCTGCAGGTCACAAGTGTCTGCCACTACGGACGAGTTAGAGGATATAACGCAGTACCTCACCTGTGCACAGGTTAGTGCTTAGCATAGATTTAGTATTGTTAGGAATGACTGAGAAAAACAAGTGACGTCACTATTCTGCCTCGGCTGCGAACCGACCGCGCGTAGTCACTTTTTGCTAAAGCGGCGTACGTGGGGGACGTATATTTTGTTTACTGTGTTTGTGTAGTTGCGTGATCAAGTGTTCATATTCATATTCATATTCATTTATTGCATTGCCACATGGTTGTCTTAGATCTAAATACATTATTTATAGTCCTTTAGACATGTCGCACCCCGTCGGGGAACTGCAATATTTGAGAGAGAGTTTGAAATTACATTACAATTAATTATTATCACATTCCTATTACTTACATTTTTACAGAATTCAAAATTAAATTAAATAAGATACATGTCATAATTATTACTACCTATAATAAGAACTAGAAATACACTGTCAAGTTTGTAGAGTCTGTCAATAAAGTTTCAATTTTATATACGGTTTATGTCAGTTTTAGTACTGTTTGTGTGTAGTGTTTGTGTGTTATAGTCTGTGTATTAGGCTCGTTATCTATTTTTCGGTGTGTGTACGTGATAAATAATGATAATTACCTGTAACGATGGAGATTGAGTAATTAAATAATTTGTTGATCTAATAATTTGTAATTTTGGCCATTTTCTTAACACCCACCTCTCCTGATTACTAAAAGTATATTATACTACGTTAGTTCGGCTACGGATTATCCAAAACTAGACAAAAAAAAAACGGAGTTTGGTTTGGTTTTCAGACTTTAAAACACAGTTTAAAACACTTTCGTTCGTGTTAAAAAAACGGCCTCGACCGGATATTTGTATTTTTGTAGCACAACACCCTAGTAATACATAAGGGGGTGTTTCAGACCATCAAACTGAACAAGTTCCACTTTCTCCCACTTTAACTCTGTTTCTTGTATTTATTCCCCCAGCCCTCCGCGGACTGCAAACAGGACCAACCCGAGGTAGACGAGTACACGGCGCCTGAGAGCAGGACCCCCCCGCAGCAGCGCAACGAGCCCCCCGGGGGGTCCCAGCTCCAGGGGGGCGGGGGGGCGCGGCACAAGCTGAGGAGATTATTCTCGAGGTCCTCGCCTGTCAGCTTCGATGATGTAAGGGTCTTCTGTTTGTTTATAAATCTACAAGGTGAAAATAGGGTGAAAATGATAACATTAGCATCCTTTTAAACTAAGAGTCTGCCCATCAAACTGAACAACTTTTACTATAGGAGCAAACCGATCGGAGCAAAAGATAAATCGGCTGTCTCATACATTTTAGTCGAACAGGTATTGCACTTTATTATGGAACAAAGCAGGGTTGATATGATTTAACTCACTTGACATTGACAGTAGCTGATTTCCAAATTAAAAAAGCTCAGAATGTAAAAAAAAATCAGATTTAAATAAAATAAATCAATTTTTTTTATAAAAATCATGTTTTTTATTTACCCTGGAACGAAGTATAAATAATAGTAGATTACACGCCGAGGGCAGGAAAGTAAGAAAGGTCTCAGATCTCATAGAAGCCGAGGTCAACAAACATGTGATCTGAGGCTTCTTATTTACTGCCCGAGGTTAGTATACTATTTTTCTCCTCGACGGAGGTGGAAAGCGGCAACTTCTTTTAGCACCGCGGGACGAAAATTGACGCTTTTCTCCGGAGGGGAGAAAAGTAGGTACTTATTTAAATTTAAACAGCTGACATTTTTTCGCACTGTCACATTGGACAGAGTTTCTGTACTACTGGTGAAACGTGGATGTTCTGAGGTTTCAGAATATCTTTGACTACCCCCTCGGGGATTATAGTCGTGAGCATATGCTATGCTATACTAAAAAAACTTTAAATTTTGTTGTATTGCTCCACAGAACACGGAGAACGCTCGACAAAGAACAGAAGACGACGGCTGCCGCATCACGTGAACACACACACACAGATACCTCCAACACACACACGCGCCTGACACCGCTTTTTGAATGTCATACGTCGAACTCAGCTGTAGCAAATGTTTCAAAAAACGCACTTCAGAGACCTTTCTTACTTTCCTGCCCTCGGTCAGGCCTGTGTCACTCCGCGTGTAGATATTAAAAACATACCTACAGTTGAATACAGGCGGCGGCCATTGCGCAAGGGCCAATCTAGTAGGCTACCGCAAGCCAAGGAAGACAGAAGTATAACTTATTATGAACCGTAGTCCAGTGAATTAAGGCCCATATTCCCTCAAAAAAATTTGGTAGGTATGTAAATGAACACGTGCTCGGCTGGAACGCGAGCTAAATTAAATCATATTGTTTATCAGATTGAGTACATATTTCTTTGAAAACCATTGCGAAGTAAAGCTTCTGTAACGCTAGTTACTAGTTATTATTCTGTGCCTCGGTGTGTAATCTACTCTACCTAGCTCGCGGGCCGCATGGTGGCCCGGGGGCCGTATGTTACGGGCCTGAAGGTCTAAGCATAATAATTTGAGATTATTTGCGCGTATTGAATGTACCGTGCCTTACTGTTGTATTATGTAAATGCTGTTGTTTTGTAAATATAGTTGATTGTTAATTTTATCGAAATCAATTCTTTTATTTGGGTTCCGTACCGAAAGGGTGCCAACGGGACCCTATTCATAAGCCTTCGCCACTCGTCTGTCTGTCTGTCTGTCCTACCCAAAGAGTAATATAATAATTATACTAGTGTTTTCCCGCGACTTCGTCCGCACAAATTATATACCAGATTTTAAGTCAGATCATAAGCTATCAAACAAAAAAAGTTTTATTAAAATCGGTTCAGTAGTTTTTGCGTGATGCGCGAACAAACAAACAAACAAATAAACAAACAAACAGACAGACAAAATTTCTAAAAAAGGTTGATTTCTAGTCAGGGATACCTAAAAACCATATCGTAATTTTTTTTTTGTAAATTGCTTCAATGTACAGACACACTTCAGTTACAGTTTTATAATAGTTTAGAAGTTTAGATTAGATTAGAGTCCTACCTAGTTATAAGGGTAGGTATACAAAGGAAAACAACAAATAGTAAAAACCAATCAAGTTTGTTTCGGGCTTGCGCTACGTAACCCGTAGAAAGAGAAGGAACTAGAAAAAAGCACGTGTCTTGTCATATGTCAGTAAGAGATGCACATAGCAAATTCGCTCTAGTTAAAAAAGGAGATCGCTACTTATTGCTGTCCTTATCGACGTAGCCACTTTTTTTGTCTACGACGGCTGTCTGACTCCGGAGACATCTATTTTCATACATTGTATAGGATGTTATGACTATCGCTGTCTCATACGCGGTTACACTGATGTTCCGTCTACCAGCGTAAGCGAAAAATACTTCGCCTATGACGTAACCTAAAGAAAACTTTTTTAAATATTACTTATCTGATAATATGATACGGAACCATCCGTGCGCAAATCCGACTCGCACTTGGCTGTTTTTTTTTCTAACGTGTGGTTTGAGACAATACCTTTGCCAGCTTCCTTGGTGAGACCAACCGTGTGGAATTAACTACACTCAGTTGCAGAAACGCTCATTTCTCTCTTTTTTTTTTAATCCTACAATAAAGGCTTCCGCATATTGCAGCGATATTATCGAGCGATATTATCGACAGCGATATCGCGACACCTTACACACTGCAGCGATTCCGCGATTCGCGTCACGCATGCGCCCTTCACTGAATGTAGTAGAAAGCTAGAAAGAGATTGCGTCAGGTTGCGATAATATCGCGGCAGTGTGTGGGATCGAGCGCGTCCCCATACAAAATGTACTGAGAACAATTATCGCAAAATCGCAGCGATATTATCGCTCGATAATATCGCGGCAGTGTGTGGGATCGCGCGCGTCCCCATACAAAATGTACTGAGAACAATTATCGCAAAATCGCAGCGATAATATCGCTGCAATGAGCGGAGGCCTTAAATCTCTAGCTTGCTCAAGACAAAAAGTGACAGCAAGAGATTTGAATGGAGGATTGTATAGGATTTTTTGTAACTTTAATTAGCGTTTCTGCTAATTATGAATGAAGGCTGAAACTGAAAATACCTTTACCTTTCCGGAAACGGATATGCTGTCAAACTTCAAGGAGAATTAAATCTTCTGTCGTACATCAGACACAAAATTTTATTTTTTTAGTTTTTAACTTCGGTTTTTAATGCAAGTTTTTTGTGGTGTTTTGAGATTTATTAAATATAAATTGTTGTTTTTCATCATGTTTCTAACTAAGTATACAGTTTTAGCGGAAGGAGAGAATAATTCACAAATTTAGAATACCTACCAAACATCAAATAGCATCAAGACTACCACCTAGACTATCGAAGAAAATTCTTCGGTAGACTTCTGTAAAGTCTACCGAAGAATTTTCTTCGATAAATCTACTGGATTCTTCTCTATAATATTATACAATTATGGACGAAATCTGTAGGTACCTCAGGTCACGACCATAAACCTTTCAGGGGTCATCACAAACTAGTTACTATCATCGTCAAAACGTGCCGTCTCCAAAGAATAAAAAAATATTAAAGATAATACGGTACTAAAACTACTAATCAAAGTCAAAAGTGCGTAACAAAGACAGAGAGAGTCTAACAATGTTTTTGCTACAACCTAATCTAACTAATTAACCATCTTTTCATGCTTTCTGTGAATAATAAACCCAGAAAGAATTGATTAAGTATTAAAGACACAGACAAACCAGTTAATAACGCATGCCAGAGAATTACGCGTGTCAGAGAATTACGCGTATCAGTGACCTACAAGTGCCACGCAAAGATTAAAAGGTGCCAAAGATAGACAAGCCAGAGAATAACGCGTGCCAAAGAGTAACGCGTGTCAGTAAGTTACTTGTGCCAGAGTCCGAAAGCGTGCCAAAGACCGACGAGACAGTGTGTAAAGATAAGACAGTGGGCAACGCGTACCAGAGATTTACAAGCCAGAGAGTTAGGCGTATCAGTAAGTTACTTGTGCCAGAGTCCGAAAGCGTGCCAAAGACCGACGAGACAGTGGATAAAGATGGCTTATCTTTACACGTGAACATCGCGTGCCAAAGACACACAAGTTAGAGTAACGCGTGCCAAAGACTTAAGCGTGTCAAATAATTACGCGTGTCAGTGAGCTATACGTGCCACGCAAAGATTAAAACGTGCCAAAGATAGATAAACCAGAGAGTTACGCGTGCCAGAGACCGAAAGCGTGCCAAAGACGTGGGTAACGCTTACCAGAGACTTACAAGCCAGAGAGTTACACGTATCAGTGAGTTACTCTTGCCACGCAGAGATTAAAACGTGCCAAAGATAAAAGAGACAGTGAGCCACGCGTGCTAGACAGTTCCTTGTGTCAGTGAATTGAAACGTCTTAAAGACTAATACCTAAAGACAGACAAGCTATTGAGTCACGCTTGTCAGAGACTGATAAGGCAGTGTTCAACGTTTGCCAGAGGCTGACAAGCCAGAGTTACGAGTCTCAGTAAGTTACTCGTGCCAGAGTCTGGAACCGTGCCAGAAATTAACGCGTACCAGAAACTGACAACCCAGTAAGCAACACGTACAAGAGATTGACGACCCAGTAAGCAACGCGTACCAAAGACCGACAAGCCAGTTACCAACACGTGCCAGACATTGACAACCCATTAAGCAACGCGTGGTAAAGAGTGATAATCCAGAGAGTTACTCGTGACAGAGTCCGAAAGCGTGCCAAAGACAGACGAGCTAGAGGGTAAACTCGTACCAGAGACTGGTAAGACAGTAACGCGTGCCAGAGACTGATAAGACAGTGGGTAACGTTTGCCAGAGGCTGACAAGCCATAGTTACGCATGTCAGAAAATAACGCATGCCTTAAAAACGTGTCAGACTGTGACAAGCCAGTGAGTAACGCGTGCCAGATAGATAGATAGATACTGACAAGCCAGAGAGTTACGATTGTCAGTAAATTATTCGTCCCAAACACTAAAACCTGCTAAAGACAGAAAAACCAGAAAGCTACGCGTGCCATTGACTGACAAGCCAGAGTTACGCGTGTCAGATACTTACAAGCCAGAGAGTTACGCGTGTCGGAGAAGTCCACGTGCCACGGACCAAAAGGGACCAAAGACAGATAAGCCAGCTAATACGCGCATTAGATATAGAGAAACCTGAGAGTAACGCGTGTGAACTACTAATAAGACGGTGAAGATGAATAACGCATGCCAGTGATTAAACAATAGTCAAATATTATCGGACTCGTATAGAAGATAGGTTCTATATAGATGCAAATTTATCAAATGAGTACATACTTATAGCCCGAGATAATATAACAAGGTAGAACAATGTCGGATAAGCTGCGGCCGATGTTCAACGTACGCGGCGATTTGGCCGGTCAGGGCTCAAAGTTGGTCCCCATAGCACTGTGCGCTATCTGCTGCCTTTTCACGATCGGCGTAATTGTCATGATCGTTTTATATTTCACTATGGACCTTGGTGCTTAACGCGAGTCAGTTACTAACGCGTGCCAGTAACTAAACTTTACTAAAAATTAGATTTTAGGCGAGAGACGTTACGCATTATTAGGTAACTAGTGCCAATGACTAAAACATATCAGAAGGCTAACGTCAGAGATTTTTTAATTTATTTTATATTATTTGATATGCTAAAAGTTACTTTTACAATAGAAATTAGAATAAACAAACCATTTGCCATTTACAAACATCCAGATAAATACATACCAGTCAGTAACGCGTGCCAATAAGTAACACACGTATTAGATACTGATAAGCTGGCCGTAGAATATAACCAGTGCGTTACGCTTACCTACGAGTAAGTTACGCATCCCAGTGAGTTACGCATGCCAGGGAAGGATTCGGTACCTATAGACAAGACGCGTCCAACTATGGCATCGCATGCCAATGACTAAAGCGTGTCAGAGTTTAACGCGAGCCAATGACTGAAGCATCTCAGAAGGGTCACAAATGTCAATAATTAACGCATACTAGTGCGCAACGCATGCCAATAACTAACAGACTGCTAGATTCTGATAAACCGGAGAGAATAACCAGTGCGTAACGCTTACCTGCGAGTAAGTTACGCATACCAGTGACAAAACTTTTGTAAGGATTCGGTACCCTACAGACGTGTGACGTGACGCGTCCAATTAAGGTTACGCATGCCAAAGACTAAAGCTTGTCAGAGTTTAACGCGTGCCAATGACTAAAACATCTCAGAAGGGTAACAAAAGTCACATACGCATACTAGTGCGCAACGCGTGTCAATAACTAACAGACGTGCTAGATACGGATAATGATAATGATAATGTTTTTTTTTTTATTTAAATAAGGCGGAGAGTATAATCAGTGCGTAACGCTTACCTGCGAAAAGGTTACGTAAAGACTACTGAGTTACGCTTACCAGTGAGTTACGCATGCCAGTGACTTACTTATACCAGTGAGTTACGCATGCCAGTGGGTAACGCGTTATAACTGGTGCGACTCAAAATAAAGTTCCCGTCAGTGTTGTGTGTCTAAACATTAAGTGCTTGTTCAATTGTTGTCCACTAATGTTGGAATATTTGTGCGCTGTGTGTTTGTAATAAATTGTATCAGAATTATTAAGAGACGGATTTATTTTATCCTTAGATAAAGTATATATGTCTAGATAGAGTCTCACGCCTCTACCGTAAAAAACAAGAGTGGCCAACTTTCTTAGTTTGGGTCTGCAGGATCTCTGTGCGAGTATACCGACACGGTTTTTTTTGACGTTTTCGTACAGGTCGGTTATCTAAAGCTGGCGCTTTCACAGACACACACAAATTATGCGTTTTTCCTGTCATTGCGTCCGTGTTCGATAGAGAATGAGACATTTTTCATTAGGCGTGTAGTGAGACAAAAGCATTGCGTAAATGTGTGACACGCGCCAGCTTTAGTTAACTGACATGTAGGTAGCTTCGACTGTCTGGTACTTGACTGTGAGGTAGTATAAGTCTATCTTATATGCTCTAGCAAATGACGTTCCTGAGTGACAGAAAAGGATGGAGCGACGGAAAAATGCGATCGCGTGCGGCCATGTGTAGTTCAACCCATATGTAAACAAAAAAGGCAAAACACTATGTTTTTTTGGTTTCGGTCACCGTGGCTGGTTTTTCTCATAGGCGAAGTATTTTTCGTTTACCTACGCTGGTAGACGGAACATCAGTGTAACCGCGTATGAGACAGCGATAGTCATAAAATCCTATACAATTTGTATGAGCGGCGTGTCAAAACGGTGCCCGTAGCGCGAAGTAGCCGTAGCGCGAATTCCTCGTTGATGTCTGACTCCGGAGTCAGACAGCCGTTCGTAGAACAAAAAAGTGATTACGTCGATAAGAACAGCAATAAGGTAGCGATCTCCTTTTTTAACTAGAGTGAATTTGCTATGTGCATCTCTTACCGAGTGAAATGACAAGACACGTGCTTTCTTCTAGTTCCTTCTCTTTCTACGTCTAGAGTGTAAATCTATGGTAAAAACTATTGACAAAACCATGTCAAAACATACCTAAGTCTGTGGTCAAAATAGCTTATCTATGATCATCTGACTCGATCCGTATATATTTTCTTTGTAAGTACATAACTTGTACTTACCAAAGAAAATAATCGAGACTTGTACATAACCAAAAACCAAGAACACAAATAAAATAGGAAGGTATTGTAATAACAACAAATCAACTATGTTGGTGAAGTGTAGTGAGACATGGTGAGCCGATTGCCACATGACAGACAGTGAGGCGGTCGCCGAGTCGCAGTGCACCAGCTATTACGAACCGCGGTACGTACCAACTCAACTACAATCATCAAAACATCTACATCTACATCATCATCATCATCATCTACTACATCTTGCCCTTCCTGCCCGCAAACTTGCACGCGAATGGAGCTTATGATATGAACGCGGCCGATGGTGCTGTCCGTGTGGCAGAATACTGGGCTGGAAAAATTTGAAATGACATGCATCGATAGAAGTAATACCGGCTCAACTTTACAATGAGTACCGTCGAATTTGGGGGTGGGGATGGGTGGGGGGATAAGGGGGGGGGGGGGGGGGGGTCCCCCATGCTTGACTCTCGCAGTTTTTTAGTGCCAGGTACCTTTCTAAAATGTGACCTGCCTCAAAAGGAAATGATCCCCTAACGCCCCGCTTTAGCAAAGATATGAACATAATTATTGCAGCACGTGCCGCAGGCGAGTGTTGTATACAGGTGTAAGGAAAATTATAATTTTATCCTTTAAACCACATACTCTACCCATCAAACTAAACAACTTTTGCTATGGGAGCAAACCTGTCAGAGCATGGCCATGGGGCCTTGCGTCGGCTCTGCAACGTAGGTAGCAAGTTTGAAAGCTTTTCACAAAACAAAATAATAAAGTGTTCGTCGGTTGACACTTGACAGACGTCCTGGACCCCACCCCGTTCCCGCCACCGTCCCCGTCACGACCGTGGCGGCCGTTCCGCGACGTGTCGACGCGCACGTGCGGGCTGCACCGCGCGTGGTGCTGGATCGCCGCGCTCTCTGTCGTCGGCACGCTGCTGGCCGTCGCCGCTTGTGTCGTCGGCTTCATAAAGCTCGATAAAGGTTGTTTATTTGAGGATCTTAATGAGGGATTTTCCAAAATAGTCTGAAATAAAGTTCTTTTTTTGTTATAAATGAAAAATTAGTTCCAAATGGCTCGATAGATGGCGTTGACGCAACAGCGATGAGCGACCTTGCGGATAATAAAATACAAACAAAATTAGAAAAAAATGTGTTTTTAACACTAACTGTCGCAATGATATTGTAGTTAGTTACGTTCCCATCGCCACAAAGTAATTTGTCCAAAAATATTATTGCCTATATTTTGAAGGTAATACGAGGTCACGTCACGTAATGAATTTTAGCGAAATTTCGTCTGCAGACTCCTAACTAACTAGGTAGCTATCAGAAAATATAAAAAAAAACATTAAATGTTAATGCACGGACGTCTGAGCATGGACTACCGATCAATAGTTTGTTCAAAAACGTTGAAACACACTCGAGAAATCATGGTCAATCCACGCTAGTGTTTCATTTTACGTATCAAGCCAGCTTGTCAGTGCATTACCTACAGTGCGTTCCGAATTACGCCGATATCGCTGTGAGCGCGATAAATGTCGTTCCGAGTTGACGTGAGCGCGTCCACAATCGAAAACGTGACGTCATTCATGACGTCACTACCGACGCCATCTTGCAATAACAGTGCTCACGGCTCGGGGCGTTATCACTGTGAGCGAGTTGTCAAAAGTGACGTTTGTCATAGTAAATTTTTGAGGGAATTTTCAAAAGTGGCGTTTGACAGTTTTGCCGTCGTACATTTTTGGTTTGTTTAGGTCTCGATTTAGGTTTCTTTATTAGTATTGGGTTTCATTATGTTCTAAAAATGACGAATAAAAGTTTAATAACGATTAGTGATGAAGAAAATAATAGGAATGTTTGAATGTTGTGATGTGAACGGTGTGAGCGCGATATTTAGCGTTCTGAATTGATAGAACGCTATCAGCGCTGTCGGCACGCTAACGCAAATGGAACGGGTGTTAGCGCTGTAATCGCTCACAGCACTGTTTTTATGAATCGGAACATACCGCTACATGTGAGGAGCGTTTTTCTTTTCTTTTTTAAATTTAGTTCCAAAAAAACTCAACAGATGGCATTTTTATCGCTCCATAGAGCCGTTCGCGACGTCCTGTCAAAATCTTGTCAAGACTGTGCCTACCTTTTTTGGAAAGCCAAGGGATCGAGCCCATACAACCATGTCAGGCGTAAAAGTTTCGAATTTTCGATTAAAATGATTAGTAAATAATGAAATATGCCATCAAAAGATGCGTTGGCATCTTCTTGATCATCTTTTCCCTCTTTATTATTTTAAAGAAACACTTTTTGAAATTTTGACGTTTATTCGCACAGACCATAGCGCCATCTATCGATCCCCTAGAAAACAAAAAGAAAAACGCTCAGTACGAAGAAAAATGTTAACATATTATAGGTAACTAGGTACTTCGTTCACGGTTGCGCCTGACTTAGTGACAAGCATTTTAATGCTAAATTTATAGCCTAATAATTTCCGTCTCGCGTCAACGCCATCTATCGCGGTTTATTGGAACAACATTTTACTAGAAAACTGATTACCCGGTACGTATACCTAGGTACATCGCGACGAGTTTCTCGGGGTTAAGCAGTCATTACTTTACTCTTAATACAAAGCCTTATTTGCCACGTATCCTGATCTACTTTCTTACACAAATTAGGGTAAAAATATGATCTGGAGCGAGCGAAGCGAGCTCAAAATTTTACTGCAATATCATCGAAAAAACTCTTTTTATAAGTATGTACACTGAATCAGTGTACCTACATCAGATGTAGACTACAAGAAGTTGGGAATACCTAATACAATGGAGGACAGACTTGTTAGGCAACAAGCGGTGAAACATGATAATACCTACTCCTTGGTGGTCGGTAATGATCGTTCTGTTCTGTCGCGTCAGTCGCGTCGTTGTTTTTTGTGACGTTAACCGTGTCCCTTTCTAATCCAACGTCAAAAAAGTTAGCTCCTCTCCCAGGGCCGTAGCTAGGACTGGATTGAAGGTAGGGCATAGGAGGTTTAAGGTAGGGCGGAAGCAAAGAGCAGTTTTTTTGGATGAGATGAGAAAAGAACATAACTACCAAGTCTCAAAACGATGGTGATACTGAGATCCATTAGCCTACCTATCCTCCCCTTCGACACCACTCAAAGGCTGGAGCGAGCGAAGCGAGCTCGAAATTTCACACTCAAAACGGTGTTGGCATGCGTTCCATTAGTCTACCTACGCTCGTAATATCATGGGCTGGAGCGAGCGAAGCGAGCTCGAAATTTCACACTCAAAAACACATACGGTGCTGGTATGCGTTCCATTAGTCTACCTACGCTCGTAATATTATAGGCTGGAGAGAGCGCAGCGAGCTCGAAATTTCACACTCCAAAACTCAAAACTGTGTTGGTATGAGTTCCATTAGCCTAACTACGCTCATAATATCATAGGCTGGAGCTAGCGAAGCGAGCTCGAAATTTCACACTCCAAAACTCAAAACGGTGTTGGTATGAGTTCCATTAACCTAACTACGCTCATAATATCATAGGCTTGAGCGAGCGAAGAGAGCTCGAAATTTCACGGTCCAAGACTCAAAACGGTGTTGGCATTTGTGTTCCATTAGCCTACCTACGCTCATAATAATCATAGGCTGGAGCGAGCGAAGCGAGCTTAAAATTTCACACTCCAGGACTTAAAACGGTGTTGGTAACTCATACGGCACAATACCATAGGCTGGAGCGAGCGAAGCGAGCTCGAAATTTCACACACCAAGTCTAAAAACAGTGTCAGTCCGAGTTCACTTAAAAAAACAATTTAAAGGCTGGAGCGAGCGAAGCGAGCCCGAAATTTCACAGCACTGGAACTTTGTTGTGACCAGAATTCGGTCAGTTTTGTAAGGGAGCAAATGCCCTACATGCCCATATAGTAAAGACGTTGCCCATGTAGGAAAGAAGTAATGGTTGGGTGATTTTTAAGGTAGGGCATTGGTATTTTAAGGTAGGGCATTGCCCCACGATGCCCTAGCTACGGCCCTGTCCTCTCCTGTCTTTTTCTTAACTACGTCATTGGAAAGAAAGGGACAGACCTAAAATTGGAAATATCGATGACACCATTGCCAATTTTGATGTTTCAATGCTTGTAAGGAGGAGTGGCATCCTTTATGCATGGGCGTAGCAATGATTTTTTTCCAGGGTGGGCCAGGCCCAGGCAAGGTTGATGTAATAAAAACTAAAACCTAGAGCGAGCTAAGCTCGCTCGACATTTCACTGAATTCTGGAGCGAGCGAAGTGAGCTCGAGACTTTACGGCAATATAGTGAGATCAGTGAAATACGATTTAAATCCTGGAGCGAGCAAAGCGAGCTCGAGTTTTTTAAGACCTAGAAGCTGGAACGAGCCGGGCCCACCCGCCCCCCCCCCCCCCCCTTGCTACGCCTATGCCTTTATGATCTAAATCCATGTAGACTATGTAAGTGGGTAGGTAGGTTAGGTTCCCGGGGACCCCTTCATGCCCAGCATTTTCCCAATCTTGCCAGCCAATAGTTACGCCACTGCATTAAAGACGGAACCGCTGGTGTTTTACGCCTCCGTGGAGGAGTTATGACTTCTTAAAAAATCTGTCTTATACGGCTAGCCTTGACACATCCATCTGTCAAATTTACAGTGATGACATATGGAACAGAGACGTGGTCGCTCACTCAAGGCCTCATAAAAAGGCTGAAAGTCACCCAAAGGGCAATGGAGAGGGCTATGCTCGGAGTTTCCCTGCGAGATCGGATCAGAAATGAAGAAATCCGCAGAAGAACCAGAGTAGCTGACATAGCCCAAAGAATTGCTAAACTAAAGTGGCAGTGGGCGGGGCACATTGCTCGCAGAACCGATGGCCGATGGGGCCGGAAGGTTCTCGAGTGGCGGCCGCGTACCGGAAAGCGCAGCGTGGGTAGGCCCCCCACACGGTGGACCGACGACCTGGTGAAGGCGGCGGGAAACCGTTGGATGAGGGCGGCGCAGGACCGGTCGTTATGGCGATCCTTGGGGGAGGCCTATGTCCAGCAGTGGACGTCCATCGGCTGAGATGATGATGATGATCTGTCAAATTTAGTCTTTTATCTCGTTCTGTCGCGTGCAAATAGAAAGAGAGCGGAAGCGTGATAGCGCTATATCACGCTATCGCGGGTTGGCGTACTAGCCCCGAAGTACCACAATAATAATAATCACTATCACATAAGTGCCGGGAAGGTGCAAGGGGGTGCACTTACACCCCCCCTGTTTTGGAGGAAAATACAAAGGAAAAGGGGCATTTGAATTTACATATTACGTAAACGAATAGATATCAGGATAACATAGATTGTATATGGTTTTGTGCCCTAGTATCATATAAAGGTGTACAAAAAACCCTGTTGGAGCCTTTAGGGGTGCTTCAGACCATCAAACTGAATAACTTTCACTATGGAGCCAACTTCGAAATCTGCTGTCCCATTCATTTGAGTCGACTTGGTACTGCAGTTTTTCATGAAAGTGGTGTTTTTTTCGAGATTTCGATATTGGCTCCATAGTAAGTCCCCCTAATAGGCTCCAACAGGTTTTTTTTACGTACTGTATGTCATTAACTTGTTAATGTCTAATCTGTCCCAGCAGGGTGTATTCGTAACGCGAGGCTCGGCGCAGTCGCAGTTCCTCGGCCGCGGCCTCACATTCTGGTTCGTGCTCGCGACGGGAACTCTCATGGCTGCCGCCATCTTCAGCTGTATTCTTTACTTTAAATAAAATAAAATATAATCGTGATTGTTCCTTGTGTGACTTTAATTTGGAATTTATTTATTTTTAAATGTTTGCTTGTTGTGAATTAAATTTGTACGGCTTGTTTATTTATTTTTTTAATTTTTAGTTATAGCCTATCCCACTGCAGGTCAAAGTCCTCGTTTCACGAATAAATGAAGGTTACTGGGCAGCAGCAGCGGTCCAAGGACCCTACCTACCCCTGGCCACAACCCATGGGGGTAGGGTGGGACTCAAGAGTCCCCCTTTTAAACATAGTAGGTATGCCACTTAGGGAGGCATGGCATACGATACTTCGTTATTAAAGGGGGTTTAATAAGTATAATTTTTTAATTCGCACAATACCAGCTGTTAGAAAACGGTAATCTTGAACCTTATTTCTGTTGCATGCTTTCTAATAGCTTTTAGTAGTTGCTACTAAGTGTCTGATCACCTCGAAAGAGATAACACCTATCGGGCCGTATTGTCAAAATGATTCTGTATATTAACTAGTTATTACTCCCTAAAACGACTACGACAAAATAAAACAACCTGTATCTTTTCTTTTTGATGTCCTTTGGTATGTACATGGTACACCATGTACATTATCAGTGTCCTTCGACTGTCCTTACTTGTGACATAGCGGGGGGCTTTTGTATCAATGTCCATACATTTTTGCCCAGCGTCCTTTAAATAAACGAATTTAGACAAAAGCTAAATATGCTAGATGCCAGGCCAGCAAATATTTAAGAAACTTATTTTCGCCATAGATTAGTGGTGCTGCCAGATTAGTAATTCTACCTCTAGAGTTGGTAGTTAAAAGTCAAGACAGAGTTACTACTTGTGTAAAATGTGGGCAATCATTTCTTGGTGAATATTCGACAAAAAAACGTTAAGTACTTGATTCATCGTAGCACGTAGCGGTAAGTTTCATACTTTGAACAGAGACGTAATAAAAGTTTTTGAAACTAGATATTCTTTCAATTTAAATTGTTTTGTGTATCATAATTGGGACAAAGTCAATTTATCTGCCACTCTATTGTCCAATGGATTGTTCTTGCATGCCGCCACTGAGAAACGATAAAAATCGGCATGTGCCTCCATCTTTTTTTATTTTACATAATATGCAAAAAGAGCACGCATGACTCTTTTCTCATTTTGTCGCTTTGTTGTAGATGTCATGCTAGCCGTGCTGTTGATATTTATCGGCTATCATATATCATTTTGAAATTAGATACCACTTAATAGGGGTATTTGTTTAAAAATTACTGGCAACACCAAACCATAAAGAAACAAACAAACGCCAGAGAAAAAAAAAAGAAAAATGGAATTTCATTTCAATATGGACGCAACGCGACAAAAATTTTCATTTGTGCAGTGATTCTACAATTTGCATGTTTTCTCAACATCAATCTAACAAATAAAACGCTAAACTACTAGCGTAACTAACAAACTATAGTTTATAAGTTAAAAAACGATTAGTAAATTTAAAACAAATGGTTTTATGAGGTTAATTAAGTGGCGTGGTGAATAAGCAAGATGACGCAGTTTCTACCGCCGAATTTGTTGGCTTTGTTCGCGGCGCGGGACCCCATCCCGTACCTGCCGCCGGCTGCGAAGCTCCCACACGAGAAGAAACAGAAAGGATACGATGGCGTCGGGGCATTCCTTAATATTTTCGAGGTTAGTAATTGACAAGCTTTTTACTTCGCCGGTTCGTATTTTAGCGCAATGCGACATGCGAAGTGCTTCGGGATGACATCCGTGGAAACTGTATAATGAGTGTCATGTGACTGGGATTGTAATTTTGATCATTAGTAAGCACTATGTAAATGAGACGCCATTCCATTGGAGTCTATAATGTTTCTGGCTTTATAGCTGGCAATATAAAGGGTCCAACAATGCTGACACTTTTTAAGAGGATGATCAGACCATCAAACTGAACAACTTTCTCAGGGACAAACATCGAAATCATGAAAAAAAAATCTGCTGTTAATTTGGCTCGTGTAGGTTTGTACAATACAATACTCTTTATTTGCACACCAAAAACATAAAATAACAATATTAAAAGTAAACAAAAAGGGTACAAATTTCGGTCATCACTACAAAGATGGCTCCTAGATAATACTTTTAACTCGGTGGATGAATTCTTGGTGTACTCTGATCTTGGCGGTAACCGATAATCAATGCATGGTTTAACTTGGTATTGTTTTGACATGGCTTTAACTTCCTTTTCTCTGACATAATAATGTATAAATTTAATTATACGAGATGATCTCAATATTCAATTTTGCATGCTATTGACATAATGGCTAAATAGACGTGATCAAACTTCTTTAATTATTATAATAACATCTAAAATTGTACCCTAGTTATTGGCAAATAAATTTATTTGTATTTGTAAAAGTGATTTCTTCCTTTCTTCCTTCCGTGTTTATAGTTTTGTATGAAAGAGCGATTTTTTTTTGCGATTTTGATGTTGGTGCCGTACTGCCGTCATTGACCTCATATAACAGAAGTAGACACACAATCAGTGGTCCAAAAATGGAACATTCAAAAGAGCTCATAAATTACGTTTCCGAGCTCTTTTGGTCTTAGTACTACGCCGATTCTCCAACTGTAAACATACCTAATACGACTCTACGAATAAAAATGTATAGAAGTGTAAATGAACCTCAAAAAGTGGCACCAAAAAAAGTGTACCTTGTTCTAAATTTGTTCTCTAAAAACTGTACCTAGCCGCCAAAACTCATACAAAATGTCATTTTTCATTGGGTGCCAAAAATTATTTCGATTTTGTTTAGAGTTACTCTTCTATAGTTATTCTTATTCATAGATACGATTAAGTTTAATAATCAAATATGACATATTATTATCACCCTACAGCATTCATACTTATTTTGTGTGGCTTATAATTTGCCGCTCTCTCCCTCTGCCGGCTTCACCTCAGTCAACAAACATGTGATCTGAGACTTTCTTATTTACTGCCCGAGGTTAGTATACTATTTTTCTCCTCGACGGAGGTGGAAAGCGACAACTTCGTTTAGCGCAGCGGGACGACAATTGACGCTTTCCTTCCGGAGGGGAGAAAAATATTTTTGAAGAAAGAGATGGAAAAGAGGAGGGTCGAGCCATATTTTACGAAATACAATCCAATACACAAATAAGTATTGAATTATTGCCGGCTGGGTATAATTTTATACAATAAATTGACATTTTAGTGAGGAATTCAGGTTTCCAAAAATCCGTAGATTTGCCATTGAAATCCGTAGATCTACGGATAAATCCGTAGGTCTGGCAACCCTGCCTCAAAACTAAGAATCAGCTTGGATAATTATCTTGATGATTTCGAACCCGGCATAGAAAATATTCGCCTGAACCTATGGCCCCTTAAGTTGTACACTCTGATTGAAATTACACATATTTCTGGCCAATTCGGTATGTCAAGTTTTTTTTTGGAGGGCTGAATCGAAAACCATTTCGAGATAATTGTCTCAATAATCATATTTTCTATGTCAGAAATTTTAAAATGAAAGGATTACTGATATTTTTAATAGAATAACGTCGTTTTTCGGTCCGTCCAGTGACGTCACTGGAATACCTGTGAACTCCTTGGTAAACATAAAATCAACTTAAAATAACCGGCAATTAAGAAAAAACATATATTCACAAAGTCAGAATTTGACATTGATGTTGCCGTTTCTGTTTCCAGCATAGAGTTAGAAAGAGGAGGCACGTTTTAATTTTTTTAAATATTGCCGTAGGTAGTTTTTCTCCATGGAGTTCGAATTATTTTCTCTCCACCATTTTTGCACTTAGAGATTACAGATCAAAATCATTTAAAAATTATATTTATATTGATAAACTCAATGAATCACAATAAAAATGAAATAGGTGTCTTAAAATTATGTCTTCTATCAGTAAAAATAAAAAATATAAAAATGAAGACCAAAAAAAACTTGACATACCGAATTTGTTATTGTGTTCTTTGAGCATTTGAGTGTCTTGTATCTTATGAAAACTATTCAGTCTGAGGACCATGAGCCGTTCTTTTGTATGTATCAATGGTTGCAGGCTTGCCTTCCCACTAACAGGCTGCCTTTATTTGGTCACTAGAGATCATAAGTTCGTCGTTTTAGACGTCTTTAGCCGAGAGGTTCACTCAGAGGAAAAGTTAGCCTATAATGGTGAATGATCCTATCTCTGTAGGTCTTGGTAGAGCAGTTCACTTCGTCTTTCAAATTGGGGATACTTACATACTCATGAATTTTTTCCATTTCAAGTTTTTGCGTGAATTAACACAATTATTATAATATTACAGCACCCATCAGAGACTCCGCCGCCGACCCGAGTGGAGACGAGAGAAGAAAGAGCGGAGAGACGTCGCAGAGAGAGAGCCGAACAGGTCGCCTACAAGTTGGAGCAGCAGATAGCGCTTTGGGACCCGACCGCCAACGGAGGGGCCACCGACGACCCCTTCAAGACTCTGTTCGTCGCGAGGGTGGTCAGTATTCACACTATAAGACTATAACCATGCTCTACATACAGGCTTCGATCAAAGTAAAATTAATGGATAGGCCTTACGCGAACATTTCCAACCAGAAGAATGAGGCAAAACAAATGAATGGTATACTTCAAATTTGTACGCAATTGCCCTAGTTGTGTACCCAACTTAACATGCTTTAGGCCTATCCATTTATTTTACTTTAATCTAAACATACAGGTAGCAGGACACAAAGCAGTGGTGGTCCAGTGGCGAGTAACCTTGCCTGCCGTGCGAGAGGTGATGGTTCGATCTCCGTCCAGGCCAAATCGATCGGCTGATCCGCAATTTTGTATGGGATAATTTAGATAATTCATGTTCGTTGGGATAGTTTTTTAGTTTTTTTTGTAATTTTTGTTACAGAACTATGACACATCTGAATCTAAGCTAAGGAGAGAGTTTGAAGGCTATGGACCCATCAAAAAGGTAACTTATTTAACATAATATAAATAAGATACATATAAATAACATAAATAACGTAATTATTATTTTCTTGAGCAAAAACCATTATTACAAGTTCACAAGTTACAACCCTGACTCACATAATAGCAGGGTTCGAATGGATAATTATGAATTATCATGATCATTATCTTGACGAAGCTTGTCGTGGATATATGACTACGCCCTTTTTTTGACAAGGCATGTTGCCAATTTTATAGTCAACTAGTGTTTTCCCGCGACTTCGTCCGCACAAACTATATACCAGATTTTAAGTCAGATCATAAGCTATCAAACAAAAAAAGTTTCATCAAAATCGGTTCATTAGTTTTTGCATGATGCGCGAACAAACAAACAAACAAATAAACAAACAAACAAACACACAAACAAACAGACAAACAGACAGACAAAATTTCTAAAAAAGGTTGATTTCCTGTCAGGGATACCTAAAAACCATATCGTATTCTTTTTTTTGTAAATATCTTCAATGTACAGACACTTCAGTTACAGTTTTATAATAGTTTAGATAATTTGTAATTTTGTTTCTGGTTTAAACAATATACTCCACCGGCTGAAGAAATTTTGGTTTTGATGTTATTAAAGTCTGCAATTATTAGGTATATGATGTAGAGTTATACTCCAAAAAATTATAAAAAACTTGAACTTGCTTTAGATAATAGTTCGTGACCTGGTTCGCCGATATCTAACATTAATAACAATTGTATAAAGCTAACAACCCATAATGACAGTTGAAACCAGAAATATTCCATTTTAGATCAATATTAAAATGAGATAATGAGAATACCTAAAGTGTATTCACCATAAGTTCGAAAGTGTTATATTATAACATTTTATAAATATCTATATTAACATATACCCGATATAAATTTTTGACACATCATCAACTCTAATATTATTATAACTAAGTGGTTATTTTACGGCTTCTACGCCCGGACTAATAATCTTAACTATTATAAAACCGTAAATTCATAAGGAATAAAAAAGTAGCGGTTCTCTTCATATAAATTCAAATAACATTCGATAGCGCGATTTAAAAACGTGCAGCGCCATCTATTGACAAAATTGTTAGTTTGTTTGTTTGTTCGCGCATCACGCAAAAACTACTGAACCGATTTTGATGAAACTTTTTTTGTTTGATAGCTTATGATCTGACTTAAAATCTGGTATATAATTTGTGCGGACGAAGTCGCGGGAAAACACTAGTAAATGATAAAAATACATAGTCTTGATAATTATTATAAAATTGTGTACACTCCGTCGCAGATAAGTATGATCTTCAACAAGGAGAACGACAAGCCGCGCGGTTACGCGTTCATCGAGTACGAGCACGAGCGAGACATGCACTGTGAGTACATCATACACACTAAATACACACACACACAAATATACACGCAGACACTTTGTACACGCAGACACTTAATACACCGAGATATTAGTACACGCAGACACTTTATACACTGAGATAATTGTACACGCATACACTTTATAAACTGAGATAATTGTACACGCAGACACTTTATACACTGAGATATTTGTACACTTGGAGACTTTATACACTGATATAAATGTACACGCAGACACTTTATACACTGAGATATTTGACACGCAGATACTTTGCACGGGGTCCTTCTTAATAATGCGGACGGTATTTTAAATTTAATTTTATGTTTGCACACCGTTTAGATTTATTTGCCCTAAGTAATATTTTCCTGTATTCACCATTGATAATAATTGCTAAGCAACTCGGTTATATGATAACCTACATATTATAAATAATATTAAGGGCCTGTTTCACCACTTCTGGCTTCTGGATACGTCATTGTTAGCTTTTTTGGCTCAGGCCTGAAATGTCAGTTTTCCTAAAATGTTATTTTCCCAAAATGCCTGCTTTTCCATTGTCTGCACGTCACGTCCAGCTGACATTATGCAAAAGACGTGCAGACATTATGGAAAAGCAGACATTTTGGGAAAAATACATTTTAGGAAAACTGACATTTCAGGCCTGAGCCGCTTCTTTGACAGATCGTTTTACATATTTTGTATGAAAGATATATGTCAAAATATATATCGGATAAGCTAACAAGAACTTATTACGAATTGGCGAAACAGGCCCTAAATCATTTATTTTTCAAGTGTTAGATACATATTACAGGTACACAAATACACAAAAAAAAAACACTTTATAGTCTTAAGTATTACAACTTATAAGAGGGCCTGTTTCAGCCCTTCCGAAATATTCTTCATACAAAATATGTCAAAATGACACTGACAATATGATAAGCTAACAAGAACTTATCCAAAAGTGGTGAAACAGGCTCTGAACTATTTTCTAAGTGTTAGATCCAGTACAGGTCCACATAAATACACAGAAAATACACGCATACAACTTGGATTGATATAGTTGAAAAGTTATATTCCCTGTGTACATTTCTATTATAACTCTGTGTACTTTTTTAATATGAGTGACAAAAAGATGCTATTTATCACTTTTTGTTGCTCATTGTGTTATAGATATAATTATAATTCGTGATACTATATTAGATGTAGGTTTATTTTATGCATTCGCTTTGCTATGAAGGGCATTCTCGGGGGATCTTAGTTGGTACGAATTTGGTTATATTTTCTTTTAATGAACTTGCAAAAAAGTGTAACCAAATGTACGGCTAACAAATAATTTTTAATTATAGAAATTACGCTAACGCGATGGGAATCCGTCCAAAAATGTTTGTTTAAGGGGATATAATTCGGAGCGCGCTCCATACAAACGTACTATGGTGATATTTTCAATACTAACCAATTAAAAACAATGAAATTTTGCAGAAACAATCTAGAAACAAATTTCTATGCTTGTATAGAAACAGATTTTCGTTTAAATGTATAGTTTTAAAGTTGCAGTGCCTTAAAGATTTCCATACAAAACTTAAATTAATCCTAGCATTGAAACTGTAAATTTTAACGAAAATCTGACTTCATACAAGCATAGAGATTTGTTTCTAGATTGTTTCTGTAAAATTTCATTTTAATTGGTTAGTATTGAAAATATCACCATACTCGTAGTACGTTTGTATGCAGCGCGCATTTTCGCTGTCGGAATAAAATTCTCTTAAAGAACAATAATTAATAATATTAACATCTACATTTAACGGGTTCTCATAGCGTTCCCAGTTCTTATATCTCCCAATGTTGGGAACATTTGGTAGTCTGGGAATTCGATTAGTTCAATTGAGATTGCGACTGCAAATTTATCAGAGTTATAATTTTCGTGGAATTGTTACCCCTTAGGGGTCGAAACCGTTTGGTTTGGACCACTAATGGGTCTAATTAGATGCTTACTGCGGATACCCTAAACAGGGAAAAAATTTAGTTGTTTTTTCCCTGTTTAGGGTATTATTGCCTTTTCGAAAATGACCCTTCGACACAGGACCCCAAACGATAGTTTAGGTAACTGCGTATTCCCTTAAAAATGTGAACAATATCCTTGGTCTTAGGATAGTTAACCTCTCGAGAAGGACCCCTTAGGGGTATAAAAAGGATTGTTAGAAACCCCTTAACAAGAATTAGGATTGAGCCTCATCTGGCAACATGGATCGCATTTTTTCACGATCTATCCTTTTCTGTCGCTCAGGAACGTCATTTGATAGAGCGAGAAAGGTCGCAACACTGCCGGTGCTGCCGCGTGCTACAGCGTTCCGGCTATCTTTTTCGCTCTAGAATATGACGTTCCTGAGCGACGTAAAAATGGAATGCGGTGCTGCCAGATGAGGTTCAACCCTTATTGCCATATCGAAAATGATCCCTTGGGTTTCATCTTGGGAAAGGGTCATCCCTTGGTGATGTCTTTGGATCCCAAACGATAGTTTCGATGGTAACTGCGAATTCCTTAAAAATTTATAGAATATTCGTGGTTTTAGTATTGTGGCCCTCTCGAGAAAGACCCCCAGGGGGTACAAAAGTTAGGGGTGTTAGGTTGTGTCGATGCGCGAGTGAGACAGGATATTAACAGTTGGTTTTTCTATTTCGCACCGCAGAGCACCCGCCGTGCCGCGTACACCTACCTTATGTCAGCGCCCAACTTTGTACCTATAGGTTTGTATGTGGTGGTAAGATACGATACCAATACCAACATACAACTGTTTATTATGTATATGTGATGGCAAAGTTACCAAAGTAACAAGTTTTCATGGTTGGGTTGTCTGTAGTGTGGGTGTGGGAGAGATTTTGAGGGTTGTGTTCGTTACCTTTGGTTGTAATTTAGGATAGAGGTCAAGGAAAACAAACAGTAAGTACTAATAGACCTCAGAGCCGCACGTGTCCTTAAGGTAAAGACGGAACCGGGTACCTGGATATAGAGAACGATAATTGAGATTCTTTTTTTGAACAAAAGATATAGTGACTGGACACTTCTCAATACTAAAGATTCCGCTTATATATTTAATGTTTTTCGTAAGAGGAGTAAATCTTTTCGTAAGACTGTCCGTAAATCTCTTCGTATGACTGTAAGAAAATCTCTTCGTAAGACTGTAAGTAAATATGTTCGTAAAACTGTACGTAAATCTCTTCGTAAGACTAATTAAATATCTTCGTAAGACTGTAAGTAAATATCTTCGTAAAACTGTACGTAAATCTCTTCGTAAGACTAAGTAAATATCTTCGTAAGACAGTAAGTAAATATCTTCGTAAGACTGTAAGTAAATGTTTTCGTAAGACTGTTCGTAAATCGAGGAAAAGATCTTTAGTTTGCCGAGCCAACGAAGTAAGTAAGTTAACCGGAATATTCAATTTGTTTTTTCTACAAACAAGAAGGTATTTATTTAAAAATACAGCAAACACCATGCTGAATACATTGAAAATCAATATCGAAATACAATTTAAAAAATGCTTCAACACCAATCGGTACCCAACACAATCTACCCGCATTTCTCCTCAACCCCATACTAGAGAAAACCACAACCATTGAAAAAGTAAAAGTTAAAATATCACAAAAAGTAGTATATTTGAATTAAGTGTTAAATGAAATAATAATTGAAAGTAGCGCAAGGATACGTAAGTAAAGCGCTCCAGGTAACAGAGTAACGAACGAACGAATAGCGCGAGTCGCCGCGGACGTGCGTACATACACTCGTATACACTTTGTGTGCTCTGTGGCCGCCGGCCGGTGCTCGGCTCTGTTCGTGGACTGATGGCGGTGGTTGCGAGGGCGGGATCTGTTAGTTACAGTTTGAACTTTCATGCGTTTAGTCGCACCGAATTCTATAAATTATGATAGAGTGTAAATTACTTATTTTATTAATTATGATAGAGTGTAAAATTATTCATTCTACAAAAATTTATTTATTCATTGTAAAATAATACAGTATAAATTATTAGTTTTACAAATGATTGTAGATTGTAAATTACTTATTCTATAAATTATGATACGAGTGTAAATTACTTATTCTACAAATGATAATAGAGTGTAAATTACTTACTTATTAAAAAAATATGAATTTGACGATTTGTAGCATTATTTATATTCGTACTAAATGAAGGTTCCATAACGCCATAACGTCTTGAAACAGAACGAAAAATTTTACAAAAATCCGAATCAAGCAAATAAATTAGACAGAATAAATAATTATGTTCAGCGTAAAGAAAGAAGATGCCTTATCAAATCTGTAACTGTGTAAATATTGTTATGTAAATAAATTATTTAATTGTAGACAAAAGAAAAAGCAAAATCACTATTCACTAATAAAGGCAGACACAAAACAAAGCAGAGTACATTCAATTACGTATAGTAGGGAAGTATTAGGGCAACCATCTCCATCAGAACGCAACAAGAGTCGGCCAACGGTCGCGGTCGCGGCAAAGTGACCCGTAAGTAAAGGTAGTAAGTGACACAATGCGACGACACGGTAGGTATGGGCCACGCGGTGGGTATTTTTATCTCTTGTTTGTGAACCTGCGTGCGGCGTGGTGGTACCGAGTTGTGCTGCCCACTGTAATATATCATATGACCCCACATATTATTATGTACCCCCCTACAGCGAGATGGGATCTCCACTTTGGGTGGTTTTACACTCCTGACATACCTGTATCGCTTTCTCTAAACTTTTTCTCTTCTCATTTACTCTTGTATATTTCTGCTACTTTTAAGCTGGCATTTTCTATTGACGTCCCCAATCTGGTCTAGGTACGTCCTCCTAGGTCTGCCTTTACCAATATTTCTTTTAACACGCTGTATCTGTTTCGTAAGTCGGCTTTTATATAATTTCCTGTTTCAATCTAAATTTAAAGGGACACATTATAATGGGTTCGCACGCAAAATGTCAGATACGAAAAATGACATACGCAAAATCTGAATTCTATAAATGCCAGACACACAAAAATTACAGACATATACACAAAATGCTATAAACGTAAACTGTCAGACACGCAAAATGCTGATATGCAAATACGCAAAATTAGTTGTGCGCATGTGTTTACGTTTGTAGCATTGTGTGTATCTGTCAGTAATTTTAGTGTCTGGCATTTATAGAATTCAAATTAACGTTTGTAATTTTGTGTATCTGACATTTTTAGTGCGAACCCTTTTTTCTTTTTTGCGAATTTCCTATAGGTTTCTCAGGGAAAGTTGTTCAGTATAATGCGTTTAATCACCCTTTAAAGTAATGCACTGTTTACTAACACCCTGTAGATATGATAGTAACACAGTGGTCAGTATGACGTACCATCACGCCGTCACGCGAGGGGTATCGGCACATATCAGCTCGCAATCGGTAGGTATCAGAGTAGGTATACCTATGTACTTGTTTCTTTCTTTCAGGACATGCCACTTGTGACACAATTTGATGACCAAGTTGTCATTAAATTGTGAATCATGTTTTAATATTAAATATGGTTTGTAGAAGTGTTTTAATATTGAAGCATTTAAGTAAACTGTGCATAATGGAATCGAATTTCAAAAGTAATAAATGTAATTCGATATGTTTTACAAGGGTCAATATGATATTCAAACGAATTATTAATAAAAATACTAGATTTTAGGGCTGTATTTAAGAATAAACTCTAGCTCTTCCGTTCATAAATGGGATTTCTGACTTTTACTAAAAAAGTTATCGAGAAATCGCGTGCGAATATGTTCAAGTATTTTGTTAATTACTTTATCGTATCGAAAAGAAAAGTGTTTCTATTGAACGTTTCTGTTTTATGTTTTCCTATTACTTGCCATTGTAAAAGTTGAGTTTCATGGTTCGTGACACAAATTAAAATATCGTTAAACATCGTTTGAAACTCTAACATTACTACTAAATAAATAACAATGGAAAGAAATTATGCACAGTTACGAGTACTATTTACAAAGTTTACATGAATTGAAATTGATTTCAATTACAATTGTAATAAACGAATTACAAACAACAATTCATGCAGACTTCTTCATATTATTTAAAAAAAAATCACTATTCTCTCTGTGTACGAACTACAATGTAACCTAAAAATCAAATGCGTTATAAATTAAACGGGGTTCTTATGGTCATCAAAAATTTAGCTGTTTCATACATTTGGGTCACACCAACAAATATTTATTTTGCGATTTCAATATTGGTCCCATGGAGTCATGTTGCAGGGTTTGCCCCGAACACTTGTCTATCACGTGGTGTTCACGCGGTTCGCGTTTCAGCCTGCCACGAGGCTCCACAATCCTTCTCAGTTGTTCTTACTCAAAAACAATCCTCGAGATTGAATAGATACTATCTAACCACTTGACATTGGCGGAAATGCGGTGCTAACACACAAGCAAGAAGTCCATTAATTATTAATAATTGATCCCATATCAAAAGTTGTTCAATTTGATTGTTTGAAGCATTGTACGCTTTAATGTTTACTTACATTGTACCGACACACACGGAGAGTAGTGGTGGAGCGATGATAGCTTGTAGAGGAAGGAAACTAACTCCACCCTCCCCCTCCCCCGCACAGCCGCCTACAAGCACGCGGACGGTAAGAAGATAGACGGCAAGCGGGTGCTGGTCGACGTGGAGAGAGCTCGCACCGTCAAGGGATGGCTGCCGAGGAGACTGGGTGAGTTGTAGCCTCTAGGATCTAGGGTACAGGGCAAGGGACTTCACTTTGTAAGGGAGTGGGTCCATACTCCGCCACGCGGGTCCCACTGGAGTTCTCTCAGCGAGGGAATTACTCTAGTAAAGTTACGGGTCGCTTGTATGGCGAATGTAAATAATTTATAATAGCCTGTTATTTTTGTCTTTTATTTAAGATTATAATTCTAGTTATCATTTAGATTGAAAATCCCCCTAAAAATTTCTTAAATGATTTTAACAAAGTAAAAAAAATCGTGTAAAATTGGGAAAAAATAATATATAATTTTTTTTTATGCCATTTGTTAAATACATTTGTATTATTTTATATTAGAAGTAAATCCAACGAAAAATCACCACGGAACCTTTGTTTTTAAATAAGTAGAAATTACGAAAAACTCAATTTTAGTACAAAATTTACACAGTGCACTATTTTTATAAACTCATAACCTAAAACAAACAATAAAAATTATAAAAGAAAGAAATCTGACACTATAAATAAAAAATTTACATTTTAGCACTGTACTAAACTAAAAATACGAAATTTAGTGGGATTCGTTAAATAAAGTATCTTAATATCATTTTTATAAACATTCTAGCAAAAAAAATTTCTTATTATAAATTATTTCCTTTCGATCCGTATTTTTGATGGACTATGTACCCACTGTCCATTACAAGTGTCGACGGGCTTACCCCCGTCACACTGGACAGAGCTTTGTACGATGTTCTGAGGTTTTAGAATATCTCTGACTACCCACTCGAACAATATAGTCTTGAGCATCTGCTATGTATATTTTCGTGTATGTAATAACCGTGTAATGTTAATGTTCGCAGGAGGAGGCCTGGGAGGGACGCGTCGAGGCGGCGCCGAGGTGAACATCAAGCACTCCGGCAGAGAGGACAACGAGAGAGAGCGAGAGCGATACAGACTGGAGCAGAGACACGACGCGGAGCGCAGGGGGAGGGACAGAGACCACCGGCCAGAGCGGGACAACTCCGAGCGTACGTACTGTACATAGATTTAAAACTTTTCGCTTACGCTGAAAGGTGGGGCCATGAAATCGAGAGCGAGATAGCCAGTTGTGAAACCTTATGTAAACAAAAAAGACAAAACATTATTTTTTGTTTCGGTCACCGTGGCTTTTGTGTTTGGCAAGATATCAATCATATGGAATCTTTGCCAATCATATCGTCTTTTAGTATTCAAAAGTCAAACTATTGCTGTTCCATGTGCGGCCACGTTATGGCTTAATCTATAGTGTAAATCTATGGTCAAAGCAACGGATTATAGTAGATTACACACCGAGGGCAAGAAAGCAAGAAAGGTCTCAGATCTCATGTAATTGTTGACCGAGGCGAAGCCGAAGAAAGAAGAAGACAACAAGTTTTTTCTCCCCTCCGGACGGAAAGCGTCAATTTTCATCCCTCTGCGCTAAACAAAGTTGTCGCTTTACACCTTCGTCGAGGAGAAAAATAGTATACTAACCTTGGGCAGTAAATAAGAAAGCCTTAGATCACGTGTTTGTTGACCTCGGCTTCGCTTCGGTCAACAATTAATTACATGAGAACTGAGACCTTTCTTACTTTCCTGCCCTCGGTGTGTAATCTACTATTTATTAATACCGTCTACCGTCGTGTTCTGCGTCAAAGTTTTGTATGAAATTGACTACACTGAAACCACCTTAAGTAAAATAAAGTTCATTCTCTACAAAGTTAGAAATACAATGGTTTGGATTAAATTAAGTGAATATTGAACCCGTACAGGCCCGGCGGCGCGTCGTCGCTCCAGATCCAGGTCACGGCGCCGCTCCAACTCGCGCACCCGACGCCGCGACCGACCCGACCGACCGGACCGACCTGACCGACCGGAGCGACCCGACCGACCAGAGCGCGCCGACAGAGAGCGACCCAAGGAGGAGGATAAGGATACCGACAACAAGTACGTACATGAGTATCTAATATTAGACCAGGGGTGGCCAAACTTTTCTAGTACGCGGTCTACTTGAAAACTCAGGTTTACCTGGCGGTTTACATAAAAAACTGTACCGCCAACATTATTTCTTTGATACAATTAATCGTTATTTGTTATGCTAGGCTGCAAAGTTGTTTTTTGGCGCGAGTACATTTATTGAAACCTGAGCAAGCGAAGGATTCTAGGATTGAACCACGAGCGAAGCGAGTGGTTCAAATAATAGAATCCTGAGCGTTTAGCGAAGGTTTCAAAGGTACGAGACGCAGAATAACTTTGCAGCCGAGCGAAACACACAATTTTTCACCTCACAACAGCGAGGAAAAAAGTGAATTGCTAAAAAGAACATTTCAAAAAGTTTTTATTTTCGTGCTGGCCAGTGTCATGAAATAGTTATTAAGCATTTTCAGTGCCAATGCACTGCCAATGCGGTATACAAAAATATTGAATAGACAGATTCGAATTTCAAAAACTCTTTCCACGCTAGCGGATAAAATGCACTTTTGCACTCAGATTTCGAACGATAAACAGAATCTTTCCGAGCTTGTGAGGTGAAAAATATTTTGGTGGTGGATTATAGGTATTTGTAATGCTCGTCTGTCAATCGATACCTACTGATGTTTCGTTACATCATAGAAAACGCAGATTCATACTCTACTTTTTATAGGCATTATGGGGACCTGTCACAGTTTCCAAAAATATTCACTTTCAAAAAGTATGCCGTTGGTAAGTATCAACGATATTTCCTCCACAACCAGAATATTTAAAAATTGATTCCTTTTCTATTGACTTTATCGATCTCTTCGCGGGCTACCATAAAGGCCTCCGCACATTGCAGCGTAATTATCGAGAGATTTTATCGAGCGATATTATGGACAACGATATCGCGACACCTTACACACTGCAGCGATTCCGCGATTCGCGTCACGCATGCGCCCCACCACTGAAAGAGATTGCGTCAGGTCGCGATAATATCGCGGCAGTGTGTAGGATCGCGCGCGTCCCCATACAAAATGTACTGGAAACAATTATCGCAAAATTTAAGTCTGATCATAAGCTATCAAACAAAAAAAGTTTCATCAAAATCGGTTCAGTAGTTTTTGCGTGATGCGCGAACAAACAAACAAACACACAAACAGGCAAAATTTCTAAAAAAAAAAGGTTATTTTCGAGTCAGGGATACCTAAGAACCATATCGTAATCTTTTTTTGTAAATATCTTCAATGTACAGACACACTTCAGTTACAGTTTTATAATAGTTTAGATTAGATTTGTAACACCACTGGCTTTTCGGTGAAGGAAAACATCGTGAGGAAACCTGCATGCTTCAATTTCGGGGCGTGTAGTTATTGTACCCACTGTCCGTTACAAGTGGCGACGGGCTCACCCCCCGTCACACTGGACAGAGTTTCGGTACTACTGGTGAAACGTTGATGTTCTGAGGTTTCAGAATATCTCTGACTGCGGACCTCGGGGAATATAGTCGTGCTATGTTTTGTTGTTTGTTGGTAGTATAATGAGCTACTAATTTTCGGACGTACGTTTCTTAGACGTCGTCGCAGATCTCGGTCGCGGTCGGAGCGGCGCCGCGAGAGACGGGAGAGGGACAAGGACAGGTCGCGCGACAGGGACAAGAAGAGGTCGCGGCGCGACAAGGAGCGCGACAAGGAGCGCAAGGAGCACAAGGTCAAGCCGGAGGACATCAAGATCAAGCAGGAGCCGCAGGACGGTACTGATTTTTTTATTTGCTTCGATCGGTTTGCTCTCATAGTAAAAGTTGTTCGGGTTGATGGGTAGACTCTTAGTTTAGAAGGATGCTAATGATATCAATTTCACCCTGTATAAAGGCTCCTTAATTTGGTGACACTTTTATAAGGGGACTAGTGTTTTCCCGCGACTTCGTCCGCACAAATTATATACCAGATTTTAAGTCAGATCATAAGCTATCAAACAAAAAAAGTTTCATCAAAATCGGTTCAGTAGTTTTTGCGTGATGCGCGAACAAACAAACTAACTAACAATTTTGACAATAGATGGCGCTGCACGTCATTTAAATCGCGCTATCGAGTGTTATATTTGAATTTATATGAAGTAAACCGCAACTTTTATGTTCCTCATGATTTTACGGTTTTATAATAGTTATCTTAACTAACTCTCTTTCTCTTCTTATCATCTTGATAAGAACGTCAAACTAAACAAATTTCTCTATGGCACCAACATCGAAATCGCGAAAAAAAAACCAGCTCTTCCTAAAAAAAATTCAAACCTACTCGAGCCGAATGTATGGGACAGCAGTTTATTTTTTCGCGATTTCGATGTTGGTGCCATAGAGAAAGTAGTTCAGTACTATTTTCTGAGTATCCCCATGAAAAGTCGTCAGCATATTAAGAAGGACCCAGCATTTAATTTTATTTCATTTATTTTTTGCTCAAAGACTAACATAGACAATTGTACGTAATCCGCAGATTACCCCGAGTTCAGCCTCCCACCGCTGGACATGCAGATCAAGCAGGAGCCCGACGACAACAAGTACCAGCCCGGCAACGGAGACCACGACCACGGGGACCACGACGACCGAGAGGACCACGACGACTACAACTACTAGCCCACGCGTCTCACACCTTACACTACACGTGGTCCTTACACTACGCGTGGTTCTACTGTGTACAACAAGTACCAGCCCGGCAAAAGAGACCACGGCGACAGAGTGGATCACGACGACTACAATTACTAGCCCACGCGTCTCACACACTACACGTGGTTCTACCGTATACTACAACTAGTGGTTCAAATATGTCTCACCGTACACTACTCGTGGTCCTTACACTACGCGTGGTTCTAAGGTTCTACCGAGTACTACAATTTAGTGGTTCAGATCCGTCTCATCACACACTACACGTGGTTCTACCATGTACTACACCTAGTGGTTCTTACGCTACACGTCGTTCTACCGTGTACTACAACTGGTGGTTCAAATCTGACTCACCGTACACTACTCGTGATTCGTGGTTCTTACACTACACGTGGTTCTACCGTGTACACACTGCGACACATCAAGCTATACGAAATGAGAATGAATGTTGATTGAGTAACGTACTATAACGTCGCGCGGCCAGCTTATTACAATTTTGTTATAGCTTGATGTGTCGCCGTGTGTATGACAACTAGTGGTTCATATGTACATTACTCGTGGTTCATACACTACACGTGGTTCACATCCGTCTCACCATACACTATACGTGGTTCTGTGTATGTCTTAGTTGTCGCGGTGAAACGGATATCCGGAGTTTGTATATAAATAGAAATGAAATGTTTTTAGAAAAAAAAGGTCAATTGACCCTTTTCTTAGCCTACTCCTTACGCCGGATATCAGGTTATTTGGCCAAATCTAGCCGGATATTTTGTATCCGGCATCCGGATTCCGTTCAATCAAACTATCCGTTTCATCTCTAATTTTAAACATACTGAATTATCTATGCTAGTTCAAATCTCGGCAATTACGCTCGCGGTAATCTAGGTATTAAATTAAATAATTATTTACCAATTTGGTAGGTTGATATTAAGGTAAACGCATATTAGGGCGGACCGCAGCGCATAAATCCGCCCAAATCGCTTCTATGCAACGAGTGTTTTTTTTTGTGGTTCCTTTTAATTCTTCTGACGATTCGCCGCGGATAAAGTGTGCGCGGTTTCATAGAATTTCATACAACCAATTCTAAAATTATATTCGTTCGCCTCCTTCGGGCTCGTTCGGCTCTGATAAATGTGCGTACACCTTAACAGATCGCTCAGACGTTAAAGGATGTCAGTCACATAGTAATTAAGTCAAGTTTAGCGCGGTACGGATTTCAGCATAGTTGAATAGTAATTGAAAATTGCAATGTGATTAGAAATGAAATTGGATTAGGATTGAAATTGGATGTTTTAAATTAGCGCAATCTGCCTCCAGTTTCTAGGAAGTAAATCTTAACTATTATAAAACCGTAAAACCATAAGGAACAAAAAAGTAGCGGTTCACTTCATATAAATTCAAATGACAATCGATAGCGCGATTTAAATGACGTGCAGCGCCATCTATTGACAAAATAGTGTTTGTTTGTTCGCGCATCACGCAAAAACGACTGAACCGATTTAGATGAAACTTTTTTTGTTTGATAGCTTATTTATGATCTGACTTAAAATCTGGTATATAATTTGTGCGGACGAAGTCGCGGGAAAACACTAGTAATAAATTTAGGCTGATTATTAAACTACGGCCCGCCCTAATATATAGGTACGCTTACCTTTAGTCTAAAGAGTCGAGACACTGCCCGGATATTGATTGTCGCGTCGGCTAACTTCGGACACCTTCGGCTGTGTAGCGCCGTCTCTGTCTAATAGCCGACGTGCCGCGCTCAATGGCGGGCGATTCGTTAGCTTGTATCGTGATTGTGACCTTATGTGACTACAATAAAATGATAAATGCATTTTAATTTGCTTGTTTTATTCTACTCTGCCCGACCGTTGTCACCTGGAGAGCCATCGCACTAAATAAATCTCAACTGAACCATGATTGGACCGCGTGCGAACCACAACTTTTAACGCATTCTGTATTGCATTCGACAGCCGTTAAAACCGTTTTAAGAGGATATAATTCGGAGAGCGCTCCATACAAACGTACTATGGTAATTTCAATACTTACCAATTAAAGTCTATAAAATTTTGCAGATAAAATCCAGAAACAAATTTCTATGCTTGTATGGAGTCAGATTTTCGTTAAAATGTATAGTTTTAAAGTTACAGCATTGAAACTGTATATTTTAACGAAAATCTGACTCTATACAAGCATAGAGATTTGTTTTTAGATTGTTTCTGCAAAATTTCATTGACTTTAAATTGGTTAGTATTGAAAATATCACCATAGTACGTTTGTATGGTGCGCGCCAACCGTAATATACTTACCCTTAACCGAATGAGCGTTAACCATGTAGTGACACATCTACGGGACGTTCGGCGCCAAACGTTCGCTTGAATACGCGTACAATGCTTTTTCCTATACCGGCGACACATCTGGAGTGCGATTTTTGAAACTCATTCGCTGAGCTCAGCAGTTGAAAATGTCAAAATTACCATGGAGATATGCATTTTTCTACTGCTGATTTGACTTTCAAAAATCGCACTCCTGAAGTACGATATTTGAAAGTCAAATCAGTAGTAGAAAGATGCATATCTCCATAGTAATTTTGACATTTTCAACAGCTGAGCTCACCGAATGAGATTCCAAAATCGCTCTCCAGGTATAGTAACTTTATGGGATGGGATGAATGCCCTTCGGAGCATTGAATGACAGTCAAAAAGCATTTAAGAACATAGTTTAATCAATTATTAGGTATGCTCCAGAACTAAACAAAAATATCCTCAAAATTGTTTCAATCACAAATATTACTACTATTTTTTCAACAATATATAAGTTACACCAGTAGGAATTGTACCTCGATACACGATAATACTGGTTAACTGTACTTATAACATTAAACAGGATGGAAACTTAAATAGGTACCTACGTTTCATAGTCAAAGGGGTGCTTCGGACCATAAAACTGAACAACTTTTAGTATGGGACTAACTATGAAATCGTGAAAGAAAATCGATAAAATAAAATAAATATATAAATAACGCTCACAGGCACATACATGGTAATGATCCCAAACTAAGCACTAAAGGCTTTTATTATGGAAACCATACAACAGCGGCACGAACATATAACATCCATGACCGAACCGGGATTCGAACCCAGGACCCTGGTTTGGCAGTCCGGCGTGGTAACCATTACACCAACCGGGTCGTCGGGATGTTTTAATTCTCTAGGTAAGTAAGTATAAGTTATAGCCTGTAGAATCCCACTGCAGGGCTAAGGCCTCCTCTCACGAATAAGGGTGAGAGGGAGTGGGCCATACTCCACCACGCGGGCCCAGTGCGTGTTGGTGGAGGCAAGGTAGTGGTCAACTTGCTGTCAGAGAATTTTCAAGCCGCCAATAGGCCTCTGACCTGGCTCAACGGATAGTTACAACGCCATCTGACGGAACTATCCGAGACCAACTGTTTAACGTGCCTTCTGAAGCACGGAAACGCTCGAGATGAAATACCACTAAACGGTCACCCATCCAAAGACTGACCGGACCTGACGTTGCTTAACTTCGGTGATCGTTTCCAATACCGAAGCTCCACTACGCCAACGAGCGCATCAAGTAAGTAAGTATAGCTTATTGAAATTTTCTATGGAACAGTAGATTTTTTTTCGCGATTTCACAATTGGTCCCATAGTAAAAGTTGTACAGTTTGATCGCCTGAAGTCTCATTCCCTTAGTTTCAGCTAATTTAAGTAAGATAATGTGAAAATAATAACAAAACAAAAATTCTAATTATTTGAACTTTCGGTTTTTATAAAACATTAATTAACTTCAATAAGGGATTTTCCGAAAGCCATTAAAAAGAAAAAGTAGTTCCAAATGGCTCGATAGATGGCGTTGACGAAAGATTTAAGGCCTCCGCACATTGCAGCGATATTATCGACAGCGATATCGCGACACCTTACACACTGCAGCGATTCCGCGATTCGCGTCACGCATGCGCCCACCACCGAATGTAGTACAAAGAGATTGCGTCAGGTTGCGATAATATCGCGGCAGTGTGTGGGATCGAGCGCGTCCCCATACAAAATGTACTGAGAACAATTATCGCAAAATCGCAGCGATATTATCGCTGCAATGAGCGGAGGCCTTTAAATTGAAAACGATCTTCATCCCAGAGTTAAACAGTATGGCTCGAACAATGCTATGTACAACTAGCTCTAGGGTGGGTGGTTCAGCTGAGGTCTATGATGGGGGGGTCCGTGCGAGGGGGGTCCCAGCGCCCCCCCCGCGCGCCGCGCTCCGGCACTATGAGCTCCGCCGCGCGGGGGTCCGTAGCGTCCTGTTGTGCAACGATACATTCATTTACAGGGTCAAATTTCATTAGCATCCTTTTAAACTAAGAGTCTACCCATCAAACTGAACAACTCTTACTATGAGAGCAAACCGATCGGAGCAAAAAAAATATCAGATGCCCCATACATTTGAGTCATGTAGGCACTGCAGTTTAGTATGGAACAACAGATTTTGTTGTTGCTCCGATCGGTTTGCTCCCATAGTAAAAGTTGTTCAGTTTGATGGTCTTGATTTTTTTGTTTTGTTTGCTCCGAAACTACAGGACCGATCTGAATAATTCTTTCACCATTAGAATGCTACATTATCCGTGATGAACATAGGCTTAAAAAAACGGCCAAGTGTGTGTCGGGATGATTCTAAGGCGGTAGGAAGTTTGCCGCGGTCAACTAGTGTATAATATTGAGGATAATGCATAGTATTGTATACTGACCATGAATGATATAACGTCCATAGGTATCTTGTCCTCCCAGTCCACCCGCGCGCCGCTCGGCACGGCCCGCCCCGCCCCCCTCTCCGTCCCCCTCACACCCCCGCTCCCGCTCTCACCCCCCGCCCCCCGCTCTACCCCCCTCCCCGTCCCCGTCGGTCGGGGCGGTGCTGACGATCTGCTCTCTTCCTGACAACATACAGACATCATTCTTGAATATTATAGATAGTTACTAGTGTTTTCCCGCGACTTCATACGCACAAATTATATACCAGATTTTTAGTCAGAACATAAGCTATCAAACAAAAAAAGTTTCATCAAAATCGGTTCAGTAGTTTTTGCGTGATGCGCGAACAAACAAACAAACAGACAGACACAATTTCTAAAAAAGGTTGATTTCGAGTCAGGGATACCTAAAAACCATATCGCAATCTTTTTTTTGTAAATATCTTCAATGTACAGACAGACACACTTCAGTCACAGTTTTTTAATAGTTTAGATAATACATATTTAAAATTGATTGCTACACCAACCTCAATTTGTTTCAGCCTACTCTGCTCCTTGATCATGCAGGTGACGTCATCAATGTCGACCACGTAGTGCCCCGCGTCCCCCGGGGGGTCCTCGCCCCCCGCGCCCCCCGACCCCCCGAGCCTCGCCCTCTTCCTCGCTCCGTCGTCCGTCCCCTTCAGCATGAGCTCTGCTATATCGTCCTTCTGGACTGTACAGTCGTTGTCTATGAACACTATGACGTTCTGCCGACAAACATTAAATTAACTAGTAGATTACACACCGAGGGCAGGAAAGTAAGAAAGGGCTCAGATACCATGTAGTTGTTGGCCGAGGCGATGCCGAGGTCGATAAACATGTGATCTGAGGCTTTCTTATTTATAAGACACTAGTGTTTTCCCGCGACTTCGTCCGCACAAATTATATACTTACCAGATTTTAAGCAGGGTTCGAAAGGATAATTATCAATGATAATTATCACGATAATTATCATGATAATAACAGGTTGATAATTATCAATTGATAATAACAAAAAATTGCACCCGTGAAATAGAACTATATTCTAAGTATCCAAACGTGTATTTCCGCACTTGTTGCGTGTATCCGAACGCACGTCTAGCCGCGACACGGGAATTCCCCCAATTCACAAAAAATGTCAGTTGGTGTTACGTAAAGCCAAGTGAACTCGAATGTTAATATGTCAAATCTGACGAACACCGATTTCACCTTTAATTAATGACATTAATGTTGATTTGTATTGTATGTATTATGTTATATAAAAAAAATTAAACATATATTATTCTTATGAAACAATTTAACAAATGATATTTTAATAATGGTGATAATTATCGGATAATTATCCGATAAAAATCCCAAAGTTACCGCTTTTTGTTATGTTTTTTCAATACTATGATTAAACTGCTGATATTTAACTTTTTATTCTTGTACTTACTTAACTAAATACATTAAATATTTCTAGTGATCTCAGAAGAATTTTTAGCTTAGAAACTCCCATGAGCAAAGATATTGACGAAAAACACGTTTTTTTGCGAACCTGCTTTGAATTGGAGCGGGATGGCTAATTGTAAACTTATGCTTGCAAGAAAGAGACGCTTGCTCTGGGATAACCTAGCCTTAAAAACTAGTGGTTTTCACTATCATCAATCAACTAGAAAAGGCATTAAAATAATAATAGTCACGAAAACGAGACAGCCTTATACGCTAATTACACAGAGTGAATGCGACAAAATCCATGTCGTTTGTCCCTTTCTGCGTATGCGATATTTTTGTTTGCCACAGTTGAAATTGCATACAAAATCTTGCAACTGTGGCAAACAAAGGCACGATTTCTCATACATTTTTGTCATATCTCTGTCCCTTTCGAGTATACGCTGTCAGGAAATCTATAGAATACTCAACCTACGTGTATAACATAGTTGTAAGACAATTGTTACTAACACAATATGGATGAATAATTAAGTTAAAAAGTTAACTTTAAATAAAACCTGAAAGAATAAGGTAAGTCCAGTAGTCTAGAATCATGTTAAGTAATATTGAAGCTACTTTAACTAGACCGGATAAAATGTTCCTAATAATCAAAAACATATCTATCTATCTATCTATCTATGTGCTAAATTTCATCAAACATTCAACATCATAGAGGTATTATACCTTACAGGAATAGACCAACTGACATGAGTTGTCAAATGAAACCGTTTTTGGATGTTTTCAGGAGACTATTCGCAGGCAAAAATTCGAATACTGTCTATAATTCTGAGTCTAACGTGAAATCGTGGATAAATTAATGAAGTAGTGTCAGTATATTTCACAAAATTATCTACGATTTCACTTTAGATTCGCAATTATTCACGGAAATCGAATTGTAAAAATTGGTAAGAGATTAGAAAACGGTTCTATTGCCTCGCGTCACGTATCTCTTTCTATTATACAGTGGCGCCGCTAGGTACATCTCGCTCTCTCAGCTGTATGTGCCTCTATTCCGTAAGGTATAGTAACATTATGTTCAACATGACGGCCCGACAGCACAGTCTGTAGTGAACCTGCCTGCTGTGCCGGGGGTCGCGGGTTCGAATCCCGTAAGGGACAAATATTTGTATGACGAATATGAATATTTGTACCCGAGTCATGGATGTTTGTATCTATATATGTATTCTATATCGTTGTCTAGTTATCATAATACAAGTCCAGGCTAGATTCTGGAACTTTAAATGTGACTAGATAATTTGTGTGACACTGTCCAAGATATTTATTTATTTATTTATTTATAACATACATACACAAAAACATTACAAGTTTAATAAAAGCTTGTTAAATCAATGTCAATTTACCTGGTTATTATTGTTTTGTGGTACATAGAGGACGTTAGACCCGTTGTAGAGGGACACTAGGGGGGTCAGCTGCAACAGTTTCCCTGTGTTGGGGGGTCCCGTGGTGGGGGGTCCAGTGGAGAGGGGTGCCAGCGCGGGGGGCTCGGAGGGCATCGCCAGGGGGTCCTCGTCGTCATCTAGGATTACCGTCTCTATTTCTGAGCTTATTGGCTTGCTGTTGAAGTTAATACTAATTAATTAATGTAAAATTCTTAACAGGGTAAGGAAAGATAAGGGATAGGGTCTTTAATGAGCGTTTTTCTTTTCTTTTTAAAGTTTAGTTCCTAAAAAACTCGACAGATGGCATGTTTATCGCCCCAAAGAGCCGTTCGCGAGATCCTGTCAAAATCTTGTCAAGACTGTGCCTGTTTCGAATTTTCGATTAAAATGAAAATAATGAAATATGTCATTAAAAGATGCGTTGGCATCTTCTTGATCATCTTTTCACTCTTTACTATTTTAAAGAAACACTTTTTGAAATGTTGACGTTTCTTCGCACAGACCGTAGCGCCATCTATCGATCCCAGGAAAACAAAAATAAAATCGCTCATTTGATTCGAAATAGCACAACATGGCTGTAACATGTTTATAAACAACTAGTGTTTTCCCGCGACTTCGTCCGCACAAATTATATACCAGATTTTAAGTCAGATTTGCTATCAAACAAAAAAAGTTTTATCAAAATCGGTTCAGTAGTTTTTGCGTGATGCGCGAACAAACAAACAAACTAACAATTTTGTCAATAGATGGCGCTGCACGTTTTTAAATCGCGCTATCGAATGTTATTTGAATTTATATGAAGAGAACCGCTACTTTTTTATTCCTCATGATTTTACGGTTTTATAATAGTTAAGATAATATTTAAAAAGGGTAAGGAAAAGTATCATTAACCTTTAAACCAAATACTCAACCCATCAAACTGAACAACTTTTACTATGGGAGCAAACAGATCAGAGCAAAAAAAAATATCTGCTGTCTCATACATTTTAGTTGAGGTGAACTGTTCATCAATGAACCAGGTAAATTTTGGAGGGCTGTAACTTTTTACTTTTTCGTCCTTTGCGGTTAAGTATTTCATTAATAGTTAAGGAATTTATCTGGGTTTAAGCTTGCATTAACGTTTTTATAGATTTTGTAATCGTTTAGTCTTAATTAAAGTTTTAACAAAAAAACATATTTGGTTCAATATGCATGCCTAGGGGTACTCATTGAACCAGGGTATTTTCCACAATGAACCACCCCCTGATATGTTCCTTTATTGTTAGATTTTACAGTGTTAGTGCATGATATTTAATAATTAAACAAATATTGTTAATTAAAGTTTTATTATTACGCTTACAAAAATAATAAAAAAACATTGAAGCACAGTTTCACTCCTAAAAAACTAGAAAATTTGTGAAATTAACTCAACATTAGATATATTCTTAATATTTACTGTTCTATTAATAATCACAGGACAGTATTAATCACCTATAATAGGGTATCTCTTAAAAAAAATCAAAATTGTAAAACTATATCAACATAAGAGATATTTTTAATCACGACTCTTCTTTGAATAATCACACCACATTTTTAATCATAGTATCTCTTCAAAAATAAAAAAATTGTGAAATTAAATCGACATTAGATACATTCTTAATAATTACTCTTCTATTAATATTTTATATGTATTAGTTATAAAGATACTTGGGCATATTTAAAAAAAAAAAATTTTTAATTACTCCCGTATTCAGCTGGGAATTTGTTTTACTAAAGTGGCGCTAATGTACTTTAATGGGATCCCCATAATATGATGGGATAAAGGACATAGCGTTAAAGGTTGTTAGTTGTTATTCAATGGTACACAATGAACCAGGTTCAATGTGGACCACATCGAAGTGGTTCATTGAGAGACACCACGAGATTTTAAACGAAAATAAAAATTTTACGGTACTAAAAACGACATTGTAAGGTCAAAGATGCCTAATTAGATAGTCAAATATATGCAGAATCCTATGAGACAAGTAAGGAAATATTATGAATAGCAAATAAATAATGAAAAATCCAGAAAATACTAACTTTTTTGATAGATTTTCACGTAAACAATCATTACACAACAACCTGTCGCGCGATCGCAGCGCAAACTGGTGGGCGAGGGGCGAGTCCAAACGCGTGCCTTTCGGTAATATAAGCACGAAGCGGCATCGGCGCATTTAGGAGAAATTTTGATGGTTCACTGTGTCTGCCTGGTTCAATGTACAACTACCGACCCTATGTATTGCACTTTAGTATGGAACAGCTGACTTTTTTTTGCGCTGACAGGTTTGCTCCCATAGTTAAAGTTGTTCAGTTTGATGGGTACAGTATGTGGTTTAAAGGTTAATGATACTTTTCCTTACAGCCTGTATAAGAACCAGCAGATTTTTTTTGCTATTTCGATGGTGGCTCCATAGTGAAAGTTGTTCAGTTTGATAAGAAGAATGGATGGTTAAGAGGATAGGCGAGTACCTACAGTTTTTTCCATACAAACGTATTCCCCTGTTTCCTCCCTGAATAATGATTAGTGACACTAGAGCAACAATTTTTTTACCAAACAATCTATGTTACCTCTGCTATATCCCTATGTTTTGCTTTTTTGCATTAATTAACAACTAGGGACCCTCGAAAATGTCCAATTTTACCGCCCATTTTCAGACATCCAGTAAACAAAGACGAACATAAATAAAAAACCCAAAACATACGGACATAGACAAAGTCTTTCAAATATTATTCTCGAAAGAATTATTAAAATCGGTTTTTTCGGAGGAGGAAACGTTGGTCCGAGCTGCGGTTGTCTCTTTCGCACTCTAGTCGGCGGGGTGTATGGGTGGGGCGGATCGGACAATTCAGCCCGCCTATCCTCTTAAGGGGATATTATACGGAGCGCGCTCCATACAAACGTACTATGGTGATATTTTCAATACTAACCAATTAAAGTCAATGAAATGCAGAAACAATCTAGAAACAAATCTCTATGCTTGTATGGAGTCAGATTTTCGTTAAAATAATTTAGTTTCAAAGGATTAATTTAAGATTTGTATGTAAATCTTTGAGGCACTGTAACTTTAAAACTATACATTTTAACGAAAATCGGACTCCATACAAGCATAGAGATTTGTTCCTAGATTGTTCCTGCAAAATGTAATTGATTTTAATTGGTTAGTATTGAAAATATCACCATAGTACGTTTTTATGGAGCGCGCTCCGAATTATACCCTCTTGAACATCCTCCGCATTCTGTTATGCATTCAGGCTTTGCCCTATATCTGTACGATATTAACACAGGAGAGGGATGAACAGTAAGTATACTCACATAGTTTTTAAACGCGACGGTTTTTTGGGTGCAATTCTCTGTAACTAATACAATACCATTATGTTAAAATCTAACAAAAAGCATGCATATGCTCACGACTATATTCCCCGAGGGTGTAGTCAGAGATATTATAAAACCTCAGAACATCCACGTTTCACCAGTAGTACCGAAACTCTGTCCAGTGTGACGGGGGTGAGCCCGTCGCAACTTGTAACGGACAGTGGGTACAATACACGCCTCGAAATTGAAGCATGCGGGTTTCCTCACGATGTTTTCCTTCACCGAAAAGCCAGTGGTGTTACAAATCGTACATAAATTCCGAAAACTCATTGGTACGAGTCGGCCTGGACGGTGATCGAACCATCGCCTCCTGCACGGCAGGCAAGGTTACTCGCCACTGGACCACCAAGGCTTTTTAACAAAATAAATAAATAAATAACGATCACAGGCACATACATTGTAATGATCCCAAGAATAAGCCTCAGGCTTTTTGTTATGGGAACCACACAACGACGGCATACACATATGACATCCATGACCGCAACCGGGATTCGAACCCAGGACCCTGGTTTGGCAGTCCGGCGTGGTAACCATCACACCAACCGGGTCGTCAACCGGTTTTTAACAAAAAGACCTATTATTATTGTTGGCCGGGCTATTGCAAGGAACGGTCGTTATTTAACACTGCGACCATTAATGGTCTATTGTGTTCGCACCAAGCTCACCCATATACAGGGTGTAACTGTATAATACAACACGTACCTTGTGCCCCACGACATCACCGTCAGCCCGCACGCCTCTACTGTCGACCACCAGCGTGTATTCCCAGTTGTCGCCACGGCCTCCGTCGCCACTGCGGACAAATGGGAAAAAAAGTCCCAGTTGTCGCCACTGGTGACAAAGCAGTGGTGACGACTGGGACTTTTTTTCCCATTCGTCGCCAGTGGCGACAACTGGGATAAAAAAGTCGCATTTTTCGCCACTGGCGACGTATGGGACAATATTTTCTCACTCGTTACCACCGCTATCAAATGAAATAAAATCGCGTCTGTTTCATTTGATTTGTGTAACTAGATAGGTAGGTATTTATTTTTTGTATGACAAAAAATTATTACTGCAGTAGTAGAGACAAATTTGAATAAATGTGTCTTTTTTCAATAAAAGAATGAAGTTGGCCCGGGAGAACTAGACGAAGCCGTACCTTCTTATTCCCGAAATGGCTGGGTGCAAACTAATAAAGATGTACCTACCTAGTCATTTTTGCGCGAGAGCAGGAATGGAGGGGACAAAACGGTCACCATTTTCCTGTTAGTCATTATAAAAAACAAAATCATCTTTCAACTTTTCAATAAAAGCAAAACCACAGCTTGACTTGAAAAAGATACCTAATAAAACACGTGCGCACAAATTAATATTTTTCAAAAGGGTTACACCGAAAATTTACTTGGAATTTTTGCTGGTAAAGTAGTTTGAACTCTTTTTTACCCGACTACGCGACGCAAAGGAAGGGTAATGTGTTTATCAGCCTATTTATTTTCAATTCTTGAATATAAACATAATCGCAACTGACGGACGTTAATAAAATAGGTAATAAAACGTGCGCAAAAGGAACAGCACTGGTAGCATGCAACACGTGATACAGCTGTATCACGTCTTTTATCTCGTTCGTTCGCACGCAAATAGAAAGAGAGCTAAGGTGTGATAGCGCTGTATCACTGCGGCATGCTAGCTATGCAGGAAAAGGAAAATTTTACCTCAAATTAATACTAGTCGAATTGTCACTAGAGTTTATTTGGAAACAGAAGTAAGAATTGTTTTTATTTATAGCGACATATCGATTATTCAAAGGCTACTAAGAAAGATTCCAATAAGTAGATTAAAATGATATTAGGTACCTATATTTATCATAACTAAAAATCAATAGATATGACAGGTTTTCTCGTTTTACTGCAAATAAACAAAAATGTTCAATCAGTTACGGAACTTTGTTAAATCTTTTACGCTGATGGTAACAAGTGAGAAAATATTTACCATGCGTCACCAGTGGTGACAATCGAGACTTTTTATTCCCATTTGTCGCCTGTGGTGACAAAGCAGTGGTGTTGACTGGGACTTTTTTTCCCATTTGTCACCAGTGGCGACAACTGGAACTTTTTTTCCCATTTGTCCGCAGTGGCGACGGAGGCCGTGGCGACAACTGGGAATACACGCGCCCGTACTGCCGACCACCAGCACGTCGGTCCTCACTCACACCGTGTATAATACAACACGTACCTTGTGCCCCACGGCATCACTGTCAGCCCTAACGCCCGTACTGTCGACCACCAGCACGTCGGTCCTCACGAGCCTTCTCGCGCTCCTCACTGACCGTAGCATGGCCTCGCATTCCTTCCACATGACGCGTCGCGTATCCGTGTTGTACTGCACAGAAACAATTTTAGGTCATACTAGAGGGCGAAAGCGCACGTTGGCGTAGTGGAGCTTCGGTATTGGAAACGATCACCGAAGTTAAGCAACGTCAGGTCCGGTCAGTCTTTGGATGGGTGACCGTTTAGTGGTATTTCATCTCGAGCGTTTCCGTGCTTCAGAAGGCACGTTAAGCAGTTGGTCTCGGATAGTTTCGTCAGATGGCGTTGTAACTATTCGTTAAGCCAGGTCAGAGGCCTATTGAGGCGGCTTGAAAATTCTCTGACAGCAAGTTGACCACTACCTTGCCTCCACCAACACGCACTGGGCCCGCGTGGTGGAGTATGGCCCACTCCTTCTCACCCTAATTCGTGAGAGGAGGCCTTTGCCCTGTAGTGGGATTCTATAGGCTATAGCTACTAGAGGGCGGACCTAGTTTCCACTCCCAAAATACTAGGAGAGATAAAATCTGCTCGACTACGCTGGCTCGGACACATGGAACGGATGGGGGAAGATCGTGCGGTGAAGAGAGCGTATCTGGGGTGACCCTCTGGGCGTCGCCCGGTGGGAAGGCCGAGATATCGCTGGATAGACCAGATCACCAAAGGATCTCGAGGAGCTGGAGGTGCCCAACTAATAAATAAATAATAATTATAAAACTGTAACTGAAGTGTGTCTGCACATTGAAAATATTTACAAAAAAAAGATTACGATATGGTTTTTAGGTATCCCTGACTCGAAATCAACCTTTTTTAGAAATTTTGTCTGTCTGTTTGTCTGTTTGTTTGTGTGTTTGTTTGTTTGTTTGTTTGTTCGCGCATCACGCAAAAACTACTGAACCGATTTTGATGAAACTTTTTTTGTTTGATAGCTTATGATCTGACTTAAAATCTGATATATAATTTGTGCGGACGAAGTCGCGGGAAAACACTAGTAAATAATAATTATCTTGGACATTGTCACACAAATTATCTAGTCACATTTAAAGTTCCAGTTCCAGACTTGTATTATGATAACTAGACAACGATATAGAATACATATATAGATACAAACATCCATGACTCGGGTACAAATATTCATATTCGTCATACAAATATTTGTCCCTTACGGGATTCGAACCCGCGACCCTCGACACAGCAGGCAGGTTCACTACAGACTGTGCTGTCGGGCCGTCAAACAGTCAACTGGACCGAGATGGCACAGAAAAGAGATGAATGGCGTGTTTTGTTGTCGGAGGCCAAGACCCACTTTGGGTCCCTGAGCCGGCATAGTAAGTAAGCAAGTAGAGGATGGGTGACCGTTTAGTGGTATTTCATCTCGAGCGTTTCCGTGCGGAAGGCACCTTAAGCAATTGGTCTCGGATAGTTCAGTCAGATGGCGTTGTAACTATTCTTAAAGCCAGGTCAGAGACCTATTAAGGCGGCTTGAAAATTCTCTGACAGCAAGTTGACCACTAACTTGCTTCCACCAACACGCACTGGGCCCGCGTGGTGGAGTATGGCAAACTCCCTCTCACCCTTATTCGTGAGAGGAGACCTTTGCCCTGCATTCTACAGGCTATAACTTTACTAGTGTCACACCCCGGACACTGCTTACAAAAGACAGAAATTGACAAGATGACGTCAGAACATGCGAAACGGAGTCTAGGGCTGCAATAACTTTAGCTGCGTGAGGTATAAGACTTTTTTGTAAATCTTCTTATCGTGTAGGCAAGCCCTGGAGTGCGATTTTTGAACATGTGATTTCCCAACGAGCGGTAGAAAGTTATACCTGTCTCATCTTGCAAATGTCAAGTTTTGATGTGCTACGTGAGACAGGTATAACTTTCTACCGCTCGTTGGGAAATCACATGTTCAAAAATCGCACTCCTGGGCCCTATTCAACAAACGTTACAATTGTAAAATACAATTACAATTCTGGGTACATTGCTGAGAATGTTAGGCATATGTTACCTACTGCAAGTTTAGCGTCATAAGTAACCAGCAATGTACCCAGAATTGTGATTGTAAATTACAATTGTAACGTTTGTTGACTATTCAACCCTGGCCCTGGTGTCAGAATTTTTTCAGACTGCCTTACGGCCTCTCAAGTGGTTTTTAATGTAACAACTACTACCACCAGAGATAGTAGCCGGGACCAACAACTTAATGTGCTATCCGAAGCACAGAATCATCTTTATTTTCAGACAATCAGTTGATACGGCCTGCAATGTCCTAACCAACTGGGGAAAAACGCACAAAGTGACATTTCACATTTTACTAGGTACGTAATAACTCGATTTTCAAACTTATGCCAAAATCGAGGCTATGCTATTACATGAAGGCTGGAGCGAGCAAAGAGAGCTCTATTTTTCCCAGTATAATAACTTGGTAACGGGACACTAAAGTGTAATTACGGGATACGGGAACAGACGCAAAATTCCGGGACTCTCTCGGATTTCCCGGCCATCTGGCAACCCTAGGCAGTGAGCCCCCCCAAGGTGGACCGACGACCTAGTGAAGGCGGCGGGAACACGTTGGATGAGGACAGCGCAGGACCGGTCGTTGTGGCGATCTGGGGAGGGCTATGTCCAGCAGTGGACGTCTATCGGCTGACGATTATGATCATGCGCTCACATACACACATTAATAAGAGCCATAATTTATAAAATACCCAATAATACACATATATAATAAGTAATTTTAAAGCCACAATTAATTTAAGTACCTACAACCTAATAGTGCTAACCTACTTCATCATTCTTTTCGTCTTTACTTATTCAATCTTTTTAATTTGTTTTTGTTCTTGTTGATAACTCGCAAATTTTTTACCCATCACATTTTGCCAGGCTTAGCCTAGTGTAGGGGATAATTGTAATTCTTTCTGAAATACTGTGATGTCAATGTGCAATATCTATCCTTTGTTGTATATGAACTAAATGTACCTAAGTTAAAGTGCTCATTGAAATAAATATTTTTATATTTTTTTTGTATGCCTGTATTTTCGAATTTATTATTTTTACATGTATGCCATGTTAGCTTAATCAAATTAAAGATCGACCGATCATTTCAATTTCGTCGTGGCTTGCGGGGCGACGACAGCTCTGTTGGAGTAGAGCATGCCCCGGCCCCGGATAGGCAGGTCGTGGGTTCGAATCCCGCTCGCCGCCCGACTTTTTCAATCTTTAATTTGCCTGTACCTTGCTACCTACCCGTGTGTTGCCGCAGCTCGCGCTGGCCCGGAGCTCTGTGAGTACAGTACCTTGCTACCTACCCGTGTGTTGCCGCAGCTCGCGCTGGCCCGGAGCTCTGTGAGTACAGTACCTTGCTACCTACCCGTGTGTTGCCGCAGCTCGCGCTGGCCCGGAGCTCTGTGAGTACAGTGCCTTGCTACCTACCCGTGTGTTGCCGCAGCTCGCGCTGGCCCGGAGCTCTGTGAGTACAGTGCCTTGCTACCTACCCGTGTGTTGCCGCAGCTCGCGCTGGCCCGGAGCTCTGTGAGTACAGTGCCTTGCTACCTACCCGTGTGTTGCCGCAGCTCGCGCTGGCCCGGAGCTCTGTGAGTACAGTGCCTTGCTACCTACCCGTGTGTTGCCGCAGCTCGCGCTGGCCCGGAGCTCTGTGAGTACAGTGCCTTGCTACCTACCCGTGTGTTGCCGCAGCTCGCGCTGGCCCGGAGCTCTGTGAGTACAGTGCCTTGCTACCTACCCGTGTGTTGCCGCAGCTCGCGCTGGCCCGGAGCTCTGTGAGTACAGTGCCTTGCTACCTACCCGTGTGTTGCCGCAGCTCGCGCTGGCCCGGAGCTCTGTGAGTACAGTGCCTTGCTACCTACCCGTGTGTTGCCGCAGCTCGCGCTGGCCCGGAGCTCTGTGAGTACAGTGCCTTGCTACCTACCCGTGTGTTGCCGCAGCTCGCGCTGGCCCGGAGCTCTGTGAGTACAGTGCCTTGCTACCTACCCGTGTGTTGCCGCAGCTCGCGCTGGCCCGGAGCTCTGTGAGTACAGTGCCTTGCTACCTACCCGTGTGTTGCCGCAGCTCGCGCTGGCCCGGAGCTCTGTGAGTACAGTGCCTTGCTACCTACCCGTGTGTTGCCGCAGCTCGCGCTGGCCCGGAGCTCTGTGAGTACAGTGCCTTGCTACCTACCCGTGTGTTGCCGCAGCTCGCGCTGGCCCGGAGCTCTGTGAGTACAGTGCCTTGCTACCTACCCGTGTGTTGCCGCAGCTCGCGCTGGCCCGGAGCTCTGTGAGTACAGTGCCTTGCTACCTACCCGTGTGTTGCCGCAGCTCGCGCTGGCCCGGAGCTCTGTGAGTACAGTGCCTTGCTACCTACCCGTGTGTTGCCGCAGCTCGCGCTGGCCCGGAGCTCTGTGAGTACAGTGCCTTGCTACCTACCCGTGTGTTGCCGCAGCTCGCGCTGGCCCGGAGCTCTGTGAGTACAGTGCCTTGCTACCTACCCGTGTGTTGCCGCAGCTCGCGCTGGCCCGGAGCTCTGTGAGTACAGTGCCTTGCTACCTACCCGTGTGTTGCCGCAGCTCGCGCTGGCCCGGAGCTCTGTGAGTACAGTGCCTTGCTACCTACCCGTGTGTTGCCGCAGCTCGCGCTGGCCCGGAGCTCTGTGAGTACAGTGCCTTGCTACCTACCCGTGTGTTGCCGCAGCTCGCGCTGGCCCGGAGCTCTGTGAGTACAGTGCCTTGCTACCTACCCGTGTGTTGCCGCAGCTCGCGCTGGCCCGGAGCTCTGTGAGTACAGTGCCTTGCTACCTACCCGTGTGTTGCCGCAGCTCGCGCTGGCCCGGAGCTCTGTGAGTACAGTGCCTTGCTACCTACCCGTGTGTTGCCGCAGCTCGCGCTGGCCCGGAGCTCTGTGAGTACAGTGCCTTGCTACCTACCCGTGTGTTGCCGCAGCTCGCGCTGGCCCGGAGCTCTGTGAGTACAGTGCCTTGCTACCTACCCGTGTGTTGCCGCAGCTCGCGCTGGCCCGGAGCTCTGTGAGTACAGTGCCTTGCTACCTACCCGTGTGTTGCCGCAGCTCGCGCTGGCCCGGAGCTCTGTGAGTACAGTGCCTTGCTACCTACCCGTGTGTTGCCGCAGCTCGCGCTGGCCCGGAGCTCTGTGAGTACAGTGCCTTGCTACCTACCCGTGTGTTGCCGCAGCTCGCGCTGGCCCGGAGCTCTGTGAGTACAGTGCCTTGCTACCTACCCGTGTGTTGCCGCAGCTCGCGCTGGCCCGGAGCTCTGTGAGTACAGTGCCTTGCTACCTACCCGTGTGTTGCCGCAGCTCGCGCTGGCCCGGAGCTCTGTGAGTACAGTGCCTTGCTACCTACCCGTGTGTTGCCGCAGCTCGCGCTGGCCCGGAGCTCTGTGAGTACAGTGCCTTGCTACCTACCCGTGTGTTGCCGCAGCTCGCGCTGGCCCGGAGCTCTGTGAGTACAGTGCCTTGCTACCTACCCGTGTGTTGCCGCAGCTCGCGCTGGCCCGGAGCTCTGTGAGTACAGTGCCTTGCTACCTACCCGTGTGTTGCCGCAGCTCGCGCTGGCCCGGAGCTCTGTGAGTACAGTGCCTTGCTACCTACCCGTGTGTTGCCGCAGCTCGCGCTGGCCCGGAGCTCTGTGAGTACAGTGCCTTGCTACCTACCCGTGTGTTGCCGCAGCTCGCGCTGGCCCGGAGCTCTGTGAGTACAGTGCCTTGCTACCTACCCGTGTGTTGCCGCAGCTCGCGCTGGCCCGGAGCTCTGTGAGTACAGTGCCTTGCTACCTACCCGTGTGTTGCCGCAGCTCGCGCTGGCCCGGAGCTCTGTGAGTACAGTGCCTTGCTACCTACCCGTGTGTTGCCGCAGCTCGCGCTGGCCCGGAGCTCTGTGAGTACAGTGCCTTGCTACCTACCCGTGTGTTGCCGCAGCTCGCGCTGGCCCGGAGCTCTGTGAGTACAGTGCCTTGCTACCTACCCGTGTGTTGCCGCAGCTCGCGCTGGCCCGGAGCTCTGTGAGTACAGTGCCTTGCTACCTACCCGTGTGTTGCCGCAGCTCGCGCTGGCCCGGAGCTCTGTGAGTACAGTGCCTTGCTACCTACCCGTGTGTTGCCGCAGCTCGCGCTGGCCCGGAGCTCTGTGAGTACAGTGCCTTGCTACCTACCCGTGTGTTGCCGCAGCTCGCGCTGGCCCGGAGCTCTGTGAGTACAGTGCCTTGCTACCTACCCGTGTGTTGCCGCAGCTCGCGCTGGCCCGGAGCTCTGTGAGTACAGTGCCTTGCTACCTACCCGTGTGTTGCCGCAGCTCGCGCTGGCCCGGAGCTCTGTGAGTACAGTGCCTTGCTACCTACCCGTGTGTTGCCGCAGCTCGCGCTGGCCCGGAGCTCTGTGAGTACAGTGCCTTGCTACCTACCCGTGTGTTGCCGCAGCTCGCGCTGGCCCGGAGCTCTGTGAGTACAGTGCCTTGCTACCTACCCGTGTGTTGCCGCAGCTCGCGCTGGCCCGGAGCTCTGTGAGTACAGTGCCTTGCTACCTACCCGTGTGTTGCCGCAGCTCGCGCTGGCCCGGAGCTCTGTGAGTACAGTGCCTTGCTACCTACCCGTGTGTTGCCGCAGCTCGCGCTGGCCCGGAGCTCTGTGAGTACAGTGCCTTGCTACCTACCCGTGTGTTGCCGCAGCTCGCGCTGGCCCGGAGCTCTGTGAGTACAGTGCCTTGCTACCTACCCGTGTGTTGCCGCAGCTCGCGCTGGCCCGGAGCTCTGTGAGTACAGTGCCTTGCTACCTACCCGTGTGTTGCCGCAGCTCGCGCTGGCCCGGAGCTCGGTGAGTACAGTACCTTGCTACCTACCCGTGTGTTGCCGCAGCTCGCGCTGGCCCGGAGCTCGGTGAGTACAGTACCTTGCTACCTACCCGTGTGTTGCCGCAGCTCGCGCTGGCCCGGAGCTCGGTGAGTACAGTACCTTGCTACCTACCCGTGTGTTGCCGCAGCTCGCGCTGGCCCGGAGCTCGGTGAGTACAGTACCTTGCTACCTACCCGTGTGTTGCCGCAGCTCGCGCTGGCCCGGAGCTCGGTGAGTACAGTGCCTTGCTACCTACCCGTGTGTTGCCGCAGCTCGCGCTGGCCCGGAGCTCTGTGAGTACAGTGCCTTGCTACCTACCCGTGTGTTGCCGCAGCTCGCGCTGGCCCGGAGCTCTGTGAGTACAGTGCCTTGCTACCTACCCGTGTGTTGCCGCAGCTCGCGCTGGCCCGGAGCTCTGTGAGTACAGTGCCTTGCTACCTACCCGTGTGTTGCCGCAGCTCGCGCTGGCCCGGAGCTCTGTGAGTACAGTGCCTTGCTACCTACCCGTGTGTTGCCGCAGCTCGCGCTGGCCCGGAGCTCTGTGAGTACAGTGCCTTGCTACCTACCCGTGTGTTGCCGCAGCTCGCGCTGGCCCGGAGCTCTGTGAGTACAGTGCCTTGCTACCTACCCGTGTGTTGCCGCAGCTCGCGCTGGCCCGGAGCTCTGTGAGTACAGTGCCTTGCTACCTACCCGTGTGTTGCCGCAGCTCGCGCTGGCCCGGAGCTCTGTGAGTACAGTGCCTTGCTACCTACCCGTGTGTTGCCGCAGCTCGCGCTGGCCCGGAGCTCTGTGAGTACAGTGCCTTGCTACCTACCCGTGTGTTGCCGCAGCTCGCGCTGGCCCGGAGCTCTGTGAGTACAGTGCCTTGCTACCTACCCGTGTGTTGCCGCAGCTCGCGCTGGCCCGGAGCTCTGTGAGTACAGTGCCTTGCTACCTACCCGTGTGTTGCCGCAGCTCGCGCTGGCCCGGAGCTCTGTGAGTACAGTGCCTTGCTACCTACCCGTGTGTTGCCGCAGCTCGCGCTGGCCCGGAGCTCTGTGAGTACAGTGCCTTGCTACCTACCCGTGTGTTGCCGCAGCTCGCGCTGGCCCGGAGCTCTGTGAGTACAGTGCCTTGCTACCTACCCGTGTGTTGCCGCAGCTCGCGCTGGCCCGGAGCTCTGTGAGTACAGTGCCTTGCTACCTACCCGTGTGTTGCCGCAGCTCGCGCTGGCCCGGAGCTCTGTGAGTACAGTGCCTTGCTACCTACCCGTGTGTTGCCGCAGCTCGCGCTGGCCCGGAGCTCTGTGAGTACAGTGCCTTGCTACCTACCCGTGTGTTGCCGCAGCTCGCGCTGGCCCGGAGCTCTGTGAGTACAGTGCCTTGCTACCTACCCGTGTGTTGCCGCAGCTCGCGCTGGCCCGGAGCTCTGTGAGTACAGTGCCTTGCTACCTACCCGTGTGTTGCCGCAGCTCGCGCTGGCCCGGAGCTCTGTGAGTACAGTGCCTTGCTACCTACCCGTGTGTTGCCGCAGCTCGCGCTGGCCCGGAGCTCTGTGAGTACAGTGCCTTGCTACCTACCCGTGTGTTGCCGCAGCTCGCGCTGGCCCGGAGCTCTGTGAGTACAGTGCCTTGCTACCTACCCGTGTGTTGCCGCAGCTCGCGCTGGCCCGGAGCTCTGTGAGTACAGTGCCTTGCTACCTACCCGTGTGTTGCCGCAGCTCGCGCTGGCCCGGAGCTCTGTGAGTACAGTGCCTTGCTACCTACCCGTGTGTTGCCGCAGCTCGCGCTGGCCCGGAGCTCTGTGAGTACAGTGCCTTGCTACCTACCCGTGTGTTGCCGCAGCTCGCGCTGGCCCGGAGCTCTGTGAGTACAGTGCCTTGCTACCTACCCGTGTGTTGCCGCAGCTCGCGCTGGCCCGGAGCTCTGTGAGTACAGTACCTTGCTACCTACCCGTGTGTTGCCGCAGCTCGCGCTGGCCCGGAGCTCTGTGAGTACAGTGCCTTGCTACCTACCCGTGTGTTGCCGCAGCTCGCGCTGGCCCGGAGCTCTGTGAGTACAGTGCCTTGCTACCTACCCGTGTGTTGCCGCAGCTCGCGCTGGCCCGGAGCTCTGTGAGTACAGTGCCTTGCTACCTACCCGTGTGTTGCCGCAGCTCGCGCTGGCCCGGAGCTCTGTGAGTACAGTGCCTTGCTACCTACCCGTGTGTTGCCGCAGCTCGCGCTGGCCCGGAGCTCTGTGAGTACAGTGCCTTGCTACCTACCCGTGTGTTGCCGCAGCTCGCGCTGGCCCGGAGCTCTGTGAGTACAGTGCCTTGCTACCTACCCGTGTGTTGCCGCAGCTCGCGCTGGCCCGGAGCTCTGTGAGTACAGTGCCTTGCTACCTACCCGTGTGTTGCCGCAGCTCGCGCTGGCCCGGAGCTCGGTGAGTACAGTACCTTGCTACCTACCCGTGTGTTGCCGCAGCTCGCGCTGGCCCGGAGCTCGGTGAGTACAGTACCTTGCTACCTACCCGTGTGTTGCCGCAGCTCGCGCTGGCCCGGAGCTCGGTGAGTACAGTACCTTGCTACCTACCCGTGTGTTGCCGCAGCTCGCGCTGGCCCGGAGCTCGGTGAGTACAGTGCCTTGCTACCTACCCGTGTGTTGCCGCAGCTCGCGCTGGCCCGGAGCTCGGTGAGTACAGTGCCTTGCTACCTACCCGTGTGTTGCCGCAGCTCGCGCTGGCCCGGAGCTCTGTGAGTACAGTGCCTTGCTACCTACCCGTGTGTTGCCGCAGCTCGCGCTGGCCCGGAGCTCTGTGAGTACAGTGCCTTGCTACCTACCCGTGTGTTGCCGCAGCTCGCGCTGGCCCGGAGCTCTGTGAGTACAGTGCCTTGCTACCTACCCGTGTGTTGCCGCAGCTCGCGCTGGCCCGGAGCTCTGTGAGTACAGTGCCTTGCTACCTACCCGTGTGTTGCCGCAGCTCGCGCTGGCCCGGAGCTCTGTGAGTACAGTGCCTTGCTACCTACCCGTGTGTTGCCGCAGCTCGCGCTGGCCCGGAGCTCTGTGAGTACAGTGCCTTGCTACCTACCCGTGTGTTGCCGCAGCTCGCGCTGGCCCGGAGCTCTGTGAGTACAGTGCCTTGCTACCTACCCGTGTGTTGCCGCAGCTCGCGCTGGCCCGGAGCTCTGTGAGTACAGTGCCTTGCTACCTACCCGTGTGTTGCCGCAGCTCGCGCTGGCCCGGAGCTCTGTGAGTACAGTGCCTTGCTACCTACCCGTGTGTTGCCGCAGCTCGCGCTGGCCCGGAGCTCTGTGAGTACAGTGCCTTGCTACCTACCCGTGTGTTGCCGCAGCTCGCGCTGGCCCGGAGCTCTGTGAGTACAGTGCCTTGCTACCTACCCGTGTGTTGCCGCAGCTCGCGCTGGCCCGGAGCTCTGTGAGTACAGTGCCTTGCTACCTACCCGTGTGTTGCCGCAGCTCGCGCTGGCCCGGAGCTCGGTGACGAGCGCGGTGACGCGCGCGGCGCAGCGCAGTGCTCTGTGAGCTCGCAGCGCGTGCGCGGCCGAGCTCTCACAGAGCACGCACGCCCACGGCATCGTACTGTCCTAAGGGGAGAAGACATCTCTTAGTATTCCCACATTTTCGACTCAGTAAAATCAACACATCTTTCGTGGGCACTGTGTGCGCTATTATAATAAGATACCAGAAGATATTGCACGCGCCTCACTGCATCCCTTGCTCAGCTCTCCTGCAGTGTCCTCTGAAAGTGTGAGGGGAGGAGGGGTATCTGAAGTCAGAGGGGGGCGGAGAGTGGCCGTTCTGTATGTAGAACTATTCTGTGGTTTAGGTACCTACATAATTATCATCTTCAACAACATAATGTCTCACCCAAACCGTGGGACATTTTATTCGAACTATTCCCACATCATCATGTTTAGTAAAATTATACCCGTGCACTTTACACAGAGACAAGAATGCAGTATCAGCATTACACTAATTACACAAAAGAAACATGTGGCTTGATACAAACAAGCAAAACAGGCACGCACACGTAGGTACAGGGTTCAACTTAATATGATGATTGTTTTTTTAAGAGTTTGACAGTCAAACTGAACAACTGTCTGTGTTGGTGGAACCAACATTGAAATCGCGAAAAAAAACTGCTATACCATAACTATACCCCTGTATAGGGGAAGGAAAAGGAAGGGTGCAAGGAAAATTATCATTAACCTTCAAACTGAACAACTTTTACTATGGGAGCAAAACGATCAGAGCAAAAAAAAATCTGCCTTCCCATACGATTGCGTCGAGTAGGTATTGCAGTTTAGTATAGGACAACTGACGGAAGGACTGTACAATGAGTACCGTCGACTTCAGGGTTCATATTTTTTTTCCAAAAAGGTCTTCTTATTACTAAGCTAAATACGAAATTTCAACTTTCGAAAATTTATAGTATTCGAAATATAATTTCGTGAAATTCGCCAAATCTCATACAATTTTGTCTAAAGGACATAAACTAAAAAAAAAAAGTTATACAGAAGGCTATGGCAAGCAAGCGATCGAGTTGGATACGGTGACCAGCCTAACAGTAGCAATTCGGTTCTGGCACTCGCCAGCCGCTGCCGCGGCACCGCTCGCTCCGCTCGCTCGGCTCGTGCGCTGTGGTCGCAAGAAACCTAACATGCTCGTCGCTTTGCTCCTCGCTAACCTGACCGACTGAGTTGGATACGGCGACCAGCCTCCGCCGCCGTAACTTTTAAAAAAATATCGCCGACCTCCCCAAAATTGACTAGAGATGAACAATTTAGTATGAAAATTATCGAATTTCAAAAAAATATGTTTCGAAAACTATAAATTTCCGTAAGTTGAAATTTCGTATTTAGCTTAGTTATAAGAAGACCTTTTTGGAAAAAAATATGAACCCAGAACTCGACGGTACTCATTGTACAGTCGAGCCAGACTGTTCTCTAGCCTAGATAATTATTAAGGTTCAAAAGTTACAGCCCTAAATAGGTAGGACGGACAGACGGACAACGAAGGCTTAGTCATAGGGTCCCGTTTTCACCCTTTGGGTACGGAACCCTAAAAAGGACCTAGTCATGAGCAATTATGCTTATAATATCTTTTACGTTTTAACTTCTTCTTATCGTTGGTGTCAGAGTTTATTCAGACCGCCTTACGGCCTCTGACGTGGTTTTTATGTAACGACTACTACCACCAGAGATAGTAGCCGGGACTAACGGCTTAACGTGCCATCCGAAGCACGGAATCATCTTTCTTTTCAGACAATCACGTGAATCAGCCTGCAATGTCCTAACCAACTGGGTAAAAATGCACAAAGTGACATATCACTAGGTGTCACGTAGGAATCAAACTCACAACCTCCGCGTCAAGAGCCCAATGCTCTTAACCATTATACCACGGAGGCAGTTAACAGTAACTAGGGGGTTGCTTTAGTATCCTGCGGCACGAATTTGAGGGGGGGAGGGGAGAGAGAGGGGACCCCCCCTAAAGGAGGGAAGTGCGGAAACCCCACCTCACTAGGAATGTTTGTATGTGTATGATGGACCAATATGGTATGCTCATCAATAAATAGTTAAACCATCAGCCTCTTTCACTCAGCCACCCTACAAATAATTTTTTTAGTAGACTATATCTAAACAGTAGCAATTCGGTTCTGGCCATCCCCTCCCCCAAATTCGAGCCGCAGGATACTAAAGCTGATCCGGGGATTGAACCATCGCCTCCTGCACGGCAGGCAAGGTTACTCGCCACTGGACCACCACGGCTTGGCATGCTTATGCTGTATCTGTTACATAGGCGAAGTATTTTTCACTAACGCTGATAGACGTAACATCAGTGTAACCGCGTATGAGACAGCGATAGTCATAAAATCCTATACAATTTGTATGAAAATGGATGTCTGACTCCGGAGTCAGACAGCTGTCGTAGAACAAAAAAGTGGCTACGTCGATAAGGACAGCAATAAGTAGCGATCTCCTTTTTTAACTAGAGCGAATTTACTATGTGCATCTCTTACTGAGTGAATATGACAAGACACATGCTTCCTTCTAGTTCCTTCTCTTTCTACGATCTGATAAATGTAGTAACTTATAATCTTAGAAAAAGTATATGTCTAGAATGAGCCTCACTAATATCCCGTATAAAACAAAAGGGGCTAAGTTTCATAGGTTGGTGTGCGTGAGGCGCCATACAAATGATGTATGTGTGCGTGTATATGTATAGGGTTTAGGAGCCAGTACTGGTTCCAATTTTTTTCGACGCTTTCGTATCTTCGACTGTCAGTCTTGACATATACTTTATCAAAGCTTATAATCTTTGCTACTTACAACAGGATCGAATATCTTAAAGCCATGGTATTGTATGAGTTCTTTGACTCGGCGCGGGCGCACGAGGGTGATCTCCTCCTCCCCTTTCATGCACACCCCGCAGTGCACCCCCCCGCCTTCCACCAGCCGGTCCAGCAACGTCTTCATACAAAAACTGAACTCTTCATCCTCACCAACCATCGTTAAATCTACACTACACTATTTTACTGTGGTAGTTTAAAAGAAGTACGCTTCACAATGTTGATAGGTAGTTAAAGTATGAGTTATTTTGTTAAGTATTTATAGCGTTTAAACATTATATAGATAAAATTGTTTGAAAAATTGAAACGAAATGAAAATAAAGTTGAGAATTTTATTTTTCGTCTCGAGCTTGGCGTTTTTTTTTGTTGATTTTTTTTTTTTTAAGTTTATCCTTTCGGATAGGCTATGGGAACTAGCCCTTACTGCCTGGTCATTAGTGTCTTTTTTTCTTTGTACTTAAACCTAACCTAACCTAACCTTAATACCTAACTAACTCTTGAAATGCGAGGGTGGTACACACATTCCAATGGTCAGGGGAGTTTCACGCGAGAATCAATCCGAATCAAACGGGAGCGCCTTCTTTATTTCTCACTCTTACTATATTGCTCTCCATTAATGGCACATTATCAAACTAATTCCACCACATTAACACAATAATAGCCACGAAAAACGAATTTAGAAAATTAAGAAACAAAGCCCGTCTGTTTCTTCACAATTCCTGTGCAAAACTCTCCTGATGACGATGGGATGATAGATGAACGATGAGGATGAAATTTTGGTCGATTTTGTAAGCACGCGCGTTGCCGCCAAAATCACCAGTACGATTTAACTTACACCAAAACTTTTGTTCTTTCTTCGTATGTATTTGAGATTCCTGTTATGTTGGTCGATTTACGCAACTTTTTGGCACACAATCCGCACGAAATTATGTCACAAATATCACTAAAACCAATTTTTCACGAATATCAAATACAACTTTGACCGAACAAATTTAATGGCGGGAAGCCAAACCTTTTTTTGTTGATTTTTTTTTTTTTTTTCAATTTATTTACTAGCCTGGTTACTAGACCTTTTGGCTAAATCTTATTTTATTTTTATATTTCTTCTGTTTTCACATTAAAACGTTGATATTCGACGTTTTGATGGTTATTTGGAGTTTTTGGAGAAAATCGAAAGACGCAGGAAAAGCAGAGAAGTCCACAGGAAAGAGGTGAACCGACCGCTTTGCCGCGCTAAAATCACGGAACACTTTTCCTGTTTACGACCCATGCACCATCATATTTCACCGAACTATATATTGTTCACTTGCACGACACTTTGTTACGCAAAACAACACCAATTTTACGAACCAAAACTCACTATAAACAATAAAAATTCGATGAAATATAAGGACTCCAAACGTCAGCTACCAAAGCCCGCCAAAAACTCTTTTTTTTTTGTTGACATTTGTGTTCAGTGTTGCCAACTGGTATGTTAGGGCTGTAGCTAGGTAGTTCACGAATAGTTGCTAGATTGCCCAATTTTCTTTCCTCTAAAAGTTGCTAGAAGTAGCTAAACATCAAAATCGATTAAAACAACGCCAAACTTTGAAATTTCTTTTAATTTCTCAAAATATGATGGCTTATTATCATGTTATACCCATGTTTGTGCTCATTCTATTCAATTAAAGATGAAAAAAATTATGTTTCGGACGTAAAAACGGATTTAAAGACAAAATTACATTGTTTCCAACTGCTTCCAGAACAAAAAAAAACAAGTAATAACGAGAGTGAAATAGGTATACTAAATAGGAAAGGAACATGAAATATTTAGCTATTTTTATGGTCTGTCCTTATCTATCGCTCCATTTTCGTTCATTTTTATGGCTTTGGCTTCGAAAAACTCTCAATCCCAATAGTTGCTAGAAAAATTAGCTAAAAAGTTTAGCTACAAGTTTTACTAATTTGTAGCTGCCAGACCTCGAAAAATTGCTAGATCTAGCTATAAAGTTGCTAAGTTGGCATCACTGTTTGTGTTTTTTTGTTGTTGTTGTTGTTTCATTTATCCTTGCGGAAAGGCAAAGAGAACATAGCCCATGCAGCCAAGTTGTCCAAGCGGGTTGATAGTTGTCCGGTGCCTCGACTCTTTAGCGCTGTCGCTAGGAGACATTATGATTATCTGGCCCCCCGTTTGTACAATAAAATCAACCAAACCTTAAAGGGTGTTAGGGTAAACAGTTGCATTACTTTAAGGGGTGATTGTACCCATGTGTTAGAGATTGAATGAACAACAGAGACTTGGGTAGTGTACGCGGCACCTTACACGCCATAGATAATGATGACTAGACTTTATCATTAGTCTATGGTAGTTACACTGGCAACACAGCACGGTCTCGCGGGCTTTTTGAGAATGAAAATGGCGTCGGTCTCTGTGGTTTGTTCTTGTGCTGTGTTTAATCCTAAATTGAGTGATAGTGTGTAAAATTACGAATAGAATTGTTGTAAAACGACTACCTGCTTCTTATTTGTTAAAACATGATACTGAACAACTTTCCCGTAGAAACATAAGTAAAGGAAATTAGCAAAATAAAATTTGGACTTTACGCACTAATTGCAATCAACTGATCGAACGTTTGTATGAAACGTCGAAAAATTTCTTATAGTTTTCTTAGGGAAAGTTGTTCAGTATAAAATTATCCTGTTCAGTGTCATGGTTGGAATCACTCCTTAAAGTAATGGAACTGTTTACCATAACACCCTGTATTTGCTACAACCTTGGGTAAAAATTGTATTGATTCTGTTTTTTTAACATTTCATCTTATGTACTTTACTACCTACCTAACATGCATTTTAAAATAATATTGCATTCCGATATTTTTATTGTAGATTACACACCGAGGGCAAGAAAGTAAGAAAGGTCTCAGGAGTGCGATTTTTGAATCTCATTCGGTGAGCTCAGCTGTTGAAAATGTCAAAATTAATACGGAGATACGCATCTTTTTACTGCTGATTTGACTTTCAAAAATCGCTCTCCTGTAGTATGATTTTTGAAAGTCAACTCAGCAGTAGAAATATGCATATATCTCCATAATTATTTTGACATTTTCAACAGCTGAGCTCACCGAATGAGATTCAAAAATCGCACTCCAAATCTCATGAATTTTAACAAACATTTGTGAGGCTCGTTATCTGAGGCTTTGTTATGTGCTGCCCGAGGTTAGTATACTATTTTTCTCCTCGACGGAGGTGGAAAGCGGCAACTTCGTACCTTAAAATGTACCTGGTTTCACAAATAAAATTTCAGTTTTCTTCGTTTAGCGCAGCGGGACGAGAATTGACGCTTTCCGTCCGGAGGGGAGAAATAATTTTGATTGTGTTTTTTTTTTATGTGTAGGTATAATAAATATACTGAGTATTGAACTTTTTTTAAGGCAATAAAGAACTGAACTAAACCAATAAAACCATTTAATAATAATAAAAATGTTGATATGGAACACTAAAAGTAAAAGTGTTTAATAAGACATTTCATCAAAACAGTAAATACATTTTGCTTGCAGTCGGTTAGGAGAGTGCATGAAGGTGATGATTCGGTGTGAACTTGTTAATCTTCGTCACCTGAAAAAAGAAAAAAATATATTTGTTAGGTAGGTAGGGTAAATGCGTCAGGAGTGCGATTTTTGAATCTCATTCGATGAATTCAGCCACAGACTTAGGTATTACAGTAGGAATTCAGCAGTTGAAAATGTCAAAATTTCTATGGAAATATGCATCTTTCTACTGCTGATTTAACTTCAAAAAATCATAATTCAGGAGTGCGATTTTTTAAAGTCAAATACCTAAGCAGTAGAATGATGTATGAGAACGTTTTTTTATGAGATTTAAAAACCGTTAAAGCTCACCGATGACATTCAAAAATCGCATCCCAGAAGGAATAAAAGCTGGTCAGGACTCGGGCAGTTAGTGTTCCGTACTCAGTAGTTATTTTTAATTGAGCAAAAATCGGACGCCCCTTTTTTATAACAAAGTTTGTTAGATCTAAGTATTTCAAATAGGTACCTACACGACGAGAATAGGTACCGAAGTTTTAATTTTCAAGAAGTAGTATAAAAGGTCTGAATTTTTTAAAATTCTTATTTGACTGGAACTGGAGTGCGATTTTTGAATCTCATTCGGTGAGCTCTGCTGTTGTAAATGTCAAAATTACTATGGAGATACGCATCTTTCTACTGCTGATTTGACTTTAAAAAATCGAACTCCTGAAGCATGATGTTTGAGAGTCAAATCAGCAGTAGAAAGATGCGTATCTCCATAGTAATTTCGACATTTACAACTGCTGAGCTCACCGAATGAGATTCAAAAATCGCACTCCTGGGGTGCGATTTTTGAATGTCATCGGTGAGTTTGAACGGTTTTTAAATCTCTTATAAAAGCGTTCTCATGCATCTTTCTACTGTTTATTTGACTTTAAAAAATAGCACTCCTGAATTATGATTTTTGTGAGTCCAATCAGCAGTAGAAAGATGCATATCTCCATAGTAATATTGACATTTTCAACTGCTGAGCTCACCGAATGAGATTCAAAAATCGCACTCCTGGAGTGCGATTTTTGAATCTCATTCGGTGAGCTCAGCTGTTGAACATTTCAAAATTACTACGGAGATACGCTTTACTGCTGATTGAATTTTCAAAAATCGCTCTCCTGTCAATCATACGATTTTTGAAAGTGAAATCAGCAGCAGAAAGATGCGTATCTCCATAGTAATTTTGACATTTTCAACTACTGAGCTCACCGAATGAGATTCAAAAATCGCACTCCTGGACTGGATTGAGGTCAACAGCAAACCTTACCTTAAAAAAAAACGTTCTATTTGTTACCAATAACGAAATCGGGAAAAAAAATCTACTGTCCCATACATAACTGCAAACATAACTCGATTCAAATGTACTCGTACTTACGAAACAACAGATTTATTTTGCGATTTCAATGTTGGTCCCAATAGAGAAAGTCATTCAGTTTGATGGTGTGGAGTGCGATTAGGGTTGCCACCTTTTTTTTGTGCAATTAAAGTACATTGGTTATTACAGGTAAGAAAAAAAAGTACATAGTATC